>JAIOJX010000031.1:123589800-123916289 GCA_022376925.1 Tragulus kanchil
CACAGACTCTGTCTTCAGAGCCAGGTCCAGCCCGAGTCTAGCTCGGGTCCAGCCCGAGGCCTGGCAGAGATGGGAACAATTGGGAGCAGAGATAGGGCCTCACCCGGCGCCTGGCTCAGGTTGGCCCCCAGGAGTCACCATCGCTGCGGAGGCTATTTTACCACATTCGCCCACTGAGCATGTTGACACAGGCCACCTCATTGAATATTTGTCTTGAAAAGACTCAGAGAGGTGAAGCAATTTGGCCAGGTCACACAGCAAATTTAAGGCACCATCCAAATGGATGTCACGTCTCTGAGCCTCCAGAGCCTGAGTCTGAAGCGCTGGCTGTGAAGGTCCGGCCACCATCCTGGTCCTTTAGCCCCTGAGGTACCAGTCCTGTGTTTTACCAGATCAGAGGCCGAGGCGCCTTTGTGTGTCTCTGAGGATTCACGCGCCAGGCACAGTGCTAGGCCCTGGCTAGTTTCACTCGAAAGCTGTCAGCTACCCAGTGAGGTCTGTCCTGTCTTCCTCCTTTTGAAGTTCAGGAAGCAGTTTTCAGGGTAGCTCCTGGCTGGAGCTGAGGGACCTGCTTGGAGCCCCTGTGCCCATCTCTTTCCTCTGGCCTGCCAGGGTAGAGTATGATGGGCTGACTGGGCGGGTCGAGTTCAACAGCAAGGGCAGAGGACTAACTACACCGCATCTTGGAGAAGTCTCGGCAAGGCCATCGTGAGGTGAGCCTCCTGGGGCAATGCAGGGGCCTTGATGGGGTGGGGGCGGTGAGGCGGGTGGGACCGGTGCTGACAGGGCCTCTCTGCCTCAGATTGGGGTGTGGTACTCTAACCGGACGCTGGCCATGAACGCCACCACGCTGGACATCAACCTGTCGCAGACGCTGGCCAACAAGACGCTGGTGGTCACAACCATCCTGGTGAGTGGCCCTCATGGGAGTGGGCGGTAGTTGAAGGAGCTTTTGCTGAGTGGTCCTAGTGAGGACGTGGGATGGCTGAGGCTGGACCACCACACAGACCAGGGAGGCGTAACCTGGGCATCCATTGACTCCTGATTGGGGCCAGGAAGTCACCTTCCTGACTGCTTCTGGAGCCGTGGGGCACAGACTCTGTCTTCAGAGCCAGGTCCAGCCCGAGTCTAGCTCGGGTCCAGCCCGAGGCCTGGCAGAGATGGGAACAATTGGGAGCAGAGATAGGGCCTCACCCGGCGCCTGGCTCAGGTTGGCCCCCAGGAGTCACCATCGCTGCGGAGGCTATTTTACCACATTCGCCCACTGAGCATGTTGACACAGGCCACCTCATTGAATATTTGTCTTGAAAAGACTCAGAGAGGTGAAGCAATTTGGCCAGGTCACACAGCAAATTTAAGGCACCATCCAAATGGATGTCACGTCTCTGAGCCTCCAGAGCCTGAGTCTGAAGCGCTGGCTGTGAAGGTCCGGCCACCATCCTGGTCCTTTAGCCCCTGAGGTACCAGTCCTGTGTTTTACCAGATCAGAGGCCGAGGCGCCTTTGTGTGTCTCTGAGGATTCACGCGCCAGGCACAGTGCTAGGCCCTGGCTAGTTTCACTCGAAAGCTGTCAGCTACCCAGTGAGGTCTGTCCTGTCTTCCTCCTTTTGAAGTTCAGGAAGCAGTTTTCAGGGTAGCTCCTGGCTGGAGCTGAGGGACCTGCTTGGAGCCCCTGTGCCCTGTTCCCTGCACCCTCTGCCTCTTGCCCAGAGATCAGGTAGGGGAGGTGTTCAGGACCTGAGAGGAGACTTGCTCAGGAGGGTGCCCCAAGCCACTGGGCTTGGGAGCAGCCAGGTCCCAGGCCCGCTGGCATCCATTGTCTGGGGGGAAGCCTCAGTCACTGAGCTGGGCTGGCCGATAGCGGCATACACTGAGGTTGGGAGGATTACCCAGGTTCCGTGGAACCTCAGAGGCCCCTAAAGCAGCATGCCACACGCTGAGCCATTCTCTCGGTCCTTGGGGAACTCCTGACCTAATGTGGACCTCACATCCCTCTGGAGAAGGGCCAGCGAGCCTGCTGGGGAGTGACAGATGGCCTGCAGATGGGAAACCAGACACTTGGTAACAGCCTCGCCGAGGGACCCCGAGGGTCAGGCCAGGCTGGCTGGGAGAAGGAGTACCTCGGTGTGTAGGGAAGTGGAGTGCACCCCAGAGACCCTCTGGGGTTCTGCGTGGGGAGCAGGGACAGAGGTCAGGGCGGGAAGGTCAGGAGAGCAGAATCACAACCTGGGGGCCTTCCAGTCTCTATCACACTTGTCTCGCCTTCTCCGCAGGGCCCCTGAGCCAATATTGCCCTCTTGCTAACCTTCCTTCGTCTCTTGATGGAGTCATTCACTTGCTCATTCATTCCACAAATACTTACTGAAGCAGCTATGCACCAGACCTCACATCCTGGAGGTACCAGAATGAGTCACAGGTGGTCTCGTGGTCTCTCTGTCCTCAAGGGGCCCCGGGGCGGGGATCCCAGTCTGATGAAGGAGACAAACCTGGATACAGATCATTCCCACACAGGGTAATAAGGGACCCCCACAGAAAGGAGGGGCTGCCTGAACTTTTGAAGGCCTGAGGAAGGCTTCACAGAGGAGGTGGTGTGAGGTGGGTTTTAGAAGCTGTGTAGGAGTTAGGTGCACAGAGAAGGGGCCTGCCCTCTTAGGCAGCAGGAACCCCAAGAGGAGAGGCCTCAGGAAGTGTTTGCCTGCTTGAATTTGGAGGCAGCGACCTCAGTGTGCCCAGAGGATCTGCCCCCTTGTTTACGAACATTCTCAGACTCGTGTTTCTGGGCAGGGCCTGTGCCAGGCACTTGAGGATGCAGACATGAGTCAGTCTGGGCACTGGCGGGGGACTGGGGCTTGAAGCTGCTAGGACTTAAATCCCCACTCTGTCCCTGGGGCCTGGGATGCTGCCTGGCATCTAGCGAGCATGGAGGAGTGGTGAGTGCTGTCACAGGTGGGAAGAGGGTCTCTGAAAAGCTTAGTTATGATCATGCTGTTCTTTGGAGGGCCTTCCCCAGTGGTTCAGCAGTAAAGAATCCACCTGTAATGCAGGAGATGCAAGTTTGATCCGTGGATCAGGAAGATCCCCCTGGAGGAGGGCATGGCAACCCACTTCAGTATTCTTGCCTGGAGAATACCATGGACAGAGGAGCCTGACGGGCTACAGTCCATAGAGCCACGAACAGTCAGAGCAACTGAGCACGCACACATGCACACATGCACATACCTTGGAGACTGTTGAGTTGGAAGGGGCATGGCCAGATCTAGATGTCAGAAAAGCTGGGCCCTGAGGAAGTCTGCAGGAGAGACATGCTCCAGGTCAGGTCTGGAAGGATGAGGCCTGAGTTGGGCTGGGACTGTGGGGCGGGAGGGATGCTGATGGGCTGGGCTGAAGGAGGAAGCAGGAGGAGGTCCTTGATGGGGTGCTAGCTAAGGCTGTCCCTGGGGTTAGGCCCACGTGTCTGGACCTGAGAAGGGTCCCACAGGGAAGCTGGGGGTGCAGGACAGGCCCCAGGGATGAGGCTGTGCTGGGCCCTTTCCCCAGTTTTCTCTCTTCCTGGCGTGCCTCTTCATCAAGGTGTGACATCTCATCCTGCTTTTTGGGGCTCTGGGGTCAGACAAGGGCCCCGGGGGGACCCAGTCGATGAAGGAGACAAACCTGGATACAGATCATTCACACAGGGTAATAAGGGACCCCCACAGAAAGGAGGGGCTGCCTGAACTTTTGAAGGCCTGAGGAAGGCTTCACAGAGGAGGTGGTGTGAGGTGGGTTTTAGAAGCTGTGTAGGAGTTAGGTGCACAGAGAAGGGGCCTGCCCTCTTAGGCAGCAGGAACCCCAAGAGGAGAGGCCTCAGGAAGTGTTTGCCTGCTTGAATTTGGAGGCAGCGACCTCAGTGTGCCCAGAGGATCTGCCCCCTTGTTTACGAACATTCTCAGACTCGTGTTTCTGGGCAGGGCCTGTGCCAGGCACTTGAGGATGCAGACATGAGTCAGTCTGGGCACTGGCGGGGGACTGGGGCTTGAAGCTGCTAGGACTTAAATCCCCACTCTGTCCCTGGGGCCTGGGATGCTGCCTGGCATCTAGCGAGCATGGAGGAGTGGTGAGTGCTGTCACAGGTGGGAAGAGGGTCTCTGAAAAGCTTAGTTATGATCATGCTGTTCTTTGGAGGGCCTTCCCCAGTGGTTCAGCAGTAAAGAATCCACCTGTAATGCAGGAGATGCAAGTTTGATCCGTGGATCAGGAAGATCCCCCTGGAGGAGGGCATGGCAACCCACTTCAGTATTCTTGCCTGGAGAATACCATGGACAGAGGAGCCTGACGGGCTACAGTCCATAGAGCCACGAACAGTCAGAGCAACTGAGCACGCACACATGCACACATGCACATACCTTGGAGACTGTTGAGTTGGAAGGGGCATGGCCAGATCTAGATGTCAGAAAAGCTGGGCCCTGAGGAAGTCTGCAGGAGAGACATGCTCCAGGTCAGGTCTGGAAGGATGAGGCCTGAGTTGGGCTGGGACTGTGGGGCGGGAGGGATGCTGATGGGCTGGGCTGAAGGAGGAAGCAGGAGGAGGTCCTTGATGGGGTGCTAGCTAAGGCTGTCCCTGGGGTTAGGCCCACGTGTCTGGACCTGAGAAGGGTCCCACAGGGAAGCTGGGGGTGCAGGACAGGCCCCAGGGATGAGGCTGTGCTGGGCCCTTTCCCCAGTTTTCTCTCTTCCTGGCGTGCCTCTTCATCAAGGTGTGACATCTCATCCTGCTTTTTGGGGCTCTGGGGTCAGACAGACCTCACTTGCCTTCCTGGCTTCACCTGGACCTCAGGTTGTCCAACTCTCCAGGTTCCATACCTTCTCTGTAAAATGGGTCTGACAGTCCCGCCTTGAAGGGCTGTAGGAGAACTGCATGAGATCAGAAGGTCCCCTGGCAGGGTCCTGCTGGGAAGGCATGCTGAGCTCATGTGAATCCTTTTCTTCCCTCCCAGTCTGGCATCCTCAATAAGAATAGCAATTGAGACTTCCCTGGCAGTCCAGTGATTAAGACTCTGAACTTCCATGCAGGGGACACAGGTTCAATCCCTAGTTGGGGAACTAAGATCCCACAAGCCATGCAATGTGCACTCCCCCCTGAAAATAATAGCAGTCACCATGGCCAGAGCCTCTGAGCTGTGTACTGAGCTCTCTGCTGGTATTACTCAGTGCCCATGGCAGTCCTGAGGCTAGTACCATGGTGACCCCCGATTTTCAGGCAAAAATAAGGCACTGGAGGGTGAAGGGACATGAGCCACACCACTGGAAGATGGCAGAGCCCACATGGCTTGAGCCACAGCACGTCAATGTCTGCTTCTTCCAAGCCCTCACCTCTGTTCTAGACCTGGCCCTGCCATCCACACACCTGATGACGTGGTGGGTCTCTCCTCTCTGTCCTCAGCTTCCTCCTCTAGAATGAGGGAATTAAAATAATCATAACAGAGTGAAGGGTGGTGATCAGGGTTCTTTAAACTGCTCCAGAAAGTCCTGGATACGGAGTTGGGTCCTGGCTTCGTGAAAAGGGTCCAGGTCAGCAGCTTGTGAGGAATGTTCCAGAATCCCTCCTACTTGAACATGTTTGGTTTTAGTTTCAAGGGATCTTCCTGCATACAGAAACTTCCACAAACCGTGAGTGTACTGATCATTGAATTTTCAATAACTGAACACACCTGTGGGACCAGCCCTCCCGCCCTGGCCCTCCATAGCCTCTTCTGGTCCCTAAGCCCTGCCACAGCCTCAAGTTTCGCTACCACATAGGAGCCTTGCCGCTTTGAACTTCATGTAAATAGCACAGTAGTCTATATTCTCTCTCTTGTCTGGCTTCTTTTGCCTCCGTTTGTGAGATTCACCCACATGGCTGCAAATAGTTTGGGCTTGTTGTTCAGTTGCTAAGTCATGTCCGACTCTTTGCAGCCCCATGCACTGCAGCCTGCCAGACTCCTCTGTCTTTGGAATTCTCCAGGCAAGAGTACTGCAGTGGGTTGCCATTTCCTTCTCCGGGAGATATTCCTGGGCCAGGGATGGAGCAAGTGTTTCCTGCTTGGCAGGCGAGTTCTTTACCACTGAGCCACCGGGGAAGCCCTTAGTCTCGTTCCATGTTGTGTTGGATGGACAAACCACATCGATGGGCATTGGAGTTATTCTAGTTCTTTTGTTGCCGTGAATAGTCCTGCTGTGGACATGCTACTACATGCCTTTCAGTGAATGCAGAGGCATTCCTGTTGAGTGGATATGCATGGGGGGCTTTGCAACCCCTGCAGATACTGCCAAAGCTCTTCCAAAGCAGTGATCCTGTTCACTATCCCCATCGCATGAAGGAGAATTCCAGCCGCTCCTCGCTTCTGCCATTGCTGGGTGTAGAAAGGTGCCGACGCTATTGTGGTTTTCATGTACTTTCCCTTAATGACCAGGGAAGCTGACCACTTTTTTATTTATTGCCTATTTGGAATCTTCTTTTGGGAGATCCCTGCTGAAAGCTTTCTCTATATTTAGAAAATTGGGATATCTGACTTTTTAAAATTGATTTGTACCCTATTTATGTATTCTGGGTGTAAATTCTTTGTTAGAATGTGTCTTGCAGAGACCTCCCACATTGTGGCTTGGCTTTTCACTCAGTGGGTTTTTTTTTTTTTTGGCCCAACTGCATAGCTTGTGGGATCTTAGTTCCCTGACCAGAGATAAAGCCCAGGCCCTTGGCTATGAAAGTGTAAAGTCCTAACCACTGGACCACTAGGAAATGCCCCTCAGTGGTATCTTCTGATGAAAAGTTTTTTTTTTTTCTTTGGTGGGGGTGGGGTGGAGAGGGAGGGGAGCAGGTGGGCCACTTCTATTGCTCTTTCATTTGTCCATTTTCTCCATCTTTGTTCTTTGGCCCGTGTGGGCCTCCCATCGCGGTGGGCTCTGTTGTCGCAGAGCGCCAGCTCCGGGTGCATGCGCTCCAGAGCTCCAGCTCGGTCATTGGACACATCAGTCCAGCTGCTCCGCGGCACGTGGGATCTTCCCAGGCCAGGGATCAAACCAGCGCCCCTTGCACTGCAAGGCGGTGTCCTTACCCGCTGGACCACCAGGGAAGCCCCCGATGAAAAGATTTTTAAAAATTTTCCGGAAGCCCATTTTATCCAGTTTTCCCCTTTCTAGTTAATGCTTTTAAGATTTAGGAATTCTCCAGACTTCCCTGGTGGTCTGGTGGCTAAGCCCCTGCATTTCTACTGTAGGGGGCGTGGGTTTGATTCCTGGTTGGGGAACCAAGATCCCACATGCCATAAGGCATGGCCAAAAAAAAGAGAGAAAGAATCCTTGCCTACCCAAGGTTATGAAGCTAGTCTCCTGTATGTGTCTTCGCAATCATTTTGTCTTTTACAGTCAGTTCTACAACCCACCTAGAATTGATTTTTACATATTGTGTGAAGTGGGGGCGGTCAGAATACTTTGTTTTCTATGTGGATGTTTTATTGAAAGTCATCATCTATCAAGATATTCTTTCTTTCTCATTTCGCCACAATCTTAGCCTTGTTATAAATCAAGACTACATTTACATGTGAATTTCTAGACTCTTCATTCTACAGTCTGTCTGTCTTCGCTCTACTATGGCATTGTCTTAAACACCACAGCTTTAAGTTAATACCCAGTAGGGTAAGTCCTCCAGTTTGCATGTTCTTCTTTAAGGTTGCTTTGGTTCTTTTGATCTTTTGCATTTTCATATACATTTACATATCATCTTTAAATGTTTAAAAATGTTTTAATATTAAAAATGTTAAACTGGAGGTAGGACAGAAGGTAATTCAATAAGACTGAGTAGCATTCAGGGGCTTCCCTTGTAGCTCAGTCAGTAAGGAATCTGCCTGCCCTGCAGGAGACCCAGGTTTGATTCCTGGATCAGGAAGATCCCCTGGAGAAAGAAATGGCAACCCACTCCAGTATTCTTAGCTGGAGAATCCCACGGACCAAGGAGGCTGGCAGACTACAGTCCATGGGGTTGCAAGAGTCAAACATGCAATTTAATTCTACATTAAATTGAAGTCAAAGCTTGCAGGGTGGGTGAGGAGTGAAAAAAGCCAGTCTCTTTTCTTCTCCTGTCCCCATTTCTTTTCCCCATCCTCCCAGAAATAATTTGAGCATATACAAGCACATCTTCACTCTTGCCTTCACAAAGAATAGCATATTGTACACGTTGTTCTGTGGCTTGTTTCTTTCCTCTTAATATATCTTATAGAACTTGTAATTTTAGTAGTTGCCTGGGATTCTTTGATGACATCAATAATCTTTTTCACCTGTTCCAAATGAGGCTGTCTCAGTCTGCTCCTGCTACAAGGAATGCTGCCATGACTCTCCTGGACCTACATTTGTGTGTGCAGGTGCAGAGCCATTTGCTGGATGAATTCTTAGGATCAGACTTAGCAACGTCTCCCTGTCTGTCTGCAGGGCCGGGTCTCTGCAGAAGATCTTTTTGCAGAAGTCTGAAAGCCTTGCATTAGAGGCTTTTTCAGACCCTCGGATCTGATGGTCCAGGGCTGCACATTGAGTGCTAGATCACTGTTTTCTGATCTTGAATTCTGTTCGCCGGTCTCAGTTTTTATTTTTCGTTCTATCACCTCCCACCCTGATCCTGAGGTTTTGAACCCAAATCGACAAGCCAGCTGCCTAAGTCTTAATTGGGAGACCAGTTTGGCCCGATGGAAGGAACAAGGGCTTTGGAGAACCCAGCAGTGGGTTTTGAATCCCACCTCTGCTCCATCTTCCCCTCCCACGGCCCAACTTCAGCTGTGTGACCTTGGGCAAGACACTTGACTTCTCTGAACTTCAGCTTCCTCCTCCATATGTCAAGAGGACCGGACCAGAGCCTTCCAGTTCTAACACTGGGTGCTTGTCTAGAGAATTCCTGATTCTCTAACTTCCATACCTCTCCTTCCCAGCCTTCCACCCCCATCTCTGTATCCGGCTTCTCACCAGTCTGCTCTCTGATTCTGTCCCCTTGAGTTTAGTCTGGCTCAGAGCTTAAGAGCAGAGCTATGAACTCAGCCTGACATGCCCATCTCAGCCACTTGCTACTTCACTTCTCGGGACCTGTGTCCTCAACGCTCACATCGAGGTAATTATGCCGACCTCCTACGCTGACAGAAGAGCTGTCATACAGCAAGCCCACAAGAAATGCTAGCTGCTGCTGCTATTATTAGCATCATCTCATCCCTACTCCCAGTTCCACACGTTTGCATTTGGAAATGTGGCTTCAGAGAGAAAGCGCTGACTTCCCTCCACCCCATCTCCCCTCAGCTCTGGGGCTTTGCTGGAGTCCTGCAGTCCAGTCTATAGGTACTTTATTGGTACCTTCTAGTATCTGTCGGTGGCTCAGACAGTAAAGAATCTTCCTGCAGTGAAAGGAGACACAGGTTCGATCCCTGGGTCAAGAAGATCTCCTGGAGTAGGAAGTGGCAACCCCCTCCAGTATTCTTGCCTGGAGAATCACATAGACAGAGGGACCTGGTGGGCTATAGTCCATGGGTCACAGAGTCAGACATGACTGAGTGACCAACACTATAGTACCTATCACTGTATAACAAAATACCCGCAAACCTGGAGGCTTCCAACAGTAACGATTATCATTTGTCACAATTCTATGGGTCAACGGTTCTTTTTTTCCCTTATGTGGCTGCAGCATGCAGCTTGTGGGTTTTAAGTTCCCTGACCAGGATTTGAGCCAGCACTCTTGGCAGTGAGAGCACAGAGTCCTAACCACTGGACCCCCAGAGAATTCCCTAAAAGTGATCTTTTTATTTACTTATTTATTTTTATAATATCTTTAAAAAAATATTTGGCCTCTTTTATTGTGTCTTTTTTTTCATTCATCTTTATTCTTTGGCCTCTGTGGGCCTCCCATTGCAGTGGCCTCTCTTGTTGCAAGCCAGCCCACTTCGGTTACCTGGGCCTTTTTGAACTTCAGCTTCCTCCTCCATATGTCAAGAGGACCGGACCAGAGCCTTCCAGTTCTAACACTGGGTGCTTGTCTAGAGAATTCCTGATTCTCTAACTTCCATACCTCTCCTTCCCAGCCTTCCACCCCCATCTCTGTATCCGGCTTCTCACCAGTCTGCTCTCTGATTCTGTCCCCTTGAGTTTAGTCTGGCTCAGAGCTTAAGAGCAGAGCTATGAACTCAGCCTGACATGCCCATCTCAGCCACTTGCTACTTCACTTCTCGGGACCTGTGTCCTCAACGCTCACATCGAGGTAATTATGCCGACCTCCTACGCTGACAGAAGAGCTGTCATACAGCAAGCCCACAAGAAATGCTAGCTGCTGCTGCTATTATTAGCATCATCTCATCCCTACTCCCAGTTCCACACGTTTGCATTTGGAAATGTGGCTTCAGAGAGAAAGCGCTGACTTCCCTCCACCCCATCTCCCCTCAGCTCTGGGGCTTTGCTGGAGTCCTGCAGTCCAGTCTATAGGTACTTTATTGGTACCTTCTAGTATCTGTCGGTGGCTCAGACAGTAAAGAATCTTCCTGCAGTGAAAGGAGACACAGGTTCGATCCCTGGGTCAAGAAGATCTCCTGGAGTAGGAAGTGGCAACCCCCTCCAGTATTCTTGCCTGGAGAATCACATAGACAGAGGGACCTGGTGGGCTATAGTCCATGGGTCACAGAGTCAGACATGACTGAGTGACCAACACTATAGTACCTATCACTGTATAACAAAATACCCGCAAACCTGGAGGCTTCCAACAGTAACGATTATCATTTGTCACAATTCTATGGGTCAACGGTTCTTTTTTTCCCTTATGTGGCTGCAGCATGCAGCTTGTGGGTTTTAAGTTCCCTGACCAGGATTTGAGCCAGCACTCTTGGCAGTGAGAGCACAGAGTCCTAACCACTGGACCCCCAGAGAATTCCCTAAAAGTGATCTTTTTATTTACTTATTTATTTTTATAATATCTTTAAAAAAATATTTGGCCTCTTTTATTGTGTCTTTTTTTTCATTCATCTTTATTCTTTGGCCTCTGTGGGCCTCCCATTGCAGTGGCCTCTCTTGTTGCAGAGCACCAGCCCTGGGATGCATGTGTTCCAGAGCACTGCCTCGTAATTGGACGCACCAGTCCAGCCATTCCACGACACGTGGGATTTTCCCGGGCCAGGGATCAAACTGGTGCCCCTTGCACTGCAAGGCGAACTCTACCCACTGGGCCACCAGGGAAGCCCTACTTATTTGTTTGTGACCACACTTCGAGGTTTGTGGGATCTTAGTTCCCCATCCAGGGATCGAACCCAGGTCCTCAGCAGTAAGTTCAGAGCCCTAACCACTGGACAACCAGGGAATTCCTTTAGAGGTTCTGCTGAACTTGCTGTTCAGCTGGTGTCTAGGCCGGACTGTTGGCCAGCGTACCTTGATCCACTCATCCTTATTCAACCTTCAGTAGGCTGCCCCCAGCTTCCTTACACTGGGGTCTCAAGAGGTCTGTCTGAGCCTGGGCTCTGAAAGTCACACAGCACTAGATCCACCATACTCTGTTGGTCAAACCAAGTCTTGAGGCCAGTTCAGACTTGAGTGGGGAAACCTACTCTAACTTTTGATGGGAGGAACTGCTAAATATAGTGTGTCTACCTCAGAGCTCAGTAATTCTGTGTTGAATGAATGAGAGGTGACAGAATGACCTCTGTGAACCTCAGTTGCTTCTTTGTAAAATCAGTTCATTCATTAATTTTGGCTGCACTGGGTCTTTGCTGCTGCGCACAGACTTTTTCTACTTGTGGCAAGCAGGGGCTACTCCCTAGTTTCGGTTCATGGGCTTCTCATTGCGGTAGTTTCTCTTGTTGTAGAGCCCCAGCTCTAGAGCGTGGGCTCAGTAGTTGTGGTGCACGGGCTTAGTTTCCCTGTGGCATGTGGGATCTTCCCAGACTAGGGATCAAACCCATGTCCCTTGCATTGGCAGGTAGATTCCTAACCACTAGGCCCCTAGGGATGTCTGAGCCTCAGTTTATACGTTGTGTGAAGTGTGTCCAAGAATACCTCCTGTGTAAATCCAGAGAACACAGGCAGCGCAGGGGCTGGTGCTCAGCAGGTATTCAGTTCACGTGGTAAGCTTCGTGGATACTATTGGCCAGAGTTCTTCTGACTGGTTCCTAAGTCCTAACTCCTTTTATTTGAGTTGCAGGTGACATTGCACACCATTTAGACAATAACGCGTCAAGATGACGTTCCCTTTTCTTACCATCATCTTCCTCTACTTTGTCTTACTGGCACTTGCAGTGTTCTCTCTGCTTTTGTTTCATTTGGCACGATATATAAGTGTCACTAAAGTTTGCTCAAACTCCTCAGAAATAAGCACCAATGTAGCAAAACGGCTGTTGGGTCAGAGATTACAAACTGTCAGGTGTCTGTTTAGCCTGCAAAGCATTAGAGAAAATGGTATTAGAATTTGCATTGTTGCTAACCTTTATCCTAAGGAGATTTGACTAAACAAGCCTTGGTTTTTGGGAAAGTTCTAGGCCCCAGCGACCTTGATCCACTCATCCTTATTCAACCTTCAGTAGGCTGCCCCAGCTTCCTTACACTGGGGTCTCAAGAGGTCTGTCTGAGCCTGGGCTCTGAAAGTCACACAGCACTAGATCCACCATACTCTGTTGGTCAAACCAAGTCTTGAGGCCAGTTCAGACTTGAGTGGGGAAACCTACTCTAACTTTTGATGGGAGGAACTGCTAAATATAGTGTGTCTACCTCAGAGCTCAGTAATTCTGTGTTGAATGAATGAGAGGTGACAGAATGACCTCTGTGAACCTCAGTTGCTTCTTTGTAAAATCAGTTCATTCATTAATTTTGGCTGCACTGGGTCTTTGCTGCTGCGCACAGACTTTTTCTACTTGTGGCAAGCAGGGGCTACTCCCTAGTTTCGGTTCATGGGCTTCTCATTGCGGTAGTTTCTCTTGTTGTAGAGCCCCAGCTCTAGAGCGTGGGCTCAGTAGTTGTGGTGCACGGGCTTAGTTTCCCTGTGGCATGTGGGATCTTCCCAGACTAGGGATCAAACCCATGTCCCTTGCATTGGCAGGTAGATTCCTAACCACTAGGCCCCTAGGGATGTCTGAGCCTCAGTTTATACGTTGTGTGAAGTGTGTCCAAGAATACCTCCTGTGTAAATCCAGAGAACACAGGCAGCGCAGGGGCTGGTGCTCAGCAGGTATTCAGTTCACGTGGTAAGCTTCGTGGATACTATTGGCCAGAGTTCTTCTGACTGGTTCCTAAGTCCTAACTCCTTTTATTTGAGTCGCAGGTGACATTGCACACCATTTAGACAATAACCGCGTCAAGATGACGTTCCCTTTTCTTACCATCATCTTCCTCTACTTTGTCTTACTGGCACTTGCAGTGTTCTCTCTGCTTTTGTTTCATTTGGCACGATATATAAGTGTCACTAAAGTTTGCTCAAACTCCTCAGAAATAAGCACCAATGTAGCAAAACGGCTGTTGGGTCAGAGATTACAAACTGTCAGGTGTCTGTTTAGCCTGCAAAGCATTAGAGAAAATGGTATTAGAATTTGCATTGTTGCTAACCTTTATCCTAAGGAGATTTGACTAAACAACCTGGGTTTCCAAATTCTCTTAACATTGGAGCCATCTGGTGTCTCAAGCTTGTTACTGTCATGACAGCATTGGGCTGGAGCTGGCTCCTGGTGGGGCAGATCCTCTTGGGTCCCTTGGTGGCTCATAAAGTGAGCTTAATGGGTTGCGATCAATTGTGTAGAAAAATGAAGGCGGGCAGGACAGAAAATAGCAGGGTTATCTTGCCATAGTCATAAGGGAAAGGACTGTTTTGCGGAACTAAGTCTAGTTACTTGTGTACAACTGTGATCACACAGGCATATACACGAATTACTCGAATTACAGGTAAAATACATCTCTTACTGAGGGCTTCCCAGTTGGTGCTAGTGGTGAAGAGTCTGCCTGCCAATGCAGGAGACATAAGAGACTTGGGTTTGATCCCTGGGTTGGGAAGACCCCTGGAGAAGGGAACAGTAACCCACTCTAGTATTCTTGCTTGGAGAATCCTATAGACAGAGAAGCCTGGTGGGCTACAGTCCATGGGGGTTGAAAAGAGTCAGACATGACTGAGCAACTAACACACACAGGCTTTGGGTTATAGCCCCAAATTTGAAAGTTTGTTATGATCTCCATCCAGGCTAATTCACTCAGGTTACCTGTCTCCCTCATAACCATTTGAACTTGGTTTCTTTTTATTTTTTGGCTACACTGCTTGGCTTGTGGAATCTTATTTCCCTGACTAGGGATTTAACCCAGGAAATTTCCCATTTCAGTGTGAGACAAATGAAAGTTAATGTGGCTGGTGGAGATCAAACCAGCTCCCTGAAATCTGTTAAGGGCTGACCCCCCGAGTATTTAATTATTTATTGGTCCCTTTTCTTACCTTCATCTTCCTCTACTTTGTCTTACTGGCACTTGCAGTGTTCTCTCTGCTTTTGTTTCATTTGGCACGATATATAAGTGTCACTAAAGTTTGCTCAAACTCCTCAGAAATAAGCACCAATGTAGCAAAACGGCTGTTGGGTCAGAGATTACAAACTGTCAGGTGTCTGTTTAGCCTGCAAAGCATTAGAGAAAATGGTATTAGAATTTGCATTGTTGCTAACCTTTATCCTAAGGAGATTTGACTAAACAACCTGGGTTTCCAAATTCTCTTAACATTGGAGCCATCTGGTGTCTCAAGCTTGTTACTGTCATGACAGCATTGGGCTGGAGCTGGCTCCTGGTGGGGCAGATCCTCTTGGGTCCCTTGGTGGCTCATAAAGTGAGCTTAATGGGTTGCGATCAATTGTGTAGAAAAATGAAGGCGGGCAGGACAGAAAATAGCAGGGTTATCTTGCCATAGTCATAAGGGAAAGGACTGTTTTGCGGAACTAAGTCTAGTTACTTGTGTACAACTGTGATCACACAGGCATATACACGAATTACTCGAATTACAGGTAAAATACATCTCTTACTGAGGGCTTCCCAGTTGGTGCTAGTGGTGAAGAGTCTGCCTGCCAATGCAGGAGACATAAGAGACTTGGGTTTGATCCCTGGGTTGGGAAGACCCCTGGAGAAGGGAACAGTAACCCACTCTAGTATTCTTGCTTGGAGAATCCTATAGACAGAGAAGCCTGGTGGGCTACAGTCCATGGGGGTTGAAAAGAGTCAGACATGACTGAGCAACTAACACACACAGGCTTTGGGTTATAGCCCCAAATTTGAAAGTTTGTTATGATCTCCATCCAGGCTAATTCACTCAGGTTACCTGTCTCCCTCATAACCATTTGAACTTGGTTTCTTTTTATTTTTTGGCTACACTGCTTGGCTTGTGGAATCTTATTTCCCTGACTAGGGATTTAACCCAGGAAATTTCCCATTTCAGTGTGAGACAAATGAAAGTTAATGTGGCTGGTGGAGATCAAACCAGCTCCCTGAAATCTGTTAAGGGCTGACAGGGTCCCTGTGCTTTTTTTCCTGGCTCTGAGTATTTAATTATTTATTTTCTTGTTGTTAATTTTATTTTTAAATTGACCTATAGTTGATTAACAGTCTTGTTCATTTCAGGTGTGAAACACTGTGAGCCCATCTCACATACATATATATATTTGTTTTCAAATTCTTTTCCCTTGTAGGTTATTATAAACTATGAGTATAGTTCCCTGGGCTACACAGTAGGTCCTTGTTGTTTATCTATTTGTGATACTGGAGAAGACTCTTGGGAGTTCCTTGGACTGCGAGGAAATTAAACCAGTCAATCTGAAAGGAAATCAACCCTGAATATTTACTGGAAGGACTGATGTTGAAACTGAAGCTCCAGTACTTTGGCTGCCTGATGGGAAGAACTGACTCACTGGAAAAGCCCCTGATGTTGGGAAAGATTGAGGGCTGGAGGAGAAGGGGGTGACAGGATGAGATGGTTGGATGGCATCATTGACTCAATAGATAGGAATTTGAGCAAACTCTGGGAGATAGTGGAGGACAGAGGAGCCTGGCGTACTACTGTCCATGGAGTTGCAAAGATTAGCAACTCAGCAACGACAAGATTTCTTTTTTTAACTCTTTTTATTTTTCCTTTGATGCCTCTAAGTCATCATTTACTTTATATCGATCTTTATTATTCTTTGGCATGTATGGGTCTCCCATCGCAGTGGCCTCTTTCGTTGCAGAGCACTGGTTCTGGGTGCATGCGCTCTAGAGTACTGGCTCATAATCGGACATACCGGCCCAGCCAGTCCTCAGTGTGTGGGATCTTCCCAGGCCAGGGATTGAACCGGTGCCCCTTGCACTGACTGCAAGGCAGACTCTTTACTCACTGGACCACCAGGAAAGCCCAGCAAGATGTTAATCTCAACCTCCTAACTTATCCCCCTCCCACCCCCAACTCCAGCACTGAGCATTTGTAAGCAGGCAGTGTAGGCAAGGATTTGGTCATCTCCATTTTGGGAGCAGGTTCCTGATCTATCTGCCTGGTCTGGGCTCTGGGACCCACGATGTCCCCTCTATGCCCAGTCTCTGATGCCCTTTCTCTCCTGCTTCCCCAGGAGAACCCCTACGTCATGCGCCGGCCCAACTTCCAGGCCCTGTCAGGGAATGAGCGCTTCGAGGGCTTCTGCGTGGACATGCTGCGGGAGCTGGCGGAGCTGCTGCGCTTTCGGTACCGCCTGCGCTTGGTGGAGGATGGGCTATACGGGGCGCCCGAGCCCAACGGCTCCTGGACAGGCATGGTCGGCGAGCTCATCAACCGGGTACGGTGGGGTTAGAGGAAGGGCTTAAAACTATGGTACCTGGGCTACACAGTAGGTCCTTGTTGTTTATCTATTTGTGATACTGGAGAAGACTCTTGGGAGGAAATTAAACCAGTCAATCTGAAAGGAAATCAACCCTGAATATTTACTGGAAGGACTGATGTTGAAACTGAAGCTCCAGTACTTTGGCTGCCTGATGGGAAGAACTGACTCACTGGAAAAGCCCCTGATGTTGGGAAAGATTGAGGGCTGGAGGAGAAGGGGGTGACAGGATGAGATGGTTGGATGGCATCATTGACTCAATAGATAGGAATTTGAGCAAACTCTGGGAGATAGTGGAGGACAGAGGAGCCTGGCGTACTACTGTCCATGGAGTTGCAAAGATTAGCAACTCAGCAACGACAAGATTTCTTTTTAACTCTTTTTATTTTTCCTTTGATGCCTCTAAGTCATCATTTACTTTATATCGATCTTTATTATTCTTTGGCATGTATGGGTCTCCCATCGCAGTGGCCTCTTTCGTTGCAGAGCACTGGTTCTGGGTGCATGCGCTCTAGAGTACTGGCTCATAATCGGACATACCGGCCCAGCCAGTCCTCAGTGTGTGGGATCTTCCCAGGCCAGGGATTGAACCGGTGCCCCTTGCACTGACTGCAAGGCAGACTCTTTACTCACTGGACCACCAGGAAAGCCCAGCAAGATGTTAATCTCAACCTCCTAACTTATCCCCCTCCCACCCCCAACTCCAGCACTGAGCATTTGTAAGCAGGCAGTGTAGGCAAGGATTTGGTCATCTCCATTTTGGGAGCAGGTTCCTGATCTATCTGCCTGGTCTGGGCTCTGGGACCCACGATGTCCCCTCTATGCCCAGTCTCTGATGCCCTTTCTCTCCTGCTTCCCCAGGAGAACCCCTACGTCATGCGCCGGCCCAACTTCCAGGCCCTGTCAGGGAATGAGCGCTTCGAGGGCTTCTGCGTGGACATGCTGCGGGAGCTGGCGGAGCTGCTGCGCTTTCGGTACCGCCTGCGCTTGGTGGAGGATGGGCTATACGGGGCGCCCGAGCCCAACGGCTCCTGGACAGGCATGGTCGGCGAGCTCATCAACCGGGTACGGTGGGGTTAGAGGAAGGGCATAAGACAGGTGCACAAGAGAGGGTGGGCAGGCAGCCAGTGGGGCCTCAGGACCAGCCTGGCGTGTACATGAGACTTGTGTCTCCAGCTGATGGTGCACTGTGCCCCTGTGGCGGGGAGCATAGTGGCCAGCACAGCCAGGAAGAGTGTGGTGCATCACTTCTGGTCTCAAAGGCATTGCGCATCATTTCTGTGTCCAGTTTCCAAATGCTTCCCTCATGCCACCTCGACTTAGTTTAGCTCAGACTGTAAAGAATCTACCTGCAGTGCAGGAGACCCCAGTTTGATCCCTGGGTTATGAAGATCCCCTAGAGAAGAGAATGGCAACCCATTCCAGTATTCCTGCCTGGAGAATTTCTTTTCTTTTTTTTTTTCTTTTTTTTGGGGAGGGGGGCGAGGGTCGGGTTGGGGAGGGGGGCGGGCGGGCCACTTCTATGGGTCTTTCATTTATCTATTTTCATCCATCTTTATTCTTTGGCCCGTGTGGGCCTCCCATCGCGGTGGCCTCTGTTGTCGCAGAGCACCGCCTCTGGGCGCACACGCTCCAGAGCTCCGGCTCGGTAATTGGACACATTGGTCCAGCCGCTCCACGGCAGGTGGGATCTTCCCAGGCCAGGGATCGAACCGGCGCCCCTTGCACTGCAAGGCGGTGTCCTTACCCACTGGACCACCAGGGAAGCCCCTGCCTGGAGAATTTCATAGACAGAGGCTATAGTCCGTGGGGTCGCAAAGAGTTGGAAACGACTGAGCGACTAACAAAGATTTGTTGAGTGAATGAAAGAGACGTGGAGTGGGAACTGGATAGGCACGGAAGCGGCTTCCTGCTGAAGGCGAGGCTAGGACAGGGCAGATGAGGACTGCCCTCACGTGTGCTGTGCCGCATACCTGTCAGGAGGTGGACATGGAGGCTGCCCATTGCAGTCACAAGTCAACTTGTTCAGTAGGTGTTTATTGAGCATCTAGGGTGTGCCTGGCATCATGCTGGGCACGGGCTATAGTGCTGAGCCCAGGAGACCTGGACCCTGTTCCCAAGAGTACAGGGCCCCATTGAGATCCAGAAAAGCAAAGTAAAAGACAGAATCTTGAGCTTCCCTGGTGGTCCAGTGGGTAAGGACACCACCTTGCACTGCAAGGGGTGCCGGTTTGATCCCTGGCCTGGGAAGATCCCATGTGCCACAGAGCGGCTGGACTGATGTGTCCAACTACCGAGCCGGTGCTCTGCAGCAAGAGAGGCCACTGCAATGGGAGGCCCACACAGGCCAGAGAACAAATATAAATAATAAATGAAAGATCGATAGAAGTGGCCAAAAAAAAAAAAGTTAAAAAAAAAAATAAGCAGAGCCTTTGGAGTTGTGAAGAGGGAAACTCAGAGGACAGACCTAGAGGCTCTTAACCAAACCAGACATCCAGGGAGGGCTTCCCGGAAGAGGTGATGCCCCAACAGATTCCCAGAGAGTATGAAGGAGTCAGCTTGATGAAGAGGGGCTTGGGAGGAGGGGCATGTATTCAGGGCATGTATTCAAGGTGGTGTCCTTACCCACTGGACCACCAGGGAAAAAATGGCATTTACAGCCAGAGTGCGGTGTGTGTAAGAGAGAGAGGGGTGTATTAGAAGGGCATCTGAGCTCTGAGTGTGGGCAGGGTGTGAATGTAGGTGAGAAGGGGGAGAAGGTGGGGGGGTGGGACGTGGTAGGCGCGGGTGCAGTGGAAAGAATATTCTGGAGTCAGAACCAGTCTGGATTTGAATCATTTCTCTCCTTGGAGCCTCAGTTTCCCCTCACCTTGTCGTACGCAGTTTCTTAGTTCCTCTTTGTTTCTGGTTGCACTGAGAGGCTTTCAGAATCTTAGGTCCTAAATCAGGGATTGAACTCTGGCCCTGGCAGTGAAAGCATGGAGTTCTAATCGCTTGACCACCAGGGAATTCCATTTTATTCCAGGCACAAGAAGCCAAATGGGCAAATGCCCAGAAAAGACAAACAGGCCCCCAGCTTAGGGTATGCCCAGGGCAGGTGTGTGGAACAGAGACCTGTGGCCATAAACAGGGCGACCTTGACATTGGACTTGGCAGAAGGCATTGGAAACTCATGTTCTATCTCTCTCATCCCAGAATTCACTGCATCTGAGCCCCTGAATGTCACCAGGGTAAACTCAAAAAGGCCACTTTGCTTGACAAGGACGTGAATTCCTTAGGGCACTGATTTTCAAAGGTTGTTTTGACTGCAGAACCTTTTTTCCAACTGAAAGGGCCCTCAAAACCCTGGACAAAACAGGATGGAGAAGGAGGTAGGGGTGTCCCTGGGGTCCTGGTGGGCTCCCGGTCCTTTCCCCCTGCCCCGACCGTAGAGAGGCCACTGCAATGGGAGGCCCAAACAGGCCAGAAAACAAATAAAAATAAAAAAGGAAAGACCGATAGAAGTGACCAAAAAAAAAAAAGTTAAAAAAAAAAATAAGCAGAGCCTTTGGAGTTGTGAAGAGGGAAACTCAGAGGACAGACCTAGAGGCTCTTAACCAAACCAGACATCCAGGGAGGGCTTCCCGGAAGAGGTGATGCCCCAACAGATTCCCAGAGAGTATGAAGGAGTCAGCTTGATGAAGAGGGGCTTGGGAGGAGGGGCATGTATTCAGGGCATGTATTCAAGGTGGTGTCCTTACCCACTGGACCACCAGGGAAAAAATGGCATTTACAGCCAGAGTGCGGTGTGTGTAAGAGAGAGAGGGGTGTATTAGAAGGGCATCTGAGCTCTGAGTGTGGGCAGGGTGTGAATGTAGGTGAGAAGGGGGAGAAGGTGGGGGGGTGGGACGTGGTAGGCGCGGGTGCAGTGGAAAGAATATTCTGGAGTCAGAACCAGTCTGGATTTGAATCATTTCTCTCCTTGGAGCCTCAGTTTCCCCTCACCTTGTCGTACGCAGTTTCTTAGTTCCTCTTTGTTTCTGGTTGCACTGAGAGGCTTTCAGAATCTTAGGTCCTAAATCAGGGATTGAACTCTGGCCCTGGCAGTGAAAGCATGGAGTTCTAATCGCTTGACCACCAGGGAATTCCATTTTATTCCAGGCACAAGAAGCCAAATGGGCAAATGCCCAGAAAAGACAAACAGGCCCCCAGCTTAGGGTATGCCCAGGGCAGGTGTGTGGAACAGAGACCTGTGGCCATAAACAGGGCGACCTTGACATTGGACTTGGCAGAAGGCATTGGAAACTCATGTTCTATCTCTCTCATCCCAGAATTCACTGCATCTGAGCCCCTGAATGTCACCAGGGTAAACTCAAAAAGGCCACTTTGCTTGACAAGGACGTGAATTCCTTAGGGCACTGATTTTCAAAGGTTGTTTTGACTGCAGAACCTTTTTTCCAACTGAAAGGGCCCTCAAAACCCTGGACAAAACAGGATGGAGAAGGAGGTAGGGGTGTCCCCTGGGGTCCTGGTGGCTCAGTCTCCACCCCGCCCCCGACCCTGCCAATTCCACCTGGCAGGCCCAAGGCACTGCCCTGCAGGCAGCCAGCTGGTTGAAAGCTTCCTCCCTGAGTGGGTTTAAATGTCTGAAGCCAGGACCTGAGGAGCCCGGAGGCAGAAACTGATGCCTTAAGGCCCACCTCAGTGGCAGGCTTACCTGTGACCTTATTGTCATAGCCAGGTCCCCTATCATGTACGCTTAGAACTTTTTGTTCATCAGGGCCTCCAGAAATAAGACTCCAGGAGAGTAGCACCCGCTCCCCAAACCAAAGTCACCGTCAACTGGACGGCTGTCCATTCATCAACAAAGAAGTCCTATTTATAGCTGCGTGACCTTGGGCAAGTTGTACAGTCTTAACTCCCTGAGCCTTAGGACTTAGTGCGAAGGTGCCTGGGGCGAGCAGGGCAGGACTGGAAACTTTCCTGATTGGTTGCTGCTATAATGGTCCTGGGTCCTATTTGAATCACTGCTGAGCATTTGCTGTGTGACATTGGGTGCTACTTAACCTCCCTGTAAAACTGGGGAAATAACATGTGCTAGCACACAGGGCTGCTGTGAGCATGAAGTGAGTTAATCCGTGTAGGGACTTGAACAGGGCCTGGCAGGTTGTGGATACTGTGTGCCTGCGCTCTCTTTCTAGCCTTGTTGGTGTTATTCCTGCCAGCACGGACATGCATTCAGGCACGCATCTGCCCTCCAGCCATCTAGCGTTTATTGAGTGCCTGCTGGCTACCGGGTGTTGTGGTACACCCTGGGGATTCAGTGACCTGGCCTTGCTTTTAGTGTTAAAGACTTTGGCTGTCAGCCGGAGGTCCGTGGAATTCACCCCCCTGCACCCAAAGGCTTGAGCTGGCTCAAATGAGGCAACTATCATGGGGGTAGGGAGTGGCACGGGCGGCTGGAGGGGCTGTGGGGACATAAAGGGAGGCTGGAAAGGGCCCGAAGTTGGTGACTGTGGTGGGAACAGGGGAGACAGGACGTGAGCACTCCTCCTGTTTCTGACTTGGGCAGCTGGGCACTGGCGATGACATTTAGGGAGAGAACACTGGAGGAGGAGCAGGCTGAGTGTGCGAAGGATGGGTGGGGTTTGGCCTCGCCGAGGCTCATCTGCCTGCCATGGACAGCCAAGTACAGGAGCCTCGCACAGAACTCCACACAGTCCTCCCAGTGGGAGCAGCTGACATGCGTGGACTTCACACCATGTGCCAGAAATGTTTCAAGGGTCACTTAATTCTCCTGACAGTCCTTCCTGGCCCAGAGGATCACTGCCAATTCAAGATCACGGGGACAGGCCCCCACCACGCAGGACTGCAGGTGTGTGTGTCTGACCCAAGGCCCTTGTCCTTTCCAGATACCCAGCAGGTACCTGGAAGGCCTGGAGTGGTCAGGGTGATGCTCACCCCAAGCCAGGCCCTTGTCTGAACTTTATGGACTTAGCACAACTCCTTGACTCCTCACGGCTGTCCCCTTGAGGAAGGCCCTCAATGAACAGAGTGAGGCACCTAGATGCCATGCCCAGGCCACATGGCTGGTGACAGGCAGAGCCAGGGCTGGCACCCCAGCAGGCTGGCCCAGAGCTGACAAGTGACTTCCAGAGGGAAGACAGCCCAGGGCACCAGCGTTACCCCAGCCACCCCCAAGCCAGGTGCAGGGCTCATACAGCAGACTCCAATTATGGTCTATTTATTCTACCCGGTGGCCATCCCCGGAATTGGCTTTCTCCCCGCCAATCACTGCCATACTATGAACTCAGGCCTGCCTCCTCCAGGCCTCCCTTCTCTCTCCATGCCCGTTTGTCCTCTAGTAGGATCTTCCTAGGGGCTTTCCTGGTGATTCAAGAGGTCGGGAATCTGCTTAACAATGCAGGTGACCTGGCCTTGCTTTTAGTGTTAAAGACTTTGGCTGTCAGCCGGAGGTCCGTGGAATTCACCCCTGCACCCAAAGGCTTGAGCTGGCTCAAATGAGGCAACTATCATGGGGTAGGGAGTGGCACGGGCGGCTGGAGGGGCTGTGGGGACATAAAGGGAGGCTGGAAAGGGCCCGGTTGGTGACTGTGGTGGGAACAGGGGAGACAGGACGTGAGCACTCCTCCTGTTTCTGACTTGGGCAGCTGGGCACTGGCGATGACATTTAGGGAGAGAACACTGGAGGAGGAGCAGGCTGAGTGTGCGAAGGATGGGTGGGGTTTGGCCTCGCCGAGGCTCATCTGCCTGCCATGGACAGCCAAGTACAGGAGCCTCGCACAGAACTCCACACAGTCCTCCCAGTGGGAGCAGCTGACATGCGTGGACTTCACACCATGTGCCAGAAATGTTTCAAGGGTCACTTAATTCTCCTGACAGTCCTTCCTGGCCCAGAGGATCACTGCCAATTCAAGATCACGGGGACAGGCCCCCACCACGCAGGACTGCAGGTGTGTGTGTCTGACCCAAGGCCCTTGTCCTTTCCAGATACCCAGCAGGTACCTGGAAGGCCTGGAGTGGTCAGGGTGATGCTCACCCCAAGCCAGGCCCTTGTCTGAACTTTATGGACTTAGCACAACTCCTTGACTCCTCACGGCTGTCCCCTTGAGGAAGGCCCTCAATGAACAGAGTGAGGCACCTAGATGCCATGCCCAGGCCACATGGCTGGTGACAGGCAGAGCCAGGGCTGGCACCCCAGCAGGCTGGCCCAGAGCTGACAAGTGACTTCCAGAGGGAAGACAGCCCAGGGCACCAGCGTTACCCCAGCCACCCCCAAGCCAGGTGCAGGGCTCATACAGCAGACTCCAATTATGGTCTATTTATTCTACCCGGTGGCCATCCCCGGAATTGGCTTTCTCCCCGCCAATCACTGCCATACTATGAACTCAGGCCTGCCTCCTCCAGGCCTCCCTTCTCTCTCCATGCCCGTTTGTCCTCTAGTAGGATCTTTCTAGGGGCTTTCCTGGTGATTCAAGAGGTCGGGAATCTGCTTAACAATGCAGGAGACTCAGGTTCAATCCCTGAGTGGGGAAGATCCCCTAGAGGAGGACATGGCAGCCTACTCCAGTATTCTTGCCTGTAGGATTCCATGGAGAGAGGAGCCTGTCAGGCTACAGTCCATAGGGTTACAAAGAGTCAGACACGACTTAGCACACACACGCACATTATTATTTTTGGCAGCACTTGTGCCCCTTGTTGGATCTTAGTTGCCTGATCAGGGATTGAACCTGCACCCCGTGCCTTGGACCACCAGGGAAGTTCCTGCCTTCCTTTTATTTATTTATTTGGCTGTGCTGGGTCTTAGTTCTAGCCCCCTGACCAGGGAATGAACCTGGCCCCCTGCATTGAAAATGCAGTCTTAGCCACTGAATCACCAGGGAAGTCCCCTATCTTCCTTCTTGAGGCTGAATAGTATTCCACTATATGGATGTAGGACCTCGATTTAATTTCAAAAACATGAAAAATGATACCTCTGATGTCTGAGACATAACCATGGTGGTCCAAGAGCAGAGATAGGATAGTCCATTGCAGAGGCCCTTGGAAGGTGTAGAAGGGAGAAGATACTGCCTTGTGCCTGGGTGGTAGCTGTGTCAGGGGGTACCACAAAGTGGGATGTGTGCCAGGGGCCGAGAGGCGTCAAGCAACTGCAGGGTTTGGCTAAACAGCTGCAAATGGTAAACCCGGTTTTCATGGTGGGGAAGATTATAGAAGGAGCAGTTTGAGAGTGGGGCGGGTTAGAGTTATCTGGGCCATGGATCGTTGGAGATGCCTCCTTAAAATTCAAGTGGAGACAAAAGGATTTCCTTGCACAGCTGAGCGTGAATTATTTAACTTGTCCTCTATTGATGGATATTTGGGTGGTTTCCAGTTTTGTAGGCATAGACAATGCTACCATCAACTGGGCCTGTGGCTTAGTGGGGGTCCTGGAGCACTATACCCCCCGGTGGCCATCCCCGGAATTGGCTTTCTCCCCGCCAATCACTGCCATACTATGAACTCAGGCCTGCCTCCTCCAGGCCTCCCTTCTCTCTCCATGCCCGTTTGTCCTCTAGTAGGATCTTTCTAGGGGCTTTCCTGGTGATTCAAGAGGTCGGGAATCTGCTTAACAATGCAGGAGACTCAGGTTCAATCCCTGAGTGGGGAAGATCCCCTAGAGGAGGACATGGCAGCCTACTCCAGTATTCTTGCCTGTAGGATTCCATGGAGAGAGGAGCCTGTCAGGCTACAGTCCATAGGGTTACAAAGAGTCAGACACGACTTAGCACACACACGCACATTATTATTTTTGGCAGCACTTGTGCCCCTTGTTGGATCTTAGTTGCCTGATCAGGGATTGAACCTGCACCCCGTGCCTTGGACCACCAGGGAAGTTCCTGCCTTCCTTTTATTTATTTATTTGGCTGTGCTGGGTCTTAGTTCTAGCCCCCTGACCAGGGAATGAACCTGGCCCCCTGCATTGAAAATGCAGTCTTAGCCACTGAATCACCAGGGAAGTCCCCTATCTTCCTTCTTGAGGCTGAATAGTATTCCACTATATGGATGTAGGACCTCGATTTAATTTCAAAAACATGAAAAATGATACCTCTGATGTCTGAGACATAACCATGGTGGTCCAAGAGCAGAGATAGGATAGTCCATTGCAGAGGCCCTTGGAAGGTGTAGAAGGGAGAAGATACTGCCTTGTGCCTGGGTGGTAGCTGTGTCAGGGGGTACCACAAAGTGGGATGTGTGCCAGGGGCCGAGAGGCGTCAAGCAACTGCAGGGTTTGGCTAAACAGCTGCAAATGGTAAACCCGGTTTTCATGGTGGGGAAGATTATAGAAGGAGCAGTTTGAGAGTGGGGCGGGTTAGAGTTATCTGGGCCATGGATCGTTGGAGATGCCTCCTTAAAATTCAAGTGGAGACAAAAGGATTTCCTTGCACAGCTGAGCGTGAATTATTTAACTTGTCCTCTATTGATGGATATTTGGGTGGTTTCCAGTTTTTGTAGGCATAGACAATGCTACCATCAACTGGGCCTGTGGCTTAGTGGGGGTGTTCCTGAGGGATAAATTCCAAGCAGTGGAAGCACTGGGTCAAAAGGCAGGAGTATTTTTTTTAATCTACAGCCAAATGGCCCTTCAGAAAGGTTCCACCAATTTATATTCCCACCCAAAGTGCACGAGAATGTCAAATTTCCCACAGTCTTGCCAACAATGGGTATTATCAATCTTTTTAAAATAATCTTTGCCAACTCGAAAGGCTAAAAATAATCGTATTGTTTTAACCTAAACACAGTGTCACACGGCTGCACATTAACCCCCATGTGGATGTAGTATAATATATTGAAGTTTTTTTTATATCGAGTTGTTTCCAGGTATTTTTTATCTGTTTGTTTGTGCTGTTATAAACAACTATGAGCAAACATCTTCACCCACAGAAGCTTAGCCTGCATTGTAGCTGATGAGGGTGGAATCTGGATAGAATTACCAGGTGAAAGAGGAAAACCTTTTGTATGACTTTTGTTATATATTGTTGAACTGCTTTCTGGAAAAACTGCATCATTTTTTTTTCTTTTCTTTTTCCTTTTTTTTGGTGCGCTGCATGGCATAAAGTATCTTAGTTCCCTGTGTGCTCAGTTGCTCAGTCGTGTCTGACTCTTTGTGGCCCCGTGGACTGTGGCCCATCAGGCTCCTTTGTCCTTGGGATTTCCCTGGCGAGACTACTGAAGTGGGTTGTCATTTCCTTCTCCAGGGGATCTTCCCAACCCAGGGCTTGAATGTGCAGGCACATTCTTAACTACTGAGCCACCAGGGAAGCCCCTTAGTTCCCTGACCAAAGGAGGGACCAAACCCATGACTTCTGCAGTGGAAGCTTGAAGTCTGAACCACTGAACCACCAAGGAAATCCCTTCTTTTCTTTTTTTGACACCCGCTCCTTCTCGGCACTGAGGATTTGATGAATTTTTAGATATTCAGACAGCCTCCTGTCATTTTCATAGACGGCAAGGCCTTTTGAGTTTTCCTGCTTTGACTGGTCGACCACCGTAAGGCTTCTGTGGCCACGTGATCAATAGAGTCTGAGCTCAGGTTCTGCTCAGAATGGGCCTGATAGGGTTGTGGACTCACTCTGTGTTTTCCCAGGTCTTGGTGGTATAAATGGAACAGACATATGTGACTATGACCAATTCCGCATTGGTTCTCTGACCCATGGAGTTAGGGTCAGTGTAATAGAAAGAGCTGGTGGAAGGCCCCAGAATGCCCCATGTTTCCCAGGATAGAAATCCAAAAGCAACTGTATCTCCTTTGGAGGAATTGCAGAGACTAGTACTGCCATTAATGGCTCAAAAGAAGCAGGGGTAGTGATCTCATCCTGACTTGGTGACCTATTTGGGGACTTCCCTGATGGTTTAGTGGACTGGACCCTATGCTCCCAATGCCAAGGGCATGAGTTCAGTTCCTGGTCAGAGGAATTAAGACCCCAAATGCTACGAGGCATGGCCAAAAAAATAGACAAAAACCAACTGACCTGTTGGTTGTTAGTTGACCAGTTGGTTGACCTCGTGCAGAAGGTCTTGGAGAATGACTGGATTACTGTAAATGCAATCAGGTGGTGAGTCCAATTGCAGTTGCTGGCCCAAATGGAGTGTCTTTACTCCCGGGAGGGGGGCTGATTGGTGCGCTGCATGGCATAAAGTATCTTAGTTCCCTGTGTGCTCAGTTGCTCAGTCGTGTCTGACTCTTTGTGGCCCCGTGGACTGTGGCCCATCAGGCTCCTTTGTCCTTGGGATTTCCCTGGCGAGACTACTGAAGTGGGTTGTCATTTCCTTCTCCAGGGGATCTTCCCAACCCAGGGCTTGAATGTGCAGGCACATTCTTAACTACTGAGCCACCAGGGAAGCCCCTTAGTTCCCTGACCAAAGGAGGGACCAAACCCATGACTTCTGCAGTGGAAGCTTGAAGTCTGAACCACTGAACCACCAAGGAAATCCCTTCTTTTCTTTTTTTGACACCCGCTCCTTCTCGGCACTGAGGATTTGATGAATTTTTAGATATTCAGACAGCCTCCTGTCATTTTCATAGACGGCAAGGCCTTTTGAGTTTTCCTGCTTTGACTGGTCGACCACCGTAAGGCTTCTGTGGCCACGTGATCAATAGAGTCTGAGCTCAGGTTCTGCTCAGAATGGGCCTGATAGGGTTGTGGACTCACTCTGTGTTTTCCCAGGTCTTGGTGGTATAAATGGAACAGACATATGTGACTATGACCAATTCCGCATTGGTTCTCTGACCCATGGAGTTAGGGTCAGTGTAATAGAAAGAGCTGGTGGAAGGCCCCAGAATGCCCCATGTTTCCCAGGATAGAAATCCAAAAGCAACTGTATCTCCTTTGGAGGAATTGCAGAGACTAGTACTGCCATTAATGGCTCAAAAGAAGCAGGGGTAGTGATCTCATCCTGACTTGGTGACCTATTTGGGGACTTCCCTGATGGTTTAGTGGACTGGACCCTATGCTCCCAATGCCAAGGGCATGAGTTCAGTTCCTGGTCAGAGGAATTAAGACCCCAAATGCTACGAGGCATGGCCAAAAATAGACAAAAACCAACTGACCTGTTGGTTGTTAGTTGACCAGTTGGTTGACCTCGTGCAGAAGGTCTTGGAGAATGACTGGATTACTGTAAATGCAATCAGGTGGTGAGTCCAATTGCAGTTGCTGGCCCAAATGGAGTGTCTTTACTGGAGCACGTCAGCGCAGCCCTGGGCAGCTGGTATGAGCTACTGACCGACCTGGCAAATGCTTTTGTCTCCATACTGCTTTCCAAGGACCACCAGAAGCCAGGAGTACAAACCGTCAGTATTGCCGAAGGCTGACATCAACTCTCTTGCTTTCTGCCATTGTCTAGATCACTGAGAATCTGGTTTCTGAATGCAGTGTCACCCTGGTCCATCATGTTGGCAACATTTTGCTGATCGGATCTTATGACTGGGAAATAATATTTAGTAATGAAGTTGGCAACAAGCCCACTGCTGGTATCAGTCAGTCAGGGTCTAACATGGAGATGAAACAGCACTGGTTACCGGGACAAAGTCATGTTCAGTTGCTCAGTTGTGTCTGACTCTTTGTGACCCCACAGACTACAGTGTGCCAGGCTCCCCTGTCCTTCACCATCTCCCAGAGTTTTCTCAAGTTCATGTCTATGCCAGTGATGCTATCTAACCATCTCATCTTCTAGTGCCTCCTTCTCCTCCTGCCTCAGTCTTACCCAGCATCAGGGTCTTTTTTCCATGAGTCAGCTCTTCGTATCAGGTGGTCAAAGTATTGGAGCAGTATCAGTCCTTCCAATGAATATTCAGGGTTCGTTTCCTTTAGGATTGACTGGTTTGTTCTCCTTGCCGAATCATATCAGCTGTTTTTGTTTTAGGCAGGTTTGGGGTGTGTTTCCATCTGGTTGTGGTGTGCAGCATGCAGGATCTAAGTTTTCCCAGGATAGAAATCCAAAAGCAACTGTCCCTTTGGAGGAATTGCAGAGACTAGTACTGCCATTAATGGCTCAAAAGAAGCAGGGGTAGTGATCTCATCCTGACTTGGTGACCTATTTGGGGACTTCCCTGATGGTTTAGTGGACTGGACCCTATGCTCCCAATGCCAAGGGCATGAGTTCAGTTCCTGGTCAGAGGAATTAAGACCCCAAATGCTACGAGGCATGGCCAAAAAAATAGACAAAAACCAACTGACCTGTTGGTTGTTAGTTGACCAGTTGGTTGACCTCGTGCAGAAGGTCTTGGAGAATGACTGGATTACTGTAAATGCAATCAGGTGGTGAGTCCAATTGCAGTTGCTGGCCCAAATGGAGTGTCTTTACTGGAGCACGTCAGCGCAGCCCTGGGCAGCTGGTATGAGCTACTGACCGACCTGGCAAATGCTTTTGTCTCCATACTGCTTTCCAAGGACCACCAGAAGCCAGGAGTACAAACCGTCAGTATTGCCGAAGGCTGACATCAACTCTCTTGCTTTCTGCCATTGTCTAGATCACTGAGAATCTGGTTTCTGAATGCAGTGTCACCCTGGTCCATCATGTTGGCAACATTTTGCTGATCGGATCTTATGACTGGGAAATAATATTTAGTAATGAAGTTGGCAACAAGCCCACTGCTGGTATCAGTCAGTCAGGGTCTAACATGGAGATGAAACAGCACTGGTTACCGGGACAAAGTCATGTTCAGTTGCTCAGTTGTGTCTGACTCTTTGTGACCCCACAGACTACAGTGTGCCAGGCTCCCCTGTCCTTCACCATCTCCCAGAGTTTTCTCAAGTTCATGTCTATGCCAGTGATGCTATCTAACCATCTCATCTTCTAGTGCCTCCTTCTCCTCCTGCCTCAGTCTTACCCAGCATCAGGGTCTTTTTTCCATGAGTCAGCTCTTCGTATCAGGTGGTCAAAGTATTGGAGCAGTATCAGTCCTTCCAATGAATATTCAGGGTTCGTTTCCTTTAGGATTGACTGGTTTGTTCTCCTTGCCGAATCATATCAGCTGTTTTTGTTTTAGGCAGGTTTGGGGTTTTTTTCCATCTGGTTGTGGTGTGCAGCATGCAGGATCTTAGTTCCCTGACCAGGGCTGGAACCCATGCCCCCTGCAGTGGAAGCTCTTGAGTGCTGAAATGGTGCACCTCTCATGAACCCACATGCCAGGACTTGAATCCAGCCAAAACCCAGACTGGGACTTGAACCTGCGGTCTGTTTTTAATATTTATGTCTTTGGCTGTGTCAGGTCTTAGTTGCAGGTCTTGGGATCTTTCATGGCAGTGTACTGGCTCTCTAATTGTGGTGCACAGACTTCAGAGTGCGCAGGCTCTGTCGTTGCAGTGCTGGGGCATAGTTGCTCTGTGGTGTTTGGGATCTTCGTTCCCCAACCAGGGATCAAACCCAAGCCTTCTGCATTGCAAGGTAGAGTCTTAACCCCTGTACCACCAGGGGAGTCCTGAGCCCATGGTCTTTTAATTAGAATCACTCACCCGGTGTCTGGACTTACGGAGGCTCAGGTTCTTTGTGCCACTGGGCAGAAGGAACTCAGGGAGAGGCAAAGTGATAGGCCAGAAGTAGAATTACTAATAAAGGATGCTTGTTATTTACAGATATCTGTAATCCTAGATTAGTCATATGTATATCCCAAAACTTTGTAAAAGCAAAATAAAAAAAAATGGCAGGGGCTTCCCTGGTGGTCCAGTGGATAAAGAGTCCACCTTGTAGTGCAAGGGGCACTGGTTTGATCCCTGGTCCGGGAAGATCTCACATGCTGTGGAGCGGCTGGACCAGTGTGTCCAATTATGAGCCAATACTCTGGAGTGCATGTGCCCAGAGCCAGTGCTCTGCAGTGAGAGGGGTCACTGCAATGGAAGGCTCTCACAGGCCAGAGAGTGGAGATGGATGAAAATAAGTGAATAAATAACCAATAAAAGAGGCCAAAATTAAAAAAAAAAGAAAAAGCTGAAAAAGGCCTCCTTTTGCAGTTGATTTTCGACTTGGGTGGTCAAAGTATTGGAGCAGTATCAGTCCTTCCAATGAATATTCAGGGTTCGTTTCCTTTAGGATTGACTGGTTTGTTCTCCTTGCCGAATCATATCAGCTGTTTTTGTTTTAGGCAGGTTTGGGGTTTTTTTCCATCTGGTTGTGGTGTGCAGCATGCAGGATCTTAGTTCCCTGACCAGGGCTGGAACCCATGCCCCTGCAGTGGAAGCTCTTGAGTGCTGAAATGGTGCACCTCTCATGAACCCACATGCCAGGACTTGAATCCAGCCAAAACCCAGACTGGGACTTGAACCTGCGGTCTGTTTTTAATATTTATGTCTTTGGCTGTGTCAGGTCTTAGTTGCAGGTCTTGGGATCTTTCATGGCAGTGTACTGGCTCTCTAATTGTGGTGCACAGACTTCAGAGTGCGCAGGCTCTGTCGTTGCAGTGCTGGGGCATAGTTGCTCTGTGGTGTTTGGGATCTTGCTCCCCAACCAGGGATCAAACCCAAGCCTTCTGCATTGCAAGGTAGAGTCTTAACCCCTGTACCACCAGGGGAGTCCTGAGCCCATGGTCTTTTAATTAGAATCACTCACCCGGTGTCTGGACTTACGGAGGCTCAGGTTCTTTGTGCCACTGGGCAGAAGGAACTCAGGAGAGGCAAAGTGATAGGCCAGAAGTAGAATTACTAATAAAGGATGCTTGTTATTTACAGATATCTGTAATCCTAGATTAGTCATATGTATATCCCAAAACTTTGTAAAAGCAAAATAAAAAAAAATGGCAGGGGCTTCCCTGGTGGTCCAGTGGATAAAGAGTCCACCTTGTAGTGCAAGGGGCACTGGTTTGATCCCTGGTCCGGGAAGATCTCACATGCTGTGGAGCGGCTGGACCAGTGTGTCCAATTATGAGCCAATACTCTGGAGTGCATGTGCCCAGAGCCAGTGCTCTGCAGTGAGAGGGGTCACTGCAATGGAAGGCTCTCACAGGCCAGAGAGTGGAGATGGATGAAAATAAGTGAATAAATAACCAATAAAAGAGGCCAAAATTAAAAAAAAAAGAAAAAGCTGAAAAAAAGGATGCTTGTGAGGGACGCACATGGGCAAACAAGAGGACTCTGTGCCAGGTATTACATGGACAACCTTTTTATAGTCAGAGGAAAGTAAGGGAAGGGGAAAAGACCATCTTCTTTCTCGTTCTTCCAGTAGACCTCAGGCTTACAGGACTAGCTCCTTCTTCATATTGGGCAGGAGAGTGTTTGAATCTATGAGGTCAACCTAGGACTGTCACAGTGCTTATTGAAGTCAGCAGAAGGGTGGTAAAACATATTAAAATCTGGTGAGTCATTCCAGGTTTCCATGAAACAAAGATCTCCTACTTTGTCACCTTTCCTTTAAATCTCTGTCCTTAATCCTAAGGATCATCACCTTGCTGGACTCGACCAGCACATTTCAAGCCTTATTTATTTATTTATTTTTCACTTAGTGGGGCCTGGGGCATGTCTCATGCTTTTATTTATGGCTTTGTGGTTCAGCAAATCTGCTTCGTTCCAGGATGTGGTAATACATTTCTTGCGTGATCATTACCGTATAGTGGTCTCCCAATGTTTCCCCGGTTTCCCTCTCTATCTATTATCTCCTCCTGGGATTTCTACAACTCTCTGTGTGACTATCTATTTTATCCCTAACAGTCTTTTTTTTGTTTTGGTATTTATTTATTTGGCTGCATCAGGTCTCTGTAACAGCATGCGAGATCTTTGTTGAATCATGTGGGAGCTTTCCTTGAGGTACCTGGACTTTCTAGTTGTGGGGTGCGGGCTTAGTGCTCCAAGGCACATGGGATCTTAGTTCACTGACAAGGGATCGAACTCACATCTGCCACATTGCAGGGTGGATTCTTAACCCCTGGGCCACCTGAGAAGTCCATCTCTATCCGTCTTAACGACTGGGTCGCCTGGAATTTTCCCTCATATCAGCTATTTGAACAGAGAGAATTTAATATAAAGAGTTGTTGGCCTTCCCTGGTGGTCCAATGGTTAAGAATTCTCCTGCCAACATAGGGGACATGGATTTGATCCCTGCTCTGGGAAGATCCCACATGCTGCGAGGCAGTTAAGCCCATGTGGCACGGCTTCTGAGCCCAAGCTCTAGAGGCCGTGACCCACAACTGGAGAGTAGCCCCCGCTTGCAAATTGTTAGCTAGGGAAATTCCTGGCAGCCCAGCCATTAAGACTGCTTTCTCTGCTGAGTGTCTACAACATCAGGCAGATGCGGGAGACGTGGCTGTAGTCTGCTCATCCTTGCTCTCAGGCATGGAAGCAGTAAGTGGCTCTGTCTCAAGTTCTGAAGGAACAGAGAAGAGCTGACCCTGTTGGAAACTTGGAGGAAGGGCTCTGGGGGGCTGAAACTCAGACCCCGAGGAGGGCGCACACACCAGCTGGTGCCAGTGCCCCAAGAAAGGCTGCAAGGCTGGTTCTGCAAGTGCTTGTGGGGGTGGTTTCTAGTTGCTCTTGTGTCCAACTCTTGTGACCCCTATGGATTATAGCCCACCAGGCTCCTCTGCCCATGGGATTTTCCAGGCAAGAATACTGCAGTGGGTTGTCATGTCCTTCTCCAGGGAATCTTCTCAACCGAGAGATCGAACCCGCGTCTCCTGCATCAGCAGGCGGATTCTTTACCCCTGAGCCAATGGAGAAGCCCCCTTTGCAAGGGCTAGGATGCTGCAAACTGGATTTGTCTGCTGTCCCAGGAAGTTGCCTGGTTCAGAGAGAAGGCTGGGAACTTGCGAGCCGACTGGAGTGTTAGTTGCTCAGTTGTGTCCGACTCTTTTTGACCCAATGGACAGTAGCCCACCAGGCTCCTCTGTCCTGGAGATTGTCCAGACAAGAATACTGGACTGGGTTGCCATTCACATAATTCGCATTCCTCCGGCCTTGCAGTCTTCCTCTAGCGCCCCCTATTGGCAGAGCCTGGCAGGGCACCGATGGCACAGCACAGGGGGCTGGCGCAGAGCTGGTGTATGGGTTGGGGACAGTGTGACAGTTCCCAGGGCACTGAGACAATCCGCCGTTATTTCTATGGGAGGCCTATCATTTGCCTTCTTCCTGATTTTATCCCAGAGATTAAACTGTTAGGGTCCGCTTGGGGAGGGAAGAATTAAGTCCTGAAGGACATGGATTTGATCCCTGCTCTGGGAAGATCCCACATGCTGCGAGGCAGTTAAGCCCATGTGGCACGGCTTCTGAGCCCAAGCTCTAGAGGCCGTGACCCACAACTGGAGAGTAGCCCCCGCTTGCAAATTGTTAGCTAGGGAAATTCCTGGCAGCCCAGCCATTAAGACTGCTTTCTCTGCTGAGTGTCTACAACATCAGGCAGATGCGGGAGACGTGGCTGTAGTCTGCTCATCCTTGCTCTCAGGCATGGAAGCAGTAAGTGGCTCTGTCTCAAGTTCTGAAGGAACAGAGAAGAGCTGACCCTGTTGGAAACTTGGAGGAAGGGCTCTGGGGGGCTGAAACTCAGACCCCGAGGAGGGCGCACACACCAGCTGGTGCCAGTGCCCCAAGAAAGGCTGCAAGGCTGGTTCTGCAAGTGCTTGTGGGGGTGGTTTCTAGTTGCTCTTGTGTCCAACTCTTGTGACCCCTATGGATTATAGCCCACCAGGCTCCTCTGCCCATGGGATTTTCCAGGCAAGAATACTGCAGTGGGTTGTCATGTCCTTCTCCAGGGAATCTTCTCAACCGAGAGATCGAACCCGCGTCTCCTGCATCAGCAGGCGGATTCTTTACCCCTGAGCCAATGGAGAAGCCCCCTTTGCAAGGGCTAGGATGCTGCAAACTGGATTTGTCTGCTGTCCCAGGAAGTTGCCTGGTTCAGAGAGAAGGCTGGGAACTTGCGAGCCGACTGGAGTGTTAGTTGCTCAGTTGTGTCCGACTCTTTTTGACCCAATGGACAGTAGCCCACCAGGCTCCTCTGTCCTGGAGATTGTCCAGACAAGAATACTGGACTGGGTTGCCATTCACATAATTCGCATTCCTCCGGCCTTGCAGTCTTCCTCTAGCGCCCCCTATTGGCAGAGCCTGGCAGGGCACCGATGGCACAGCACAGGGGGCTGGCGCAGAGCTGGTGTATGGGTTGGGGACAGTGTGACAGTTCCCAGGGCACTGAGACAATCCGCCGTTATTTCTATGGGAGGCCTATCATTTGCCTTCTTCCTGATTTTATCCCAGAGATTAAACTGTTAGGGTCCGCTTGGGGAGGGAAGTCTTCTCTAAGGAAGAGGTGTCTCTTTGGGGAAATGACGGGGTAGGAGGAGGAGTTTGAAAGGGGGGCGTTAAGACTCTGAGGGGAGTCTGGAAGGAACCTGCAGCATTTGAAGTCTGTCCTCTGTTCTGAATGAAATCCGAATCTGACCACCACCGCGTAGCCCACCACCAGCATCTCCGTGGACAGCTTTGGTCACTTTTCTCCCCATCTATCCCACCCCTGCTCCTGCTTCCACTCTGGCCCCTGTGATTTTGTCTCAGGGCAGCTGGATCACATCACCCCTGCTCACACCTTGCATGATGTTATCTGCTGCCCTTGGAGCAGAATTGGCCTCCCTACCCTGGCTTGCAAGGCCCTGTAGAGCTCTGATCCCCACTCCCCTGCGTTTTCCACCCCTCCCTTTCTTTCTTTTATTTTTTACTTGTATTTATTTGGCTGTGCCAGGTCTTAGCTGTGGCACACAGGATCTTCCGTTTTAGTCAAGGCATGGCCAGAGGTCATGACCAGGGATTGAACCGGGGCCGCCTGCCATGGGAGGGCAGAGTCTTAGCCACTGAACTGCCAGGAAAGTCCCCTACCTGTCCCTTTCTGCTCCAGCCACTCTGGACACTGTCTTAGGTGCAGTGGGGAAGCCATCCCTGGGTTTTAAATAGGACTGTCACTTTGGATTCGGGGTGGTATTAGTAGAGGCAGGGGTGAGGCGAGGCAGTGACGAGGATGAGGATGGGTCACCATGGAGGGCCTTTGTGTGTGTGAACAGGGTTTTTCCCAGCCTGTGTCCCACCCACAGCTAATGACCAGCTGCTATCCACTTGGGCAAGCCAGCCCCTTTGGATCAGGCGTTCTGGTGTACCAGCCAGACCCCTCCCCACACGCTTTCCTCCCTCCCCACCGTTCCGGCCCCCTTTTTATTCCTCCGGCCTTGCAGTCTTCCTCTAGCGCCCCCTATTGGCAGAGCCTGGCAGGGCACCGATGGCACAGCACAGGGGGCTGGCGCAGAGCTGGTGTATGGGTTGGGGACAGTGTGACAGTTCCCAGGGCACTGAGACAATCCGCCGTTATTTCTATGGGAGGCCTATCATTTGCCTTCTTCCTGATTTTATCCCAGAGATTAAACTGTTAGGGTCCGCTTGGGGAGGGAAGTCTTCTCTAAGGAAGAGGTGTCTCTTTGGGGAAATGACGGGGTAGGAGGAGGAGTTTGAAAGGGGGGCGTTAAGACTCTGAGGGGAGTCTGGAAGGAACCTGCAGCATTTGAAGTCTGTCCTCTGTTCTGAATGAAATCCGAATCTGACCACCACCGCGTAGCCCACCACCAGCATCTCCGTGGACAGCTTTGGTCACTTTTCTCCCCATCTATCCCACCCCTGCTCCTGCTTCCACTCTGGCCCCTGTGATTTTGTCTCAGGGCAGCTGGATCACATCACCCCTGCTCACACCTTGCATGATGTTATCTGCTGCCCTTGGAGCAGAATTGGCCTCCCTACCCTGGCTTGCAAGGCCCTGTAGAGCTCTGATCCCCACTCCCCTGCGTTTTCCACCCCTCCCTTTCTTTCTTTTATTTTTTACTTGTATTTATTTGGCTGTGCCAGGTCTTAGCTGTGGCACACAGGATCTTCCGTTTTAGTCAAGGCATGGCCAGAGGTCATGACCAGGGATTGAACCGGGGCCGCCTGCCATGGGAGGGCAGAGTCTTAGCCACTGAACTGCCAGGAAAGTCCCCTACCTGTCCCTTTCTGCTCCAGCCACTCTGGACACTGTCTTAGGTGCAGTGGGGAAGCCATCCCTGGGTTTTAAATAGGACTGTCACTTTGGATTCGGGGTGGTATTAGTAGAGGCAGGGGTGAGGCGAGGCAGTGACGAGGATGAGGATGGGTCACCATGGAGGGCCTTTGTGTGTGTGAACAGGGTTTTTCCCAGCCTGTGTCCCACCCACAGCTAATGACCAGCTGCTATCCACTTGGGCAAGCCAGCCCCTTTGGATCAGGCGTTCTGGTGTACCAGCCAGACCCCTCCCCACACGCTTTCCTCCCTCCCCACCGTTCACCACGTCAGACCTGGACCCCAGCCACCCCTCCCCAATTCAAGACCATATGCAGCTTCTCTTGAGATCATTCTCTCAACGGAACTCAGCATGCTTCTGTGTCTTGGGGTGCCTGCATGTACCTCTGGTCACTAGCACCTGCCAGGGACAGGAGAGGGGAGGTCACGCCTCTGCGTTATGGTCCCCAGCTCCTGTCTTTACTCCCTAGTGCCTTTGCCTCTCTGGGACTCAGTTTTCCCAGCTGTAAAATGGAACTGTAGTAACCCGCCTAGAGAGCTGTTGAGATTATACATGATACTCCCTCTAAAGTGTCATCTTGCTCAGAGCCTGGCACATAGTGACCTTGATAAACTTGACCTGTTGTTAATTGTTCATACAGAAGAGAAGCCGCTTACACAGATGTGAGAGGACGAGGGTCCGACATGGGCCCCTGGCTCCTCCTACCGAGCCCTTCTCTATCTGTTTGCCTCTCTCTCAGCTGCTGATAACTCCAAGTCACTCCCTCCGTTCTCTCTAACTGCCGGTCTGTCTCCCCGGCCCACCCCTCTGCCCCTGCCCCACCTCCCCTCCAGCAGAAAGCAGACCTGGCTGTGGCTGCGTTCACCATCACAGCAGAGCGGGAGAAGGTCATCGACTTCTCCAAACCCTTCATGACCCTGGGGATCAGCATCCTCTACCGAGTCCACATGGTATGGATCCCCTGGAGACACAGAGGCTTGGTGGGTGGGGGCTGCCACTGAGGCCCAAGGGAGGCAGAGGCTGCGGGCTGGACCTGTGGATGCAGCATTAGTGGGGCCTGTGGGCTCCGGGGCTGGGGGAACGGGCTGGGGACACAGCTCGGTTCTCACTCCCTCTACCACCTCCCACCAGGGCCGCAAGCCTGGCTACTTCTCCTTCCTGGACCCCTTCTCCCCTGCCGTGTGGCTCTTCATGCTTCTCGCCTACCTGGCCGTCAGCTGCGTCCTGTTCCTGGCCAGGGGCCACCTGCTGTCGGGTCCCTGCCGTGTGGCTCTTCACTTCTCGGTCCCACACCCCCTTTGGATCAGGCGTTCTGGTGTACCAGCCAGATCCCACACCGTTCACCACGTCAGACCTGGACCCCAGCCACCCCTCCCCAATTCAAGACCATATGCAGCTTCTCTTGAGATCATTCTCTCAACGGAACTCAGCATGCTTCTGTGTCTTGGGGTGCCTGCATGTACCTCTGGTCACTAGCACCTGCCAGGGACAGGAGAGGGGAGGTCACGCCTCTGCGTTATGGTCCCCAGCTCCTGTCTTTACTCCCTAGTGCCTTTGCCTCTCTGGGACTCAGTTTTCCCAGCTGTAAAATGGAACTGTAGTAACCCGCCTAGAGAGCTGTTGAGATTATACATGATACTCCCTCTAAAGTGTCATCTTGCTCAGAGCCTGGCACATAGTGACCTTGATAAACTTGACCTGTTGTTAATTGTTCATACAGAAGAGAAGCCGCTTACACAGATGTGAGAGGACGAGGGTCCGACATGGGCCCCTGGCTCCTCCTACCGAGCCCTTCTCTATCTGTTTGCCTCTCTCTCTCAGCTGCTGATAACTCCAAGTCACTCCCTCCGTTCTCTCTAACTGCCGGTCTGTCTCCCCGGCCCACCCCTCTGCCCCTGCCCCACCTCCCCTCCAGCAGAAAGCAGACCTGGCTGTGGCTGCGTTCACCATCACAGCAGAGCGGGAGAAGGTCATCGACTTCTCCAAACCCTTCATGACCCTGGGGATCAGCATCCTCTACCGAGTCCACATGGTATGGATCCCCTGGAGACACAGAGGCTTGGTGGGTGGGGGCTGCCACTGAGGCCCAAGGGAGGCAGAGGCTGCGGGCTGGACCTGTGGATGCAGCATTAGTGGGGCCTGTGGGCTCCGGGGCTGGGGGAACGGGCTGGGGACACAGCTCGGTTCTCACTCCCTCTACCACCTCCCACCAGGGCCGCAAGCCTGGCTACTTCTCCTTCCTGGACCCCTTCTCCCCTGCCGTGTGGCTCTTCATGCTTCTCGCCTACCTGGCCGTCAGCTGCGTCCTGTTCCTGGCCGCCAGGTGGGTCCGCTACCTGCTGCCTGGGAGGGAGGGGGCGGGGAGCCAGGGTCTCCATGGCTGACCTGTCTGTCTGGACGATCTCGGCCTCCACTTGGGGCCTCGGCGTCCCTGTGCCTGCCCTCCCTTCTCCCTTTCTGGCCCTGTCTCTGTATTTCCTCCTCGGGGCTCTTCTGCTCTGTGGTTCTCTCTGGGCCTCTGCACTTCTCGTTCTTTCTTTCTCCCTCCTCTTTTGCTCCTATTGTCTCTGCTTCTCTCTGTGTGTCTCTTTCTGTTCCTCTGTGTCTCTCTTCCTCTCTGTGGGTGTCCCTCCATCTCTTCTGATCACGGTGGCTCTCTCTTTCCTCTGTCTCTTTCTCCCCACCCCACCCCCATCTCTCCACAGGCTGAGCCCCTACGAGTGGTACAACCCGCACCCATGCCTGCGGGCGCGCCCCCACATCCTGGAGAACCAATACACTCTGGGCAACAGCCTCTGGTTCCCCGTCGGGGGCTTCATGCAGCAGGGCTCGGAAATCATGCCCCGGGCGCTGTCCACGCGCTGCGTCAGCGGAGTTTGGTGAGAGTCTGTCTGTCTGCCCCAGTCAGGGTTGGTGGAGTTGGGGGGTGCCTCCTGAGACCTGGGCCCATTCCCATTCCTTACACCAGGGGGACACAGGGTAGGGGGAGCTGAGCCCGAGCTCTACCAATCACTGACTGTACGACCCTCTCCATGCCTCAGTCTTCTCATCTGAAAAATGGGAGTGGAAACGCCCACATCTCAGGTTGTAAGGATTCAGTGAGACGGTGATGGGGTTTCTGCTGACGGGAGGGGTTGTAATCAGGACAGCGTGGGCACTGTCATTGCTATCTGAGACATTGCCCCAGGCAGCCACAGGGACTAGGCTCCTACAGCCACAACAACCTTCTCTGTCCACAGGCCAAGGCTGAGGCCCAGACAGTCACTGCTCCCTCAGAGTCCCACGTGGACCCAACACCTTGAACAGAACTTATTTAGACCCCAAGGCAAGCTCTGAGAAGCTACATGTCAGAGAGCTGACACTGACAACCGGTGGTGTCTGGCCCATAACTTTAAATTTTTTGGATTAGTTGACATTTAAAAATTGGCCAAAGACTTTACCTGAAGTGCAGGAGAATTGGGTTCGATCCCTGGGTCGGGGAGATCCCCTGTAGAAAGGAATGGCAACCAACTCCAGTGTTCTTGCCTGGAGAATTTCATGAACAGAGAAGCCTGGCGGGCTGTAGTCCATGGGGTCACAAAAAGTCGGACACGACTGAGCAACTGACACTTTCTTTCACTTAAAAATTGGGCAGGACTTCCCTTGTGGCTCAGTGGATAAGAACCCATCTGCCAATGCAAGAGACACAGGTTCAAGCCCTGATCCGGGAAGATCCCACATACTGCAGAGCAGCTAAACCCACACAACAACAAAGACCCAGCACAGCCAAAAATAAATAAATAAAGGGTTTTTTTTAAAAAATTGGGCAAATTCACTTACAAATTTGGGTTTATTGCTTTTTTTTAAAAAAAATTGTTTTATTTATTGGTAGCACAGCATGTGGAGTCTTAGTTTCTCAACCAGGAGTCAAACCTATGCCCTCTGCATTGGGAGATCAGAGTCTTAACCCCTGGACCATTGGGGAATTCCCAGGTTTCTTTCTCTTTATTTATTTATTTTTGTTTGTTTTATTTTGGCTGTGCCACGCAGCTTGCGGAAATCTCAGTTTCCCAGCCAGGAACTGAGTCCAGGACCTCAGCCGTGACAGCCCATTGTCCTAACCACTAGGGAACCAGGGAACTCCCCAAATTCAGATTTCTCACTTTTCCTGAAGATTTGGGAGATCTGGTAGTGCTCAGCTGGCGTTCCCACCTGGGCTTGATGTGATCCATTGACCTCTGGCCCCTCTCCCTCCTTCAGTCACTTTCTGGCCTCGCTTCCATAAGCACTCACATTTGCCACCCTGGCTTTTATTTATTTAGCCAGGCGGTCTAAGGTTGGGACCTTAGTCCTCAGCCAGGGAGCAGACCCATGCCGCCTGCATTGGGAGCACAGAGTCTTAACCACTGGACCGCCAGGGAAGCCCCCAGCTGGTCTTTTAATAGCAGCTGGGTTTGCTTGCAGTTCATGTAACTTTCCTCAGCTCTTTTTCCTCCTTAGAATCCCAGTAAGCCAAGGAGCAGTCCTAGGACAAGGAATATTCTCCTAGTTTTATGGATTAGAAGACTGAGACCCAGAGAGAGGATGCAGTTTGCTAAGGAGCATGCATTTGACTTGAGGCAGGGTGGGGCCAAGCCAGGGTCCCACCCCAGAGCCACCTGCCCCACGGGCCCTGGTGCCGCCTAAGCCTGGCTGTGTTCCCCAGGCCCGGGGTGACCTCTCTAGGGCAACCCAAGACGTGGGGCCTCCTCCTTGTCAGTCAGAATCAGTGCATCAATAGTCATTCAACAACAGGTGCTTCTGAGCCCCTTCCACATGCCGGGCACTCAGGTGAAAAATCAGCCCTCAAGAGGCAAAGGAGCTGAGAATAAATAAGTAAACACATAAATAAACACAGGGATACCATATTTTATGCAAACCCAAGAATCACTTACAAATTTGGGTTTATTGCTTTTTTTTAAAAAAAATTGTTTTATTTATTGGTAGCACAGCATGTGGAGTCTTAGTTTCTCAACCAGGAGTCAAACCTATGCCCTCTGCATTGGGAGATCAGAGTCTTAACCCCTGGACCATTGGGGAATTCCCAGGTTTCTTTCTCTTTATTTATTTATTTTTGTTTGTTTTATTTTGGCTGTGCCACGCAGCTTGCGGAAATCTCAGTTTCCCAGCCAGGAACTGAGTCCAGGACCTCAGCCGTGACAGCCCATTGTCCTAACCACTAGGGAACCAGGGAACTCCCCAAATTCAGATTTCTCACTTTTCCTGAAGATTTGGGAGATCTGGTAGTGCTCAGCTGGCGTTCCCACCTGGGCTTGATGTGATCCATTGACCTCTGGCCCCTCTCCCTCCTTCAGTCACTTTCTGGCCTCGCTTCCATAAGCACTCACATTTGCCACCCTGGCTTTTATTTATTTAGCCAGGCGGTCTAAGGTTGGGACCTTAGTCCTCAGCCAGGGAGCAGACCCATGCCGCCTGCATTGGGAGCACAGAGTCTTAACCACTGGACCGCCAGGGAAGCCCCCAGCTGGTCTTTTAATAGCAGCTGGGTTTGCTTGCAGTTCATGTAACTTTCCTCAGCTCTTTTTCCTCCTTAGAATCCCAGTAAGCCAAGGAGCAGTCCTAGGACAAGGAATATTCTCCTAGTTTTATGGATTAGAAGACTGAGACCCAGAGAGAGGATGCAGTTTGCTAAGGAGCATGCATTTGACTTGAGGCAGGGTGGGGCCAAGCCAGGGTCCCACCCCAGAGCCACCTGCCCCACGGGCCCTGGTGCCGCCTAAGCCTGGCTGTGTTCCCCAGGCCCGGGGTGACCTCTCTAGGGCAACCCAAGACGTGGGGCCTCCTCCTTGTCAGTCAGAATCAGTGCATCAATAGTCATTCAACAACAGGTGCTTCTGAGCCCCTTCCACATGCCGGGCACTCAGGTGAAAAATCAGCCCTCAAGAGGCAAAGGAGCTGAGAATAAATAAGTAAACAGATAAATAAACACAGGGATACCATATTTTATGCCAGGAATATATCCCAAAGATATTGACTGGTTCAAAAGTTATTCATTCAAGACCAACCATCATGGTGGCATGTTTTTCTTTCTCCCAGCTAAGTGGGACTGACTACCATCTGGCAAGTTTGCAATTCACTTGGCCCACTATTGGCTTTGCAACTTTCAAATCTTGATGATTTTTTTAAATACATTTTGGAGTTGGCATCATTTCAGGAGTTGCACCCTACCTTCATTTCCTATTGCTGCTGCAACAAATGACCACAAACTTAGTGGCTTAAAAACAACACAAATGTATTCTCTTACAGTTCTGGAGGTCAGAAGTGCAAGACAGACAGCACTGAGCTAAAATCGAGGTGTTGGCAGGGCCAGTTCTTCTGAAGGCTCTAGGGGAGAACCCATTTCCTTGCCTTTTCCAGCTTTTAGAAGCCGCCTGCATTCCTGGGCTCATGGCCCCTTCCTCCATCTTCAAAGCCAACAGCACAGCATCTTCAAATCTCTCTCTCTGACTCTAACTTCCTTCTTCCACTTCTAAGGACCCTTGTGATTTCCATGGGCCCTCCTGGATACTCCAGGCTAATCTCTCCATCTCCAGACTCTTAATCATATCTGTGAAGACTCTTACTTATTTGGCTGCGTCTGGTCTTAGTTGTGGGATGCAGGATCTTTAGCTGTGGCATGTGAACTCTTAGTTGTAGTCTGTGGGATCTAGTTCCCAAGCCAGGGATCAAACCCAAGGCCCCTGCATTGGGAGCTCAGAGTCTTAGCCACTGGCCCACCAGGGAAGTCCCCTGTGAAAAGACCCACTTACTTGTGAGGGAACATACTCACATACTCACATACTCACAAGTTCCAGGAATAGGCAGGTAGACATCTTTGGAGCAAGACTTTCTTCTGTCTGTCACGCATCCTGAGTAAAGATTTTTTTTTCTTTTTTTAAAATTTTATTTATATATTTTTGGTTCTGGGTTTTCACTGCTGCTATAGGCTCTTCTCTAGTTGCAGGGAGTGGGCTACTCAACTACTCTCTAGTTGAGGTGAGCAGGCTTCTTGTTGCAGTAATTTCTTTTTTTTTTTTAAAGATTTATTTATTTATTTTGGTGGGGGTGGGGAGGGAGCGGGGCAGGTGGGCCACTTCTATTGGTCTTTCATTTGTCCATTTTCATCCATCTTTGTTCTTTGGCTCCTGTGGGCCTCCCATCACGGTGGCCTCTGTTGTCGCAGAGCACCGGCTCTGGGCACATGTGCGCCAGAGCTCCGGCTCGGTAATTGGACACATCGGTCCAGCTGCTCCGCGGTACATGGGATCTTCCCAGGCCAGGAATCGAACTGGCGCCCCTTGCATTGCAAGGCGATGTCCTTACCCATTGGACAACCAGGGAAGCCCTGCAGTGATTTCTCTTGTTGTGGAACTCAGGCGCTAGGGCACACGGGCTTCAATAGTTGCGGCCCATGGGCTCCATAGTTGCTGCTCTGAGGCTCTAGAGCACAGGCTCCATGGTTGTGGTTCATGGGCTTCGTTGCTCATGTGCTTCCGGGCCCCCAGGGTTCGCCAGAAGCCGCCTGCATTCCTGGGCTCATGGCCCCTTCCTCCATCTTCAAAGCCAACAGCACAGCATCTTCAAATCTCTCTCTCTGACTCTAACTTCCTTCTTCCACTTCTAAGGACCCTTGTGATTTATGGGCCCTCCTGGATACTCCAGGCTAATCTCTCCATCTCCAGACTCTTAATCATATCTGTGAAGACTCTTACTTATTTGGCTGCGTCTGGTCTTAGTTGTGGGATGCAGGATCTTTAGCTGTGGCATGTGAACTCTTAGTTGTAGTCTGTGGGATCTAGTTCCCAAGCCAGGGATCAAACCCAAGGCCCCTGCATTGGGAGCTCAGAGTCTTAGCCACTGGCCCACCAGGGAAGTCCCCTGTGAAAAGACCCACTTACTTGTGAGGGAACATACTCACATACTCACATACTCACAAGTTCCAGGAATAGGCAGGTAGACATCTTTGGAGCAAGACTTTCTTCTGTCTGTCACGCATCCTGAGTAAAGATTTTTTTTTCTTTTTTTAAAATTTTATTTATATATTTTTGGTTCTGGGTTTTCACTGCTGCTATAGGCTCTTCTCTAGTTGCAGGGAGTGGGCTACTCAACTACTCTCTAGTTGAGGTGAGCAGGCTTCTTGTTGCAGTAATTTCTTTTTTTTTTTTAAAGATTTATTTATTTATTTTGGGGGGGGTGGGGAGGGAGCGGGGCAGGTGGGCCACTTCTATTGGTCTTTCATTTGTCCATTTTCATCCATCTTTGTTCTTTGGCTCCTGTGGGCCTCCCATCACGGTGGCCTCTGTTGTCGCAGAGCACCGGCTCTGGGCACATGTGCGCCAGAGCTCCGGCTCGGTAATTGGACACATCGGTCCAGCTGCTCCGCGGTACATGGGATCTTCCCAGGCCAGGAATCGAACTGGCGCCCCTTGCATTGCAAGGCGATGTCCTTACCCATTGGACAACCAGGGAAGCCCTGCAGTGATTTCTCTTGTTGTGGAACTCAGGCGCTAGGGCACACGGGCTTCAATAGTTGCGGCCCATGGGCTCCATAGTTGCTGCTCTGAGGCTCTAGAGCACAGGCTCCATGGTTGTGGTTCATGGGCTTCGTTGCTCCGCAGCATGTGGAATCTTCCCGGCTCAGGGTTCGAACCCATGTCTCCTGCATTGGCAGGCAAACACCACTGAGGTACTAAGGAAACCCCCCGAATGAGTTTTATTAACATTTTAAATATAACAGTGTATGAAATGTATGTAAACTGAGCTACTGAAGAATCAAACAGGATGCAGTGAAAGAGGACAGTAGAGCAGGAGGGTGCTTAGGAAAGGCCCCTCTGAGGAGGCTTCTTGGCTGAGTCCTAAAGGTGCAAATAGGCCTGCCTGCCCAAGGAGAGAGAGGCACATTCTAGCCAGCAGGAGAGGGTAGTGCGTGAGAAGGTGGGTGCGAGGCCATGGAGGGACCCTCCATGACGCATCTGGCCCAGTCCCCAGGTCAGGCAGGGGACCAGTGAGCACCCCTCTGCAGCCCACCCCTGCTGGCCTCAGCCAGAGAGCCTCCTCCCCAGCTAGGTGTCCTCTGCCCGCCTCCTGTCACTGTCACCCAGACAGCCCCTCGTCCCGCCCACCCCCTCTCTCACTGGAGCCTTTGATCCCAGACTTACTCTTGTCTCCACCCTGAGGCTCCCCCAACGTTCGCTCATTCAACAGAGGTTTATTTATGTTTTAAATTATTATTATTTTTTGGCTACACCACACAGCATGCAGAAATTCCCTGACAAGGGATCCAACCTGCACCCCCAGCAGTGGAAGCACAGAGTCTTAATTCCTGGACTGCCAGAGAAGTCCTCAACAGATGTTTAGTAGCCTCTAAATCACTGCTGGGCCCGGTGACTCAGCAGGCCGGGTAGGCCATGGTAGGGCAGTGGGGGTGGGTACCACTCCCCCAGGGATGTGGCTACCATGTGAATAGCAGCAGCCCACCCAATACCCTCATCTTGTGGCCACCTGGGGCACAGCCTCCTGCAGCCACAACCAAGGGCTCGTCATCCTTTGGGACAGTTCTGCCTTGATTCTTGGTTTTTGACCATTCCCCATGGCATGTGGGATCTTAGTTCCCCAACCAGGGATTGAACTCACACCTCCTCCACTGGACCCACCAGGGACATCCCAGTTCTGCCTTGAAAATCAGTGTTGCCAAGTTTACGCTCTGACCCTAGCCCTGTCCCTCCTGGGCTCCCCCAACAACTCCTGTGAAATCAGTCCCTTGACCTCCTCGCTCTTTCCTGTTCTCTGAACCCCGCCTGCTTCATGTCTGTCCATCTAGGTAGGCTCCCAGGCCGTCTTTGCCGTTGTCCTCAACTTCTCTGGCCAGGTCATCCTTTCCTCTTGCCCTCCTGGCAAGGAAGCCGCCAAACCTCAGGTCTCACTCGACTCCCTTCCTTGAGCTCCACCAGGGTCACACAGGCCGTCTTTATTGACACATCCAACACCCCTGTGAGCCATGCCTCTTTCTAGAAACTTTGCTTCCAGGCTGCTGTGTCCTCCTGCTTCCCTCCTGCCTCTTTGGGGCCTTTCTTTGATTTCACTGTGGGTTCCTTTGGCCCTTGCCCTCTCTTGCCACACTAGTGATTCTTCAGTGCTCACAGACTCAACGCCCTCCTTTTCTGTATTTTTTTAAAAAACACGATTTTATTTATTTATTTTGGCCATGCCACATAGCTTGTGGGATCTCAGTTCCCTGACCAGGGGTTGAATGCAGGAAAGTGCAGAGTCCTAATCACTAGACCACCTAGGAGCTCCTTCATTGTCCTCTTTTTTTAAAAAAGAGATTTGATTTATGTATTTATTTTTGGCTGTGCTGGGTCTTTGTTGCTGCACAGGCTTTTCTCTCGTTCCGGTGAGTAGAGGGTGCCGTCTAGTTGTGATGTTTGAGTTTCTCATTGCAGTGACTTCTCTTGTTACGGATCACGGGCTCCAGGGCGCATGGGCGTGCTAGTGGCGGCTCCCGGGCTCTAGAGCACAGGCTCAGTAGTTGTGGCTCACGGGCTTAGTTGCTCTGGGGCATGTGGGATCTTCCCGGATCAGGGATCAAACCCATGTCTCCCACACTGGCAGACAGATTCTCTACCACTGAGCCACTGTTGAAGCCCAATGCCCTCTTTTTTATAACAAATATTTAATAACATCTCTTTTCCACCCTAATAAAATTCAAGAATAATACATCAGCCTACACACATGACTCAACACAAATCAATATAACACCCTGATTTTGACACAGGGAGAAAAGGAGAAGTGATTGACGTTGAAACAGTAGGAGGGCACTACCTAAATGCTTGGACAGGACTGTGGTCTAAGATTGCAGTGGTCTGGTGGCCCCACCTACAGGTAGTGGATACTATTGCAATTATGCAAAGACAGGACCATTTAATAGAAGCATGTCAACACCTGAGACGACACTTTGAAGTAGCTGGCAAATAAGTGTATTTGTACAAATGCAAATCACCATGAATGCGAGATTCATCAACGCAGCTGATCCAAGTGTCTTCACTTGGTTACTAAATACCACAAACAGGGCTGCTGTCAGAGACGCAGTTTCCCAAAATGGTGAAGAGTTCTTGGTAGAGTTTCAAACAAAACGACATCCAGCTTTGTTCCTCCATCTAAACAATAGGTGCCTTTCTACAGGGCTTCCCTGGTGGTCCAGTGGGTAAGGACATCGCCTTGCAGTGCAAGGGGTGCCGGTTCGATCCCTGGCCTGGGAAGATCCCACGTGCCGCGGAGCGGCTGGACCAATGTGTCCAATTACCGAGCCAGAGCTCTGGAGCGCATGTGCCCAGAGCCGGCGCTCTGCAATGACAGACGCCACCGTGATGGGAGGCCCACATGGGCCAAAGAACAAAGATGGATGAAACTAGACAAAGGAAAGACCAGTGGAAGTGGCCCGCCCACCCCCCTCCCTCCCCACCCCCACCAAAATAAATAAATAAATGTTTAAAAAAAAAAAACAATAGGTGCCTTTCTAGAAATGTTAGTTTCTGTTCTAGTCACACCAAAGCTATTTTGTTGTTTACCTGCATGTGTGCTCAGTTGTGTTCAACTCTTTGCGACCCTATGGACTGTAGCCCACCAGGCTCCTCTGTCCATGGAATATTCCAGGCAAGAATACTGGAGTGGGCTGTCATTTCCTACTCCAGAGGATCTTTCCAACCCAGGGATTGAACCCACATCTCCTGCATTGGCAGGCGAATTCTTCACTGCAGAAATACCTGGGAAGCCCTGGTCTTTATGTATCAGGGAGTTAAGAGTTAGATAATAGAGTATTGTGTTTTCTCTGTATTCTGACCGGGCTGCCTGGGGGACACTTGTCCCCACCCACTGACATAAGGACCCCACACAATCACTCTGCTCACCGGAGTGTCCCACACCTAATACCATGGACAGGACTGTGGTCTAGATTGCAGTGGTCTGGTGGCCCCACCTACAGGTAGTGGATACTATTGCAATTATGCAAAGACAGGACCATTTAATAGAAGCATGTCAACACCTGAGACGACACTTTGAAGTAGCTGGCAAATAAGTGTATTTGTACAAATGCAAATCACCATGAATGCGAGATTCATCAACGCAGCTGATCCAAGTGTCTTCACTTGGTTACTAAATACCACAAACAGGGCTGCTGTCAGAGACGCAGTTTCCCAAAATGGTGAAGAGTTCTTGGTAGAGTTTCAAACAAAACGACATCCAGCTTTGTTCCTCCATCTAAACAATAGGTGCCTTTCTACAGGGCTTCCCTGGTGGTCCAGTGGGTAAGGACATCGCCTTGCAGTGCAAGGGGTGCCGGTTCGATCCCTGGCCTGGGAAGATCCCACGTGCCGCGGAGCGGCTGGACCAATGTGTCCAATTACCGAGCCAGAGCTCTGGAGCGCATGTGCCCAGAGCCGGCGCTCTGCAATGACAGACGCCACCGTGATGGGAGGCCCACATGGGCCAAAGAACAAAGATGGATGAAACTAGACAAAGGAAAGACCAGTGGAAGTGGCCCGCCCACCCCCCTCCCTCCCCAACCAAAATAAATAAATAAATGTTTAAAAAAAAACAATAGGTGCCTTTCTAGAAATGTTAGTTTCTGTTCTAGTCACACCAAAGCTATTTTGTTGTTTACCTGCATGTGTGCTCAGTTGTGTTCAACTCTTTGCGACCCTATGGACTGTAGCCCACCAGGCTCCTCTGTCCATGGAATATTCCAGGCAAGAATACTGGAGTGGGCTGTCATTTCCTACTCCAGAGGATCTTTCCAACCCAGGGATTGAACCCACATCTCCTGCATTGGCAGGCGAATTCTTCACTGCAGAAATACCTGGGAAGCCCTGGTCTTTATGTATCAGGGAGTTAAGAGTTAGATAATAGAGTATTGTGTTTTCTCTGTATTCTGACCGGGCTGCCTGGGGGACACTTGTCCCCACCCACTGACATAAGGACCCCACACAATCACTCTGCTCACCGGAGTGTCCCACACCTAACCAGGTACCTTCCTCAAACACCCCTGGGGCCCTCCCTGCCCAGGAACCAGCACTCTGTACAGCCCAGCTTCCCTTATTCACAGCTGACACTTCCCAAATCCTCAACTCCAGACTCCTCCCTGAGCCCAACGGGCACCCCTAAGCTCAGCTTCTCCAAAACAGAGCTCACGTCCTTACTCCCAAGTTGGTCTCCTTGCCCTGTCTAGGTGACTGGCCCCATCCCCTCACCCGTATTGCCACCATCAGTCGGCCATGCTGTCCCCCGGGTCTAGGTGATGGCTGGGGTGTACCAGGCACTGAATAATTTTGTCTTGAGTGGATGACAGCATTGACCTGTGGGGTGGGTTTGGAGAGACTTGCCTTCCAAAAATATTATGGCAGACCCTGGGTCTTTATGGGTTGGGTTTGGGTTGCTTTTGCAGAAAGCACATCTCTTTATCCTCCACTCCACCCCCCCCCCAGCTCCCAGCGCAGGAGTGTGCATGTGTGCGCGGCAAAGCACAGCTGCTGCTTTCATCATTATCTGCTGGAAGTGGGGGGTCTAGAAGGACCTCTCAGCATCCTCCCTCTTCCCCCGTCTTCAGGCCCCACAGATTTGTCCATTGGCAGGGAACCTAACCCCTCTCACCTGCCCGGTGGGAGGACAGAGAGGGCCAGGGCAAGACAGGCGGCTGCCTTCAGGTCTAGAGCCAGGCCGGTGGGTACTTCGCCCAAGTCAGTCCTGAGTCACCAGGATGATAACAGCACACATGTGCGTGGCACTTGGCCTGTGTTGTAACTCTTGCTTAGGACAGCCCTGTGAGGAGGGGCGCACAATTATTATTATTACTATTATTCTCACTATTAGTTTGGCCAAGCCCTGAGGCTTACGAGATCTTTGTCCCTCCACAACGTATTGAATCCACTCCTTGGCAGAGCAGGCACGGAATCCTAACCACGGCCCGGCCGGGACTTATGATTGTACTTAGCCTCGATAATAGAGTATTGTGTTTTCTCTGTATTCTGACCGGCTGCCTGGGGACACTTGTCCCCACCCACTGACATAAGGACCCCACACAATCACTCTGCTCACCGGAGTGTCCCACACCTAACCAGGTACCTTCCTCAAACACCCCTGGGGCCCTCCTGCCCAGGAACCAGCACCCTGTACAGCCCAGCTTCCCTTATTCACAGCTGACACTTCCCAAATCCTCAACTCCAGACTCCTCCCTGAGCCCAACGGGCACCCCTAAGCTCAGCTTCTCCAAAACAGAGCTCACGTCCTTACTCCCAAGTTGGTCTCCTTGCCCTGTCTAGGTGACTGGCCCCATCCCCTCACCCGTATTGCCACCATCAGTCGGCCATGCTGTCCCCCGGGTCTAGGTGATGGCTGGGGTGTACCAGGCACTGAATAATTTTGTCTTGAGTGGATGACAGCATTGACCTGTGGGGTGGGTTTGGAGAGACTTGCCTTCCAAAAATATTATGGCAGACCCTGGGTCTTTATGGGTTGGGTTTGGGTTGCTTTTGCAGAAAGCACATCTCTTTATCCTCCACTCCACCCCCACCCCAGCTCCCAGCGCAGGAGTGTGCATGTGTGCGCGGCAAAGCACAGCTGCTGCTTTCATCATTATCTGCTGGAAGTGGGGGGTCTAGAAGGACCTCTCAGCATCCTCCCTCTTCCCCCGTCTTCAGGCCCCACAGATTTGTCCATTGGCAGGGAACCTAACCCCTCTCACCTGCCCGGTGGGAGGACAGAGAGGGCCAGGGCAAGACAGGCGGCTGCCTTCAGGTCTAGAGCCAGGCCGGTGGGTACTTCGCCCAAGTCAGTCCTGAGTCACCAGGATGATAACAGCACACATGTGCGTGGCACTTGGCCTGTGTTGTAACTCTTGCTTAGGACAGCCCTGTGAGGAGGGGCGCACAATTATTATTATTACTATTATTATCACTATTAGTTTGGCCAAGCCCTGAGGCTTACGAGATCTTAGTTCCTCCACAAGGAATTGAATCCACTCCTTGGCAGAGAAGGCACGGAATCCTAACCACCAGGCTGCCAGGGAATTCCACGGGGACTTATGATTGTACTTAGCCTCGTAGGTGCCTCCACGGTCTCACAGGTAGTCAGTGATGGAGAAGGACTGGAGGATTTTCCAGGCACTTTGATTTCTACTTTATTTCCACTGTGGTCAGAGAATATTCTCTGTAGGGTTTTAATCCTTTGATGTTTATCGAGACGTATTTTATCACTCAGCATAGAGGCTATCCTGGTAAATGTTCTGTATGTGTGTGCTTAGTTGCTCAGTCATGTTTAACTCTTTGTGATTCCATGGACTATAGCCTGCCAAGCTTCTCCGTTCATGGGATTCTCCAGGCAGGAGTATTGGAGTAGGTTGTCACGTCCTCCTCCAGGGGATCTTCCCAATCCAGGGATCGAACCCAGGTCTCCCGCACTGTGGGTGAATTCTCTACTGTCTGAGCCACCAGGAAAGCCCAAGAGTACTGGAGTGGGTAACCTATCCCTTCTCTAGGAGATCTTCCTGACCCAGGAATCAACCCAGGGTCTCCTGCATTGCAGGTGGATTTGTTACCAGCTGAGCTAATACTTCTGCAGAATGTGCATATCGCTGTTGGTGACTGCAGTGTTTATAAATGGCCGTGAGGACCAGTAGGACATGTCTTCGTGTCTTCTATATACTTACTGACTTTCTGTCTCCTTGTTCTGTCGGTCACCGAGAGAAGAGTGTAGCGATCACCCCCTGCAATTGTGTCTGTTTCTCTGTCCAGTTCTATCAGGTTTTGCTTCATGAATTTTGAAGCCCTGTTATTAGATGCATCAGTGTTTAGAATGTTGTGTCCTCTTGATGAACTGACTCCTTTGTTATTATGGAAGTTTCCTCTTGATTCCTGGTAAATTCCTTGTTCTGGGGTATTTTTTTTCTGGGGTGATTTTTAAAATTGCTTTACAGAGTTTTGCTTTTTGCCAAATGGGGTACCTTGTTTGCTATTTATATAGCCATCCCAGGGGTTTTTTTAAGTATTTGTTTGGCTGCTGCTGGGTCTTAGTTGCAGCATGGGGGATCTGGTTCCCTGACCAGAGACCGAGCCCAGGCCCCCTGCATTGGGAGCATGGAGTCTTAGCCACTGGACCACCAGGGTAGTCCCCAAGATTTTTGGTGTCATGTTTGCATAGGATATCTTTTCCCCATTGTCAGCCTGCCTAGGTTGTTATATGTAAAGTGGGCTTCATATAGGCAGCACATACTTAGGCCTTGGACCAGGGATTGGCACACTTTTTGAGGACTGGGCCAGATTGTAAATATTTCAAGCTTTGCTGGTCATATGGTATCTGTAGCATCTACTCAACTCAGACTGGTGCAACGGCAGCCCTGATTGAATGAGTGTGGTTGAGTTCCAATAAAACTTTCTTTTTTGGTTGCATCGCAGGGCATATGGGATCTTAGTTACTCAACCAGAGATCCAACCCATGCCCTGCTCCCTAACTCCTGCTACCGCCGCCACCTTGGAAGCTCAGCATCCTAACTACTGGACCACCAGGGAATACCCCCAATAAAACTTCATGGACACTGATACTGAAATTTGAATTTTATGTGTTGTGTGTCATGAGCTATTACTCTTCCAATTTCTTTTTTAAGTCTTTAAAGATATGAAAACCTTCTTAGCTTGTGGGCTACACAAAAACAGCAAGTGAGATCTGCGCTCTGGGCCACAGTTTGCGAGCCCCGGGCTCAGACCATTTACCTGCCGTATAATTATTGATATTTATTTGTTGTTGTTTAGTCGTTAAGTCGTGTCTGCGTCTTTTTGTGACCCCATGGACTGTAGCTCTGCAGACTCCTCTGTCCATAGGACTCTCCCAGGCAAGCATAATGGGGTGGGTTGCCATTTCCTTCTCTAGGGGATCTTCCTGACCTAGGGATCAAAACCGGGTCTCTGAGTCACAGGTGAATGCTTTATAGCTGAGCCATCCGGGAAGCTCATAAAACCCATTCTTTACTTATAAAAATCCATTGCATTCATGGAGGAAAACATTCAGACTTTATAACCTTGATGTAAAATGTTACTAGATATTCCTCAAATAAGAAATAACTAGTAACATGTGTGTATGTCTGTCTTGAAAGTCAAAGTGAGAGTCGCTCAGTCATGTCTGACTCTTTATGATCCCATGGACTGTAGCCTGCCGGGCTCCTCTGTCCACGGAATTCTCCAGGCAAGAATACTGGAGTGGGCTCTCATTCCCTTCTCCAGAGGATCTTCCTGACTCAGGAACTGAAGTGGGGTCTCCTGCATTGCAGGTGATTCTTTACCAGCTGAGCTCCCTTGGGCTTTATTGAGAGGCTTGGATCTGCACGTTTATAGTTTTTCACTAAATTTGAAAACTTTAGGACGTTTCTTTTTCAAATATTTTTTCTGTTACCCCCTTACTCTCTTCTCTCTCTCTCTGGGATTCTAATCATGTATATAGGGACCAGTTGGCATTATTCCTCAGGCCACACAGGCTCTGTGCTCACTGTTAGTCGTTTTTTTCCTCCTTCTGTTTCATTGTGTGTGTGTGTGTTTCATGTTAAATAGGTTCTTTTGCCATCTTCAAATTCTGTGTTCTTTTCTGTGCACTGTCCAACCTTGGTAAACCCTTCCAGTATGATTTCCCTTTCAGATGTTGTTTATTTCATCTACAGAAGTTCCATTCCTTTCTTCCATTTCCCTCTACAATATGTTCATGTTTTTCTTTACCTCCTTGATTGTTCCAAATGTCTTTGTTTTCGCGTTTTTGCTAGTTCCAACATCTCTGCCAATTTTAGGTCGGCTTCAGTTGAGCAGTTTTCTCTTAGTTATGAGCCACAGTTTCCTGCACCTTTGTGTATCTGGTAATTTTTTTACTGGATGACAGACATTATGGGTTTTTCATTGTTCACATTGTTGTATGTGTATGTATGTGTTTACAATCCAAAGAATCTTAGATTTTTTTTTTCTGTAAGATAGTTACTTGTGGGTTGTTTTGAGCCTTTCCAGGCCTGTTTTTAAGCTTTTAGGGTAGGTCTAGCATAGCATATTCTAGGGGTAACTTAACTCTATTTCTAATGTGTTATCCTTTGGGGGCTCTACTGAATGTCTTATGTATTCAAAGAAGTCTCTCTCCTCTGGTTAGAAGAAACTCAAAAAGATTCCCATTCCTGAGTGAGCCCTGGGAATTGTTCTTCCTCTAAAAGTTGTTCTTGTCTGACCTCTTTGAGTTTTATCCAGTGCATACACAGACTAATATTTAGCCAAAGATTCAAAAGAGGCTCTATGCAGATTCCTAGAACTCTCTCTCTCTCTCTGTAGTTTTTTCCTCTCAGGCATTCTGTCCCACAGACGTCAGCCATCTTGGCCTTCCTGATCTCTGATCTCCATCTCTACAACTCAGTGAGTCTGCCAGACTCTTTGGCTTTTCCTTCTTGGCACTGCCGGCTGTAAATTAAATCCAGCCAGGCAGTGGCAAGTCTTTGCTTCTTTCTCTTTCCTCAGGGATCCTAGTCCCGTAATGCCTGCTGTCCTATGTCTTTAGGTCATTTCCTATATTCTGTCCAGTTTTCTATTAATAGTTCACAGAGGGAGGGTGTTTCCAGATCATCCTGTTCTCTGGTGTCTGGGAGTGGAAGTCTCTAGAAAGAAAGTGTTAGTCATTCAGTCGTGTCTTGACTCTTTGTGATTCCAGGGACTGTAGTCAGCCGGGCTCCTGTCCATGAAATTCTCCAGGCAAGAATAACTGGAGTGGGTTGCCATTCTTTTCTCCAGGGGATCATCACGATCCAGGAATCGAACTCAGGTCTTATGCATTGCAGGTGGATTCTTTATTGTCTGAGCCAGCAGGAAGTCTCTGGAAGCAGTATTTAAGCTAATGGCTCCAGATTCTCTGCTCCCAGCCCCTCTGCTAGTTAGTAGTCAGCCTTCTAGATGCTGGGGACACCACCAGCGAATCGCATGGTCACACGGGCAGGGTAGCAGGGGTGGCTCCAGCCCATAGCTCACGCCTCCCACCCCCCAGGTGGGCCTTCACGTTGATCATCATCTCCTCCTACACGGCCAACCTGGCCGCCTTCCTCACCGTGCAGCGCATGGAGGTGCCTGTGGAGTCAGCCGACGACCTGGCAGACCAAACCAACATCGAATACGGCACCATCCACGCTGGCTCCACCATGACCTTCTTTCAGGTGGGGCCTCCCGGACGCACCCTGGCTTGGTGTTAGGGTCCTTGCCATGCCCGGCAGCTCAGGGTAGGGCAGGGGATTGCGTAGAAGGCTCCCACAGGGCCTCCTCCAGGAGGTAGGCTGTCCTGTTGGGCATGAATGCAGGTCTCCCTGAAGCAGGCTGGGCCCTGGGAAGATAGAGTGTTGAGCCTCAGCTTCTCTGGGTAAAGGCTGGGAAGACAAGGCTGGGCATCAAGCTGAGCCAAGGCCTAGGGATGGAAGAGAGAAAAAGGGTTGGAAAGCAGACCATGGACCCCCATCCCAAGCCTTTAATTCTTGGCATCATCACTGGGCTGGTGGATCTGGGGATGGTTCAGACTCGGCCTTAAGCAGCTGGTCTTGTCTCTCTCTGTCTTTGGCTCTGTCTTTCCTCTGGTCTCCTCGCACTCTCGGGTTGAGGGAGACCTCCTGGAGGGCAGGGGGACAGGGCTCAGGGGGAGAAAGGCCAGAGTGGAAAGCCCTCAACTGTCCTCCCTTCGTGCCCCCTCTACCCAGAATTCACGGTACCAGACGTACCAGCGGATGTGGAACTACATGCAATCGAAGCAGCCCAGTGTGTTTGTCAAGAGCACGGAGGAGGGCATTGCCCGCGTCCTCAACTCCCGCTACGCCTTCCTGCTCGAGTCCACCATGAATGAGTACCACCGGCGCCTCAACTGCAACCTCACCCAGATCGGGGGCCTCCTCGACACCAAGGGCTATGGCATCGGCATGCCGCTGGGTATGGCGGCCGTGGGGCCTTGTGAACAGGCCCTCCCCAAGCAGGCTGAGTGTGCTGTGTGCAGCCTCCCGGCTGTGTGGCCTTGGGCAGGGGTCACCACCTTCCTGAACCTCTGTACCCTCCACCCGGATAAACAGGCCTTGGAGCAATCTGCTCCAGCCCCTGCAGGGTGGCTGGGAGCACCCTATAAGGCTCACCACCTTCTCCCATTGGCCCCAGCGCCCACTCGAGGGTGAGAGAGAGGTGGTTTTTTACTGACTTTGTATTCTCTGCACCAAACCCACAGCCTGGCTCAGAGTAGGTGCTCAGGAAATAATAATGAATGTTGTTGGGTGGGTGAGATGGGGAGGGAGGAAAGCAAGAGGGAAGGGAAAATGATGGATGGATCTTCCAGGAAGACCTGGACACGTTGTTCCAGGGCTGGTGTGGAAAATCACCACCAATTTTGTTATCCAATTTTGACCTTTAAACCGACTTGTATTCTGATGGTTGCTGGATTAATTATCCATGACTACATAACACATGACCCCAAATCTTAGCCGCTTGGCAATAGAATCAGTTCTGTGTCAGGGAAACAGTGGCACTGGGTGTTTTGAGGGACAGGATCTGGAGTCACACTGACCTGGATTCCAGTCCCAGCTTCCTCCCTGACTCAGGAGAGAACACCACCTGCCTCCTTCAGATAATGAGAGTGGTAATACCCACCTCGGGCTTCCCTGGTGACTCAGTGGTAAAGAATCTGCCTGCCAATGCAGGAGCCACGAGTTCAGTCCCTTGGTGGGGAAGGTCCCCGAGAGAAGGAAATGGCCACCTACTCCAGTATTCTTGCCTGGGAAATCCCATGGATGGAGGAGCCTGGTGGGATATAGTCCATCCGGTTGCAAGAGTCCTACACAACTTAGCAACGAAACAATAACAAGAACAATACCTGTCTCAGGGGATCATTTTGAGACCTGGATACATTTCTGTAAACCAACAGTCTGGCACATAGTAAGTATATGTTAAATACAAATCACCCCATTTGCCCGAGTTCCTAGTACCTAGTAGACACTCAAGAATTATCTGAGTGGGGACTTCCCTGGTGGTCCAATGGTTGAGACTTCACCTTCCAATGCAGAGGGTGCAGGTTTGATACCTAGTTGGGGAGCTAAGATTCTACATGCCTTGCGACCAGAAAACGAAAACATAAAAGAGAGCGATATGGTAACAGACTCAATAAAGACCTTAAAAATGATCCACATCAAAAATATCTTAAAGGGCTTCCATGGTGGTCCAGTGGGTAAGGACACCGCCTTGCAGTGCAAGGGGCACCGGTTCAATCCCTGACCTGGGAGGATCCCATGTGCAGCAGAGTGGCTGGGCCGATGTGTCTGATTACTAAGCCGGAGCTCTGGAGCACATGCACCCAGAGCCAGTGCTCTGTGACAACAGAGGCCACTGTGATGGGAGGCCCACACGGGCCAAAGAACAAAGATGGATGAAAAATAGATAAATGAAAGATCAATAGAAATGGCCTGCCTGCCCCCCCTCAAAAAAATTAAAAACCAATAGAAGTGGCCCACCCGTCCCCCTTCCTCCCTACCCCACACTCCCCCCTCAAGAAAAGAAAAAAAAATCTTAAAAAAGAGAGCCAGAAAATCTGACTTACTACATAACTAACATTACTGAAAATAAAAATTAATAAGCAGTTAAGTGAAAAAAAAAAAGAATTATTGTAGGGAATGAAGAAATTAGTACAAAGGAAAAAGAGAAATGAGTACAGGGTAGGGGGTAGGTGGGGCATTTGGGACCCAAGGATGGTTTAAGGGGAGCAGCTGAGGGTAGAGAGGATAGAGGTGGTCCAGGTTTAGGGCTGGTGCAGAGGAGAGGTGTGGCTGGAGACTTATTCATTTGATAGGTCTGTTGCCCTACTGTGTGCCTCTGTGCTGGGTGCTCAGAGGCCACAGCGGGGAGCTAGCTGCCCAGCTCCCACCCCCAGCTGTCTATGGGGGCGCACATGGCAGACAGACACGCATTGGCTTATAATGTGAAGTCAGGTGGAGACAGTGGCTCTGAAGTAAAGCAGGGGAAGAGATGGACAGGGAGTGGGGTGTTTGTTGTATTTTTTTTAACTAGGCTGCACCATGTGACTTGCCCGATCTTAGTTCACCAACCAGGGATTGAACCCAGGCCCACCCCCAACAAGTTAAAGCTTTGAGTCCCAACCACTGGACTGCTAGGGAACTCGCTGTCTTGCTAAACAGAGCTAGAGAAGACCCCTGTGAGGCCCCATGTGAGCAGTGCCCCAAGTGAAGTGAGGGAAGGAACCTTCCAGGCAGAAGCAAAGCCCCTAAGGGAGCCCCAAGTGGCATGACCAGTGAAGACAGGATCTTGTTGAACCTTGGAACATTTTTTTTTCTAGCTCCAAACAGAAGCCATTCAGTTCAGTTGCTCAGTCGTGTCCGACTCTGTGACCCCATGGACTGTCGCACTGCAGGCTTCCCTGTCCTTCACCATCTTCCAGAGTTTGCTCAAACTCTTATACATTGAGTGAGGGATGCCATCCAAACCTCTCATCCTCTGTTGCCCCCTTCTCCTGCCCTCCATCTTTCCCTGCATCGGGATCTTTCCAATGAGCTGGCTCTTCGCATCAGGTGACCAAAGTATTGATGCTTCAGCATCGTCCTTCCAGTGAATGTGCAGAGTTGGTTTCGTTTAGGTGGCAGTGGTTTGGACTCTTTACTGACCAAGGAGGGGAAATCGTGACAAATTTAAAAAGAGAGCAGAAATTGACTACAGGCAGTTAAGTGGAATTATTGTAGGAATGAAGAAATTAGTACAAAGGAAAGAGAAATGAGTACAGGGTAGGGGGTAGGTGGGGCATTTGGGACCCAAGGATGGTTTAAGGGGAGCAGCTGAGGGTAGAGAGGATAGAGGTGGTCCAGGTTTAGGGCTGGTGCAGAGGAGAGGTGTGGCTGGAGACTTATTCATTTGATAGGTCTGTTGCCCTACTGTGTGCCTCTGTGCTGGGTGCTCAGAGGCCACAGCGGGGAGCTAGCTGCCCAGCTCCCACCCCCAGCTGTCTATGGGGGCGCACATGGCAGACAGACACGCATTGGCTTATAATGTGAAGTCAGGTGGAGACAGTGGCTCTGAAGTAAAGCAGGGGAAGAGATGGACAGGGAGTGGGGTGTTTGTTGTATTTTTTTTAACTAGGCTGCACCATGTGACTTGCCCGATCTTAGTTCACCAACCAGGGATTGAACCCAGGCCCACCCCCAACAAGTTAAAGCTTTGAGTCCCAACCACTGGACTGCTAGGGAACTCGCTGTCTTGCTAAACAGAGCTAGAGAAGACCCCTGTGAGGCCCCATGTGAGCAGTGCCCCAAGTGAAGTGAGGGAAGGAACCTTCCAGGCAGAAGCAAAGCCCCTAAGGGAGCCCCAAGTGGCATGACCAGTGAAGACAGGATCTTGTTGAACCTTGGAACATTTTTTTTTTTCTAGCTCCAAACAGAAGCCATTCAGTTCAGTTGCTCAGTCGTGTCCGACTCTGTGACCCCATGGACTGTCGCACTGCAGGCTTCCCTGTCCTTCACCATCTTCCAGAGTTTGCTCAAACTCTTATACATTGAGTGAGGGATGCCATCCAAACCTCTCATCCTCTGTTGCCCCCTTCTCCTGCCCTCCATCTTTCCCTGCATCGGGATCTTTTCCAATGAGCTGGCTCTTCGCATCAGGTGACCAAAGTATTGATGCTTCAGCATCGTCCTTTCAGTGAATATGCAGAGTTGATTTCCTTTAGGTTGCATTGGTTTGAACTCCTTACTGTCCAAGGAGGGGGAAATCGTGACAAATGTGACAAGCAGGGCCTTGGCCCAGGGGAGGGGCAAGCAGTAGTCAGACCAGAGGGTGGACAGGGAGGATGCTGGGGGAAGAGGAGCCAGGACGGGAGGGAGCCTTGAGTGTTTGGGAGAGCAGGGTTCTGGGGTACGGATGACCCTCCTCCGCTGTGTGTCTGGCCCAGGCTCCCCGTTCCGGGATGAGATCACACTGGCCATCCTGCAGCTTCAGGAGAACAACCGACTGGAGATCCTGAAGCGCAAGTGGTGGGAGGGGGGCCGGTGCCCCAAGGAGGAGGACCACCGAGCTAAAGGTCAGTCTCCCCCGCCTACCCGCCAGAGCCCTGGCTCTCCCCAAGCCTCCCCCACATGCCCTTCCCTTCCCAAGGCCCCTGGCTGCCCCCTGCCCACCCGCCAGACCCCTGACTGTCCCCTTCCACCAGGCTTGGGCATGGAGAACATTGGCGGCATTTTTGTCGTGCTCATCTGTGGCCTCATCATCGCTGTCTTCGTGGCAGTCATGGAGTTCATCTGGTCTACACGGAGGTCGGCAGAGTCGGAAGAGGTGAGGAGGCTATCAATGGGCGTGGGGGGAGGAGTGGGACCCCAGGGTGGCAGGGTGGTGAAGACGGTGGCGTTGAGAGCCATTCCTGGAGGAATCGGGAGAGAGGAGAGCTGGGAGCTAGGGAGGGAGAGTCCAGGCAGAAGCAAAGCCCTAAGGGAGCCCCAAGTGGCATGACCAGTGAAGACAGGATCTTGTTGAACCTTGGAACTTTTTTTTTCTAGCTCCAAACAGAAGCCATTCAGTTCAGTTGCTCAGTCGTGTCCGACTCTGTGACCCCATGGACTGTCGCACTGCAGGCTTCCCTGTCCTTCACCATCTTCCAGAGTTTGCTCAAACTCTTATACATTGAGTGAGGGATGCCATCCAAACCTCTCATCCTCTGTTGCCCCCTTCTCCTGCCCTCCATCTTTCCCTGCATCGGGATCTTTTCCAATGAGCTGGCTCTTCGCATCAGGTGACCAAAGTATTGATGCTTCAGCATCGTCCTTTCAGTGAATATGCAGAGTTGATTTCCTTTAGGTTGCATTGGTTTGAACTCCTTACTGTCCAAGGAGGGGGAAATCGTGACAAATGTGACAAGCAGGGCCTTGGCCCAGGGGAGGGGCAAGCAGTAGTCAGACCAGAGGGTGGACAGGGAGGATGCTGGGGGAAGAGGAGCCAGGACGGGAGGGAGCCTTGAGTGTTTGGGAGAGCAGGGTTCTGGGGTACGGATGACCCTCCTCCGCTGTGTGTCTGGCCCAGGCTCCCCGTTCCGGGATGAGATCACACTGGCCATCCTGCAGCTTCAGGAGAACAACCGACTGGAGATCCTGAAGCGCAAGTGGTGGGAGGGGGGCCGGTGCCCCAAGGAGGAGGACCACCGAGCTAAAGGTCAGTCTCCCCCGCCTACCCGCCAGAGCCCTGGCTCTCCCCAAGCCTCCCCCACATGCCCTTCCCTTCCCAAGGCCCCTGGCTGCCCCCTGCCCACCCGCCAGACCCCTGACTGTCCCCTTCCACCAGGCTTGGGCATGGAGAACATTGGCGGCATTTTTGTCGTGCTCATCTGTGGCCTCATCATCGCTGTCTTCGTGGCAGTCATGGAGTTCATCTGGTCTACACGGAGGTCGGCAGAGTCGGAAGAGGTGAGGAGGCTATCAATGGGCGTGGGGGGAGGAGTGGGACCCCAGGGTGGCAGGGTGGTGAAGACTGTGGCGTTGAGAGCCATTCCTGGAGGAATCCGGGGAGAGAGGGGAGAGCTGGGAGCTAGGGAGGGAAGAGACAATCCTCCAAGGGGTCCTAGAGCTCCAGAAAGACGTGAGAGTGGGGAGTCCAGTGGTTAGGACTCGGTACTCTCCCTGCAGAAGTTCAGTCCCTGGTCAGGGAACTAAGATCCCACAAACGGTGGTGTGGTCAAACAAAAGAGGCGAGAGCAGAAGGAAGATGAGAGAGGGTGTCCATGGACATGAGGAAGGATGGCGGGAAAGAGGGCAGAGGCAGACATGAGTATGCAGGGGAAGGAGTGAGGAGGGGCCCAGAGAGAAGGCTGTGGGGAGAGAACCAGGTGGTAAGCAGGAAGAACTAGGAGGAGAGACAGGCAAGGAGAATGCAGCTCTATGCCGCAGCAAGGAAACAGGCTGGCTGGCCACCCTCACGCTCTGTGCAGATGCGTGCTGCCCAGCCACAGGCCTCCACTGGCCCCGCCCCCTGCTGCTCCTCTGCCATCCCCACCTTCCCCTCCCTCTGCCAGCCTCCCCACTCCTCCACTCCTCGCTGCGAGCTCTTGACCTTGCTTCGACTTGCCTGAGAAAAGCAGAGGAGTCAGGGAGCGTGCCAAGCCCCACCTCCACATCCAGCCACCCGCCTGCCTTCTCCACTCGGCCCCTTCATTATTCCAAACGAACATCCACGCTCCGCGCTCACGGCCCCTCCACCTGTGCCTGGTCTGGTCGCCTCTCGCCGTCCCAGGGTCACGCCTCTCTCTTTCCTCTCCGGCATCTCCAGTTTTCTGCTCTATTGGATCCAGCCAGGCAGTAGACAGATGTGCTGTTGTTTCTCCCTTCTTCCAGAAATACTCTCTCAACCCTGATTCCCCTCCTGGTCACTGCCCTGTTTCTCCCCTTCTGTTGTAGTCTTGACAGGGCATTTCCACTTGCTTTCCATTCCTTCTTGACACACTCCCATCTAGCTTCAGTCCCCACCTCTCTACTGAAGCCAGGGTTGCCCTCTGTGACCTTCCCATCTGAAGTTCCATGCCTGCATCTCTGGCCTCAATGGGCGTGGGGGGAGGAGTGGGACCCCAGGGTGGCAGGGTGGTGAAGACTGTGGCGTTGAGAGCCATTCCTGGAGGAATCCGGGGAGAGAGGGGAGAGCTGGGAGCTAGGGAGGGAAGAGACAATCCTCCAAGGGGTCCTAGAGCTCCAGAAAGACGTGAGAGTGGGGAGTCCAGTGGTTAGGACTCGGTACTCTCCTGCAGAAGTTCAGTCCCTGGTCAGGGAACTAAGATCCCACAAACGGTGGTGTGGTCAAACAAAAGAGGCGAGAGCAGAAGGAAGATGAGAGAGGGTGTCCATGGACATGAGGAAGGATGGCGGGAAAGAGGGCAGAGGCAGACATGAGTATGCAGGGGAAGGAGTGAGGAGGGGCCCAGAGAGAAGGCTGTGGGGAGAGAACCAGGTGGTAAGCAGGAAGAACTAGGAGGAGAGACAGGCAAGGAGAATGCAGCTCTATGCCGCAGCAAGGAAACAGGCTGGCTGGCCACCCTCACGCTCTGTGCAGATGCGTGCTGCCCAGCCACAGGCCTCCACTGGCCCCGCCCCCTGCTGCTCCTCTGCCATCCCCACCTTCCCCTCCCTCTGCCAGCCTCCCCACTCCTCCACTCCTCGCTGCGAGCTCTTGACCTTGCTTCGACTTGCCTGAGAAAAGCAGAGGAGTCAGGGAGCGTGCCAAGCCCCACCTCCACATCCAGCCACCCGCCTGCCTTCTCCACTCGGCCCCTTCATTATTCCAAACGAACATCCACGCTCCGCGCTCACGGCCCCTCCACCTGTGCCTGGTCTGGTCGCCTCTCGCCGTCCCAGGGTCACGCCTCTCTCTTTCCTCTCCGGCATCTCCAGTTTTCTGCTCTATTGGATCCAGCCAGGCAGTAGACAGATGTGCTGTTGTTTCTCCCTTCTTCCAGAAATACTCTCTCAACCCTGATTCCCCTCCTGGTCACTGCCCTGTTTCTCCCCTTCTGTTGTAGTCTTGACAGGGCATTTCCACTTGCTTTCCATTCCTTCTTGACACACTCCCATCTAGCTTCAGTCCCCACCTCTCTACTGAAGCCAGGGTTGCCCTCTGTGACCTTCCCATCTGAAGTTCCATGCCTGCATCTCTGGCCTGTTCACGATGAGATAGCCGTGGGCCTCAGCACATCTGATCACTGTCTCCTCATAGCCCTCTCTCCCTGCTCCTGGGTTGTCTTCCTCCTACTCTCTTACATTCTTTTTTCCAGGAGCCCTAGGGCTTAGTCCTTGGACTGCATCTCTTCTCATTCTCCCCTCTCTTGGTAATCCCAACCAGCTAAATGGTTTGTCACACTGTATACAGATGACTCCTCTATTATTCATCTTTTGTCACGTAACAAAGTATCCTCCATCTTCACAACCTAAAATGGGAAACGTGCACCAGTTCCTAGTTGCCATTGGTCAGGAATCCAGGAGCAGCTTAGCTGGGTGATCCTGGCTGTGCAGTGACTGCTAAGGTCACGGTCATGAGGTCATCAGGGGTTGCTGTTGTCGGGGGGCTTCCCAGGAGCCGCTCGTGGTAAAGAAACCATCTGCTAATGCAGGGGATGTAAGAGATGTGGGCTCAGTCCCTGGGTCTGGAAGATTCCCTGGGGGAGGCAGTGGCCATCCACTCTAGTATTCTTGCCTGAAAAATTCCATGGACAGAGGAGCTGGCAAGTGACAGTCCATGGGGTGGCACAGAGTCGGACAGGACTGAAGCGACTTAGCATGCGCACACAGAGGCCCCACCGGGGCTGGAGGATCCACCTCCAGGATGGCTCGCTGTCTCACCGTGTCCCTGGGGTTTTCATTTATGGAAGTGGCAACGTGGGGAGGCCAATGTCAGGGAAAGATGAATTTATGACTCACATTACTTGACAGGAGTCCCCCTTCCCTCCCCCAGCCACGCTCCACAGGGCCACGAGGAACGCACCAGCTAGGATCAGGAGGGAGAAGGAGGGAGAGAGGAATCTAGGGCAGAGCCTTGACTGGGATTTCCATGGGTAAAGCAGGGCAGGTGGGGAGATGACTTAGCACTGGGCCATGTGAACACCGCCAGCGGGCTGTGGGCTAGAGGGGTGGTCCTGCTTGTCTGGTACCTGCCCCGGGTTATTGTCGGACTTGCTGTGTGAGTCAGATAAAGGGCGTAATTGATTCAGAACTGGTTGGGTTTTCGTATGCAAGTGTGTGCATGTCCTCAGTCGCTTCAGTTGTATGCAGCTCTTTGCGATCCCCTGGACTGTAGCCCTCCAGGCTCCTCCATCCTGGGAATTCTCCAGGCAAACACCACTGGAGTGGGTTGCCATTTCCTCCTCCAGGGGATCTTCCCAACCCAGGAATCAAACTGTTGTCTCTTATGGCTCCTGCATTAGCAGGTGGGTTCTTTACCACTGGACAAGGCACGTTCTCAACCCTTTCTGCTGTGCCTAAGAATCAGCTAGCTCTGGTAGGGTGGTCTCTCCCTGGCTAGCATGATGTTTAAGATGACAAAACATCCTAGGATAGAATAAAAATACACTCATTCACATGGTTGCTGGCAGGAGGCCTCAATTCCTCACTCAGGGACTTCTCCGTAAGGCTGCCTGCGTGTCCTCACACCATGGCAGCTGACTTTGGAGCCGCTCGTGGTAAAGAAACCATCTGCTAATGCAGGGATGTAAGAGATGTGGGCTCAGTCCCTGGGTCTGGAAGATTCCCTGGGGAGGCAGTGGCCATCCACTCTAGTATTCTTGCCTGAAAATTCCATGGACAGAGGAGCTGGCAAGTGACAGTCCATGGGGTGGCACAGAGTCGGACAGGACTGAAGCGACTTAGCATGCGCACACAGAGGCCCCACGGGCTGGAGGATCCACCTCCAGGATGGCTCGCTGTCTCACCGTGTCCCTGGGGTTTTCATTTATGGAAGTGGCAACGTGGGGAGGCCAATGTCAGGGAAAGATGAATTTATGACTCACATTACTTGACAGGAGTCCCCCTTCCCTCCCCCAGCCACGCTCCACAGGGCCACGAGGAACGCACCAGCTAGGATCAGGAGGGAGAAGGAGGGAGAGAGGAATCTAGGGCAGAGCCTTGACTGGGATTTCCATGGGTAAAGCAGGGCAGGTGGGGAGATGACTTAGCACTGGGCCATGTGAACACCGCCAGCGGGCTGTGGGCTAGAGGGGTGGTCCTGCTTGTCTGGTACCTGCCCCGGGTTATTGTCGGACTTGCTGTGTGAGTCAGATAAAGGGCGTAATTGATTCAGAACTGGTTGGGTTTTCGTATGCAAGTGTGTGCATGTCCTCAGTCGCTTCAGTTGTATGCAGCTCTTTGCGATCCCCTGGACTGTAGCCCTCCAGGCTCCTCCATCCTGGGAATTCTCCAGGCAAACACCACTGGAGTGGGTTGCCATTTCCTCCTCCAGGGGATCTTCCCAACCCAGGAATCAAACTGTTGTCTCTTATGGCTCCTGCATTAGCAGGTGGGTTCTTTACCACTGGACAAGGCACGTTCTCAACCCTTTCTGCTGTGCCTAAGAATCAGCTAGCTCTGGTAGGGTGGTCTCTCCCTGGCTAGCATGATGTTTAAGATGACAAAACATCCTAGGATAGAATAAAAATACACTCATTCACATGGTTGCTGGCAGGAGGCCTCAATTCCTCACTCAGGGACTTCTCCGTAAGGCTGCCTGCGTGTCCTCACACCATGGCAGCTGACTTTCCCCAGAGCGAGGGACCCACGAAAGCCAGGCAGAAGTCAAAATGTCAGCTGGCCTAGCCTTACTCTGTGGGTCACACGTTGACTCTCCTCCAAAGGCAAAGGGGATTACATAAGGGTGTGAACACCCCAGAGGCAGGCTCTTGGAGGCTGACCACCATAATCCCCAGATATGTATGCCTTCCGGGACCTCTCCCTGAACCCATGGTTTGTAAACGTGGCTCCGTGCACTCCATGTCTACACGGGTGGTGCCTTACGTCACGTGGCTCCTGCCAGCCCAGCATGCAACGCCCTCATTCCAATTGCTTAGACCGAAATAGGCGGAGTCACCCCCTCCTTGACCTGATCTCTTAGCAAAATCTGTTGACCCCACCTACAGAATGCGCCCAGAACTCAACCTCTTCTCACCTCCTTGGCCCCCACCACGCTGGTCCAGCCACCGCCATCTCTTGCCAGATGATCAGAGCTTCCTAGGGGGTTGTTGCTCTTGCCCTCGGCCTCCCTACAGTCTGTTCTCAACACGGCTCCTGAGTGATCCCGTGAAAGCACAGCAGTCCTATGCTTATAATGCTCCTGTGGCTCCCATCGGACTCAGAGGAAAAGTCAGATACCGTGGCGTCTGAGCCTCGTACAAGCCAGCCTCGATGGCTCCTCGGACCTCATCTCCTCCCTCTCCCCTTTGCCCACCCGACCCTGGCCACCCTGACCTGCTCCGGGTTCTTACAGCCCCTCACCACCTGTGTCCAGCTGAGGTCTGCCCTCCCTCCGGCCAGGTTCCATGCAGCTCATGCCCGCACTTGTGAGCCCTCTTCTTAGCCAGTCTCCCCTAAGGTCTCATCTCTACATTCAGCGTCGATCCCCATCCACACCCCCATCTCTTTCCCCAATTTAGTTTTTCTCCAAAGGATTCATCCCCATCGAACATACTCCCTATTTATGTTCTGTCTCTGCACACTAACCTCCAGGAGGGCAGGGGCTTCCATCTGACCTCTGCTATGTTCCTCAGGGCCCCAGACAGGGCCTGGAACACAGTAGGTGGTCTGCCAGTATGTTGTGTTAGTCGCTCAGTTGTGTCTGACTCTTTGAGAGCCCATGGAGTGTAACCCACCAGGCTCCTCCTTCCCGACCCAGGGGTCGAGCCTAGGTCTCCTGCTTTGAAGACGGATTCATTACCATCTGAGTAGGTGGTCAGCACTGGCAATAGTGTGTACAGGAATCATTGACAGACGATGGGGAACAAGAAGGAGGGAAGGACTAGAAGCAGTTAGAAACTTTCGCGTGAAAAGACAAGAGGAGAGAGAGTAGGAACTGAAGAGCACGGCTCGGGGCTGAAGGGGAGATTTAAGCACAAATCCAAAGAAGAAGGAGATGGGAGAGTCAAGTTGGAGGACAGACACAGGAGTTGAGAGGAGGCAAGGCGAGAAGGAGGCAAAGCACTGATGAGAAGGGACCTGTGACGGAAGAGAATAGGAAGAGAGAGAGGACGGAAGGAAGAGAGGGCATGAGAGAGCAGGCGGTCAAGAGACGTGAACACAGGGGCCCATCAAGAGAGGTGAACACAGAGGCCGGGCGGGAGAGCCAGAGGTTGCGGAGAGGGTTGCCTGGAGGGGTGGGGCGAGGGAGGAGGGGCGGAGACCGTGACCACCGCGCCTCCCCCGCCCCGCAGGTGTCGGTCTGCCAGGAGATGCTGCAGGAGCTGCGGCACGCGGTGTCCTGCCGCAAGACGTCGCGTTCCCGCCGGCGCCGGCGGCCCGGAGGCCCGAGCAGGGCCCTGCTGTCGCTGCGCGCTGTCCGCGAGATGCGTCTCAGCAACGGCAAGCTCTACTCCGCCGGCGCGGATGCGGGCAGCGCGCACGGGGGCCCCCAGCGTCTCCTAGACGATCCGGGACCGCCAGGCGGGGCCCGGCCCCCCGCCCCCACCCCTTGCACCCACGTGCGCGTCTGCCAGGAGTGCCGGCGCATCCAGGCGCTGCGGGCCTCCGGGGCCGGCGCGCCCCCGCGTGGCCTGGGCGGCCCCGCCGAAGCCACCAGCCCACCCCGGCCCCGGCCCGGCCCCGCCGGCCCCCGAGAGCTGGCCGAGCACGAGTGAGTGACCACGTGCAGGGCCGGGTGGGCGCCCGGACTGACGCAGGAACGGGGCCCGTTCCCGACCCCGGCCACCCTCGCTTCCCCGCAGCGGGCGAGGACGAGACTTGCGTCCCCGCGCGCCGGACGCCGCGATTTTGCCTTTGGTTTCGCGTGAAGTCCAAGGCCCGGCTCCGGAGCCTACCTGCGCCCCCTAGTGGACTCCCCGGAGGGAGCCGCGGACACTCCGCCCCCCACTGCGGACAAGAGCGCAGAAACCTAGGACTCCAGGGGCCGGGGACCGCGGGGGCCGTTCCCGGAAACGGAAAGCAGTTCGCGGGAAGAACCCCATCTGGGGCTGCTCGGGCTCCCCAAGACTTGACGCAGCCCTCCCCACTTCTGGAGAAGTGGGAAGCCTCTGCGCAGATGGGTGTCCCCTGGCGCCCCTCGACTCTTCTCTTTCTCTTTTTTGGGGAGAAGCCTCCGAATTTCTATGAGACCCCCACAGGGAGGGGGTCAGTTGGGCCCCTATCCCAACCCCTGCCACATCCCAGTCCCTGTTGGAATAAAAAAAAGAACAAAACCCCCAAAATGGGGATACTGGGGTCTCATTTCCTGGGGGTGTGAGGGCAATGAAGGCTTGGGCTTCCCCATGCCGCCCCCCTCCCCTAGACTGGATGGTCACCTCTGCACGGTCGATCCTCTGCCCTGAACCCACAGACAGCAGATCAGCGCAGGCCTGCACTGACCTTCTCTCAGGACAGAAGGAGGCTGCTCTGCCTGAGACAGATGGGATCTGGAGAGGCGGAGACACCAGGAAAAGGAGACATAGAAAGACAAACCAGATGGGGCTGGGGGAGGGGAGGGAGAGCGAACAGTTCACTGTGGTGGTGCCTGGGCTTGTCCGTACAGGGACAGGTGTGTGCCTGGGCAAGGTTATTTGTCGACTTTGTAATCATGTGCATGCGTGTGCATCCGTGAGACCACCTTCAGCTCTCTATGACCCTCACCCTGTGTTTCGGCTGAACGCGTTAACTCCCAGCCCCCAAGAGAGGAAGTGAGAAATCCCAGTATAGGGGTGGGGGGCGGGTAGGCTGGAGGGCCGGTGGAGCCAGGAGAAGGGTGGTTATGCTTTCTGTCCCTTCCCTCCCCGTCTCTGCTGGAGGTTTCTGTGGAAACTGCAGCTGAGAAAGGACGAGTGAAGGTCACACAGCCAGAGCCAAAACGAGGCCGAGTGAAAGGGGGAGAGATGGAGTGGTGGAGAGAAAGAGATGGGGGAGAGACAGAGATGGAGTAGAGGTGGGGAGAGACCATGGTGAGAGGGCAGAGAGGGGTGAGGAAATGGGCCAAAGAGGAAGACACACAGGAAGACACACCATAATGAGGTGGGAGAACTGTGGGGCAGAATGGAGGAGATGAAGGGTAGACAGAGAAAACAAGGAACTTAAGAGACCCGAGGAGCTGGGCCTGAGAGGAGCAGAGATCGAGGTGGAGCAGAGACAGGTGGAGAGAGACAAGAAGTCTTGAAAAACTAGATGAAGACGGTAGGGGGCCCAAGCGGTGAGAAAAGCTAGAGAGAGGGACCTAGCGAGGCTGGGCCCCGCCCCTCGGGCAGGCGGCCCGGAGCTCGGGAGCTGTCCGTTCAGCACCGGTCAGGCGCGCAGCATCGCGCTGTCTACGCGACAGGACTTGCCTGCCCTCGCAGTGCTTGGGCAGGACGCACCCGCCAGTGCCTGGCGTGCAGCACTCACTCAGTCTCTATCTGGCCTCTTCCCAGTCTCAGACACTTGGCCACGTGTGTGCCCTTTAGAAGCAGGTGTAGGGGCGAGCTTGCCTCCGGGTGTTTCCCGTTTCCACATCTCTTACAGACTAATCAACGTCTCTGTCCTTGGGCGGGATGGACCGTCTGTCAAGGTGATAGAATGTGGTTGCAGACATTTCTGGTCTCTCCCTTTCTCTGTCCCAATACCAAGCAGCAGGTCTCTGCTGGGGTCTTTCCCCAGTTCTGAGTCCCCCCACCCCCATTTCTGCTCTGTCTCCTCAGTCTTTGTCTTCCAGTTTGCCAAATGTGTCTGCCTGACTCTCTATGATCTGTCTCCTCCATCTGTTTTCTCATTTCTGTCTTTGCCCTTCTCTCTGTCTTTCTGTTTTGCGGTCCCTATTTGCATCTCTTTCTGATTCTGAACTATGTGTGTGCATTTCTCCTCTTCGTCTCTTCTTCCGTCTCACTTACTGAGTTCCCTTGTCCCCATCCATCCCTGTGACCTTCGTAAATCTTCCCTCCTCCCCCACCCAACTTCCGCAAAGCCTCACGCTGGGAACATGGTGCACAGTCATCACCAAGCTGAGGAGGGAGTGCATGAGGGGGACATGAGCCTGGGGGTGGGGGACGGTGCAGTGTGAGGGACCAGGGTCTCCCCTAGCCCAGCTAGCGAGCAGGAGGAGAGAAAGCTGAGACAATCTCCTGGGATTCTGAAACCCACCCCAGGCTTCTCTGTCGCCCCCAAAATATCTCTCTGCCATGGTCCAGGCCCATCCCTGCAGGACAAGGTGGAAAAGGAAAAGATAATATATTGACAGATCCTCTTTCCTTTCTTCTCATCCTCCCCCTGGAAGGGGACAGAGTTCTGCAAGGGGTGCAATGGGGTGCAGCTACCAGGACTAGAAGATGTGGCTCCCCCCGTCACTGGTCTCCATGGAGACAAGCCAGGTCTGTAAGCCCAACCTCCTTTGCTGCATATGCTGCCTCCCAGTTACTATGGCAACAAGGGACAGCAAGAAGGGATGAGGATGGGTCAGAGCACAGGATTGGGCTGAGGCTCTCGGTGCTGGGGAAAACCAAGGAGCCTGTTTCCTTGCCCCCTTTTACTCTCTGGCCCAGGCTTCCTGTCCTTGCCTATCTTTCTGTGGTTTTGAATCTCTGTCTCTCTCTCTTGTTGTGTCTTACTCTGGCCTTCAGCCTTTCACACATTTAAGTGACCAGGTCCTTAACCTTCATGCCCCTTGCCTGTCCCCCACATTCCCACCACTCCTGTCCTCCACTCCCATAGTCGGGAAGGATCCCACATTCTGAGAGAGCAACAGGGAGAGGCTCTTACCTGCTCTCTGCCCTTTCTGCCATCCCCACAGAGAGCCTGGGAGTGTTCCTAGAACAGAGAGGCGGGGGCGGGAGGTTGTAACTCCTCAGGCTCCAGTGGGTGGCTGATGGGGTGTTGTGTGTGTGTGTGTGGCAGGTCTGGGGTGTGGGTGCTAGCTGTGCATCTGTGTGTGTGTATACATCAGTGCATCCCGAGATCGGGTGTGCATGCTGTGTGGGTGTGGGCACTGGGCATGTGTTTGGAGCTACAACAGAGCTGTAGGAGACAGCAGTGCAATGTATGATGTGTACCTGGTGTGAGGTGTGTAGGATGGTGTGTGTGACCTGTGTCTGAATTATTGTGCCGTGAGGGAGTCTGTGTGTCCCTTTTTGTCTATCATCCACAATTAGCCAAATGTTCTGGCAGTCGTGTACCATGGACCTTTGCTTATACCCAGTTCACTGGGGAGGAGCGTCAGTGATGTCAGGTGACGAGGCAACAGTGTCCACAGAGGGTCGAGGGGTGTCCCAGGCAGCGTGAGGGCTGTGTGTGCGCTGGTGCGGAGGGTGGCTGTGGATGGCTTCCTGGATCCATGGGCTGTACGGTTGCTGGTCTCTGGGTGCGATGGTTTAATGTCAGCTATGATGGCGTGTGTGGTGTGCGTGTCTGTGAGCTGGTGTTTTGAGGGTGTGTGTTCACTGAAGTGGTGTTTTCTGAGCCTGTGATTCTGTTGTGCTGTGTGTAGTGTGTGTGTGTGTATGTGTTATGTGTGTTTCCTTTCTACGTGTTTGTGAGTCTCTGGCGTTGTTGGCTGGGGTACTGGAGGCTGCGTGGGAGGCAAAAAGCTGGTGTGTGATGGAATCTGCTTGTGACACTGGTGTGGGAGAGCGTGTGTCCCCAGCGCCTGTGCTGTCTCGGTGACGGTCAGGTGTGAGTGTGGTGCCTGGTGGGAGCCTCTGGCGGTGGTGCGTCTCTTGTGTGTCTGGGTGGTTGTGTTTCCTAACTGCTAGGCCATAGTAGGGGAGAGGTCACACAGTGAGGGGGCCTCAGGGCTCCTCCTCCCTCCGCAGTGTCCCTGCTCCTAGTGGGGACTTTCTTGGCTCTTGTGCCACCTCCCTCTCCCCCTCCTGAGCACCTCCAGGGTCTCCAGGGCTCCCCCTGCCTCCTTGCAGACAGGGGAGGTCCAGCCCTCCTGTCTTACTGAGGTGATGTACGGGACTTCCCCCCACCGGGTGTCCACTTTCCACGTTGCACCCCTGCCTCGGGTGGCACACAACGAGGGGGATTCCAGGGCTCTCCCACCCTCAGCGCCCCCTCCACGGAGGCGACACTGCACACGGCGGGCGTTTCCAGGGCCCTCATGGCGGGCGGGGGTGGTCTCCGGGTTCTCCGCCTCCCGCAGCGCTCCCCCTTCGCCGCCGCGCCGCCACTTTGCGGAGGCTGGGGGGCGGGAGGACAGCTGCAGTACCGGGGGCGGGGCCGCGGGCCATCCGTCAGGGCAGCGGAGCTCCTGATTGGTCGGCGCCGGCCCCCCCGGTGGGCGCGGGCATATGAGGAGGCGGAGGCGGCGGCGGCCGCCGCAGACTCTGTGCGGTAAGGCTGACCGCTGGACCGACGCGCGGACCGAGGCGCGGGCGCTGCAGGAGCCCCCAGCCCGAGCCCGCCCTGAGGCCCCTGCCCCGACCCCCGCCCCGCCTGCGTGGCCCTGTCCCCTGGAGCCGCCAAGATGGGGGTAGGTGCTCGGGCCAGTCAGGCGATGTCTGTGTGTGTGTGACATTGTGGGTCCAGTGACATTGGGTGTCTGCGGGGGGGGGGGGGCGAGGGCTCTGGGACCCCTGCTCTCCTGGACCCCGGGGGCCGGACCCTGGGGGCCCGCTGACCCGGCCCGTCTGGGGGGTTGTGTCCTGGCTGGGTGTGTGCGCCGGGCCGCCTGGGACTGCAGGCGTCTGTGGCGCATGTCGGTGTGTCCTTTGTGTGCGAGGTCCGCGGGGCGGGGACGGGCGCTCAGCCTCCCTGTCTGACCTGGTGCGGTTGCCTGCTCAACCGAAGGTGTGCGTGTGTACCGGTGTGTGTGCGCGCTCCTGGCGCGGTCAGGCCTTGCAGCGCCGATTGCCTGCGATTGTGCGACCCGGGTTGTGTCTGAAGGTCTGCAACCGTGTCTTTTGAACCCGACCCCCCCGGGTGGGGGATAGGCCTTGGGGAGTGGGGGCTTTCTTGGCTCTTGTGCCACCTCCCTCTCCCCCTCCTGAGCACCTCCAGGGTCTCCAGGGCTCCCCCTGCCTCCTTGCAGACAGGGGAGGTCCAGCCCTCCTGTCTTACTGAGGTGATGTACGGGACTTCCCCCCACCGGGTGTCCACTTTCCACGTTGCACCCCTGCCTCGGGTGGCACACAACGAGGGGGATTCCAGGGCTCTCCCACCCTCAGCGCCCCCTCCACGGAGGCGACACTGCACACGGCGGGCGTTTCCAGGGCCCTCATGGCGGGCGGGGGTGGTCTCCGGGTTCTCCGCCTCCCGCAGCGCTCCCCCTTCGCCGCCGCGCCGCCACTTTGCGGAGGCTGGGGGGCGGGAGGACAGCTGCAGTACCGGGGGCGGGGCCGCGGGCCATCCGTCAGGGCAGCGGAGCTCCTGATTGGTCGGCGCCGGCCCCCCCGGTGGGCGCGGGCATATGAGGAGGCGGAGGCGGCGGCGGCCGCCGCAGACTCTGTGCGGTAAGGCTGACCGCTGGACCGACGCGCGGACCGAGGCGCGGGCGCTGCAGGAGCCCCCAGCCCGAGCCCGCCCTGAGGCCCCTGCCCCGACCCCCGCCCCGCCTGCGTGGCCCTGTCCCCTGGAGCCGCCAAGATGGGGGTAGGTGCTCGGGCCAGTCAGGCGATGTCTGTGTGTGTGTGACATTGTGGGTCCAGTGACATTGGGTGTCTGCGGGGGGGGGGGGGCGAGGGCTCTGGGACCCCTGCTCTCCTGGACCCCGGGGGCCGGACCCTGGGAGCCCGCTGACCCGGCCCGTCTGTGTGGTTGTGTCCTGGCTGGGTGTGTGCGCCGGGCCGCCTGGGACTGCAGGCGTCTGTGGCGCATGTCGGTGTGTCCTTTGTGTGCGAGGTCCGCGGGGCGGGGACGGGCGCTCAGCCTCCCTGTCTGACCTGGTGCGGTTGCCTGCTCAACCGAAGGTGTGCGTGTGTACCGGTGTGTGTGCGCGCTCCTGGCGCGGTCAGGCCTTGCAGCGCCGATTGCCTGCGATTGTGCGACCCGGGTTGTGTCTGAAGGTCTGCAACCGTGTCTGGGTGTGTCTGAAGGCTGCTGTTTGTGTCTGGAGGTGTCGAAGCCCGTCTGCTTCCCTGGCCAGGCCGTGATAGGTCCAGACGGTGCGATGCACACAGGATGACCTCTCTTTCTCCTTCCAGGCCTGGATGGGGGTGCTCCGCAGTGCGGAGCAGCCTGGGTCTGCAGCCTGTGTCTAGCTCCTAATCTGGGGGGAGCAGACCTGGGGCTGAGGGGAGCAGGCGAGCCCTGGCAGGGAGACTGAGTGCCTGGCTAAGGGCAATGTGTGCCAACGCATGATCTGGGGATATTGTGCATGCCTGGCTATGCCCTTTCCTCTGTGTCCGTGTGTCCTTGTCTGTTTGTGAGTTTCTCCAGCAGATGCTGCCTCCTTCCCTGGCTGACCACCTGACCCCCGCTGCAGCCCTGGATCCCTCCCTGCGTGCCTGGGGCGGGGCCTGGGGGGAGGGGGTGGGGGAGGGGATAAGGAGGCTGGTGGGCTGCGCGGGGTAGGGGCAGGGTGAAGAGAGAGGGGGTTCGAATGGGACAGGCTAATGCAGAGGGAATGAGGGGACGGGGAGGAAGATGGCGGATGGAGACGGATGGGCCCAGGGGTGGAGGTGGGCAACGGGGCTGCAGCTCAGTGGATGGGGGTGGGGAGGGCAAGGGGAAGAAGAATTGGATAGGGAGAGGCCTGGGAGAGGAAAGGGTGGCTGGAGTCAGGGATGGCTTCCAGGTAAGTGGAAATGGAGGGGAAGCCGTGGGCAGATTGGAGAAGACTGAGGCCAAGGGCCTTTGAGAACAAATGGGGGATTGGCCTTAGGAAAAGACATGGGGACAGGAGAAGCGAGAGAGACAGAGACATGGAGAGACAGAGAGAAATAGGCAGAGACAGAAAGAGAAGCTCTGAAAGAGACAAAGAGACATAGAGACTGAGAAAGAGACAGAAGAGAGCCACAGACAAGGAGAGACATGGAGAGACAAAGAGAGGAAATGAGGCTGAGGTGAGGAGCCCCGAGAAAGACACTTCCTGTCCAGAGACCGCCAGAGGCAGCCTGAGGACAGGAAAAGGGGAGGGCAGAAAGGGAGGTTGATGGAGAGAGGCTGAGATGAGGCCTCAGACAACTTGAAAGGGGGAGGAAGAGGCCGGCTGGGAGGCAGAGGCTGCCTGAGCAGGGCGGGCTTCAGGGGAGGCGAACAGCACGGAAAATGGCGAGCAGCCGCAGAGGCGGGCTGCAGAGAGACAGGCGTGTCCCCCACCCTCGGAGGGGCTCCCGCCCCGCAGCGCGCCCATCTGGGCCTCCTGCCTTGACTGGGGAAGCCTCGGCTCCCCCTCCAACAGATGGAAGCCTGCCCCCTAGGGAGTCTGGTCATGACAAGGGCAAGCAGGAGCCAAGACTCAGGCAGGAGCCTGCCTGGCACTGGGATACCCCAGCCCTTCCTCCCTCAGACCCTGGGGTCTGGGCCCCAGCCCCTCCTCCCTCAGACCAGGAATCCAGACCCCCCCAGCCCCTCCTCCCTCAGACCCAGGATCCAGACCCCCAGCCTCTCCTCTCTCAGACCCAGGGGTCCAGAACCCCAACCTGTCTTCCCTCAGACTCAGGGGTTCAGACCCCCAGCTTCTTCTCCCTCAGACCTAGGGGTCCAGACCTCAGCCCCTCCTCCCTCAGACCCAGAGGTCCAGAGCCCCAGCCCCTCCTCCCTGACACCCAGGAGTCCAGGCCCCCAGTGCCTCCTCCCACAGATTCAGGAGTCTGGGGCTCCACCCCTAGGCCTGACAGCATCAGCTCCCAGCCTTCTCTAATGTTTCAGGGTGGGCCGCTGGTTTTCTTCCCAGCTCTGGCCAGGCCCCCTCTCTCTGCTCTCTTGCCTGCCTCTCATTTCTCTCACTTGTGCCCACCACCTTGTTTCTCCACGCTCTATCCTTGGGTCTGCCCCCTGCGGAGACCTTGAGACCCCTCCTGAAGCAGGGGAGGAGTGGCCTCCCTGCCTCCCCCGCCCCCGAATCTCCACGCTCCCATGTCAGACGCAGTGCTGCTGCAGGGCTGGCCCAGGGCCAAGCCGCCCTCCCGCCCCCTGAAACCTGGGCTCCCAGGCCTCTGGGGTGCAATAGCCCCCCGGGCTCAGCCTCCGGGTCTGGGGGCAGACAGCAGGCAGCTCAACCCTCTACAAGGTCACGAGGGGATTAGCACTGAGCCGCGGCTGAGCCTGAGATCCCAGCTTGGCTCTGGGCCCGTGGGATCTGTCAGCGGTCCTTCACCATCACCCGGCCTCACCCAACCCTCCTGCCAGCCTCAGAGGACACTGCCCTCCCTCCTCAGCCCAGGCCCCCAAGCCTGAACTTCTGCCTGTCCTACCTCCAGGTCACGCCAGGACCCAGGGGCTTCTGCCTCTTACTCTTCGGCATTCCAAATACCAACCACTAACTAGTCTGTCCTTCAGAGACCTAACCATGCCCACTCCCTTCCAAAGCTATCCGTGGCTCCCACCCACCCCCCGGAGAGGGGCTAGGTCCACAGCTTGTCAGTCAAGGCCCTCAGGATTGACTGCATGAACAGCCAGGCCACCCAGCAGGCTGCCTCCTGGGCGTTTGTACCAGCTGTACCCAGTACCTAGAGTTCTTTTTTCTCCCCATTTATGCTAGGCGTGTGGGTCTGAGGTTGGGGAAAGAGCCAGGGAGAGATCCAGGCCGAAAAGACAGGGAGAATGACATATGGGGTGTGCCAAGATGGATGAGCAAGAGAGAGAGACAGGGGTAGAGAAGAAAGAATGAGACCAAGGGAGACAGGCAGACAAGATGGCTCAAACAGTGGAGACAGGGAGAGACACCCCGAGCGTTACTAAAGAGGAGGTACCTTGAGAGAGGAAGATGGAGAGGGGCAGACTTAAGGATGGAGAAAGACTCGGACAGAAAAGAGTGACCCTCAAAGAGTGTCTGAGATTCCCACACACCAACGTAGAAAGAGTTAGGAACTCAGGGAGAACCCAGAGCAACAGACTCAGCTAGACTCAGGGAGTGAGTTCAAGAGACAGCGACAGATTGTGTAGGAGATGGAAAACCCCAAGAGCCAGAGATCAGAGAAAGACAGAAATCAGAGAGACACACATGACAACGCAGAGAATATGACATGACGAGAGAGAGAGATCAGAGCAGTCACCGCAGAGAGACGGTGATGCCCACAGATGAACGGTGGAGAGGTAAACAGGCAGAAGAAGACAGAAACGACATGGGATAAGACAGAGATGCCGAAACCCGGAGACAGATCAAGAGAGACAGACAATAGCAAGAGACAGACACTTGGGGAGCGTGGGGAGCCCAGGGAGAGGGAGAGAGAAACACAGAGGGAAAAAAAAGACATGTGGAGACTGAAGTGGGGAGACCTACAGAGAGAGGCACAGACAAACCCGGATGGAACAGAGGTCAGTGGAGCCAGAGACTGGGGGTGGGAGGTGCTGGGGGCGGGGGTGGGGAGCCACAGGAAGGGAAGGGACCCGGGGAGTCACAGGGCAGAGACAGACAGAGCAGGCCGGCCCAGAGGCGCAGCGGCACAGACGCAGGGCCGCTGTCCCCCTGTAACCCCTTCTCGCCCGCAGTCTGGAGGTTCTGACAGCTATCGTGTCGCCACCTCGCAGGACAAGAAAGATGACAAGGGCTCGCCCAAGAAGAACAAGGGCACTAAGGACCGCCGGGACCTGGATGACCTCAAGAAGGAGGTGGCTATGGTGAGTGGAGTCCAGCCCTCGGTCCCCGCCCGAGCAGGCCCCGCCCACCCCTGCTGGCCTTCCACGCTCACCCGATCCCCCGACCTCTCGTTCCTCAGACAGAGCACAAGATGTCCGTGGAAGAGGTCTGCCGGAAGTACAACACCGACTGTGTGCAGGTGCGGCGGCCCGCGGGCCGGGCCGGTGGGGGGAAGGGAAGCCTGGGGGCGCCCGGGTAGTGTCAGGTGCCAGGGTTTCTCCAGGACGGTTCTGTGTGAGTCCTGTGTCCCTCAGGGTCTGACCCACAGCAAAGCCCAGGAGATCCTCGCCCGAGACGGGCCGAACGCGCTCACGCCACCGCCGACCACCCCGGAGTGGGTCAAGTTCTGCCGGCAGCTTTTCGGGGGCTTCTCCATCCTGCTGTGGATCGGGGCCATCCTCTGCTTCCTGGCCTATGGCATCCAGGCGGGCACGGAGGACGACCCTTCGGGAGACAACGTGAGTGCCCTCCCCCGGGGCCCTGCCCAGAGGCTCGTTTGTGTAGAGACACATAGGCGTGTCTCCCGCGGGACTTGTCAAAGCCCCGCCTCCAACTTTTTCTCATCGGACTTGGACAGTCACTCAGCGAGAGAACCAGAGATGCTGAGGCTCAGAAAGACCAAGCATGGGACTGCCTGGCAGTCCAGTGGTTAGGGCTCAGTGCTTCTACTATAGGGGGGCCTGGGTTCTCTCCCTGGTTGGAAACTAAGATTCTGCAAGCCACATGGTGCACTCAAAAACAAACAAAAAAAAGGCCAAGTTGCTTGTTCAAGGTCACACAGTAGGAAGTGTGAACTGGGGCTCCACCCCACAGCTGCGTGACATGAGTGGCCTTGAGGAGACAAGCCAGCAGACGGCCATGGCCTGAAAGATGCTCAGACAGGGAGGCTGCTCATGTAGAGACCCAACGCACCGACCCATGGTTTGTCAAGACCCCACCCCACACAGGGGAAAACACACGCAACACACGGTCTCGGCAGATGCTCATAAACGTAGCCCCACACTCTGACAACGTGGAGATCTGTGCCCACATGCACATACACGCACACATATGCACACTAGTGCAGGGAGTCAGTACTGTGACACGTGCACACAGATGCAAGCACAGCCACCTAGTTCAGATACACAGGCACAGATAGGCACACACGGAGACTGACAGACACAAGAACCCAAACACACAAGGAGCTGCAGGATAACCTAGTGGCAGAGAGATGTGACAATCAACTGCAGACAGGATTCTCAGAAATTAAAACCTAAAGAGGGGCTCCCCTGGTGGTCCCGTGGGTAAAGACACCGCCTTGCAGTGCAAGGGGCGCTGGTTTGGCCTGGGAAGGTCCCACGTGCCGCGGAGCCACTGAACCGATGTGTCCAATGACTGAGTGGCGTTCTGCAGCGCATGCGCCCAGAGCCAGTGCTCTGCAGCGAGAGAGGCCACTGCGATGGGAGGCCCACACAGGCCAAAGAACAAAGATAGAAATAAATGAACCGATGTGATCCAATAGAACTGAGTCAACAGGGAGAGAGAGCCATCTCCAGGGACTCCAATCACAATCCTCATGGAGACAACGTGAGTGCCCTCCCCCGGGGCCCTGCCCAGAGGCTCGTTTGTGTAGAGACACATAGGCGTGTCTCCCGCGGGACTTGTCAAAGCCCCGCCTCCAACTTTTTCTCATCGGACTTGGACAGTCACTCAGCGAGAGAACCAGAGATGCTGAGGCTCAGAAAGACCAAGCATGGGACTGCCTGGCAGTCCAGTGGTTAGGGCTCAGTGCTTCTACTATAGGGGGGCCTGGGTTCTCTCCCTGGTTGGAAACTAAGATTCTGCAAGCCACATGGTGCACTCAAAAACAAACAAAAAAAAGGCCAAGTTGCTTGTTCAAGGTCACACAGTAGGAAGTGTGAACTGGGGCTCCACCCCACAGCTGCGTGACATGAGTGGCCTTGAGGAGACAAGCCAGCAGACGGCCATGGCCTGAAAGATGCTCAGACAGGGAGGCTGCTCATGTAGAGACCCAACGCACCGACCCATGGTTTGTCAAGACCCCACCCCACACAGGGAACACACACGCAACACACGGTCTCGGCAGATGCTCATAAACGTAGCCCCACACTCTGACAACGTGGAGATCTGTGCCCACATGCACATACACGCACACATATGCACACTAGTGCAGGGAGTCAGTACTGTGACACGTGCACACAGATGCAAGCACAGCCACCTAGTTCAGATACACAGGCACAGATAGGCACACACGGAGACTGACAGACACAAGAACCCAAACACACAAGGAGCTGCAGGATAACCTAGTGGCAGAGAGATGTGACAATCAACTGCAGACAGGATTCTCAGAAATTAAAACCTAAAGAGGGGCTCCCCTGGTGGTCCCGTGGGTAAAGACACCGCCTTGCAGTGCAAGGGGCGCTGGTTTGGCCTGGGAAGGTCCCACGTGCCGCGGAGCCACTGAACCGATGTGTCCAATGACTGAGTGGCGTTCTGCAGCGCATGCGCCCAGAGCCAGTGCTCTGCAGCGAGAGAGGCCACTGCGATGGGAGGCCCACACAGGCCAAAGAACAAAGATAGAAATAAATGAAAGACCAATAGAAGTGCTCCCCCCGAAAAAAAATTAAAGAGGCATACAGACCTAGAGTCTCATACCTACGCAGATCAACAGGGAGAGAGAGCCATCTCCAGGGACTCCAACACAATCTCATACATTTAAAGTCAGGCCTTCAGGTGGACAGACAGGAACATTGACCTTAACACAGACACATGGGCTGTAGCAGACACTCAGATTCTCTGCCACAGGCTGAAAGACAGACAGACCCATGAAACAGAGAGATGGACCGACCCAGAGGGTCAGACACACCTGTATTCAGAAGGAGGGACTTAACGGAATTCCCTGGTGGTCCAATGTGTTCACTGTGGAGGCCTTGGGTTTGACCCCTGGTCAGGGAACTAAGATCCTGTAAGCCATGTGGCACATATTAAAAAAAAAAAAGAGGGATTTAAACACGGACAGGCAGAGAAACTCAGGCCCTCAAATAGATACGACCTGAGGGCAGACATACAAATGCAGAAGCCGCTGACTCAAAGCTCTCTTCCCAGACTCCACGCAGCTGAGGGCGGGGGTGCGGAGTTGCTCTGGGGCAAGCTGTGACCGCGTGTCTCCCCACAGCTGTATCTGGGCATTGTGCTGGCGGTAGTCATTATCACCGGCTGCTTCTCCTACTACCAGGAAGCCAAGAGCTCCAAGATCATGGAATCCTTCAAAAACATGGTTCCCCAGGTGAGGGGTGCCCAGGAAAGGGCAAGGTGGGGGTGGAGACTATGCCCAGTGACCCCAGGCGGAGAGCTTCAGGGAGATAACTCTTCTCCATTCCACCCCCAGCAAGCCCTGGTGATCCGGGAAGGTGAGAAGATGCAGGTGAACGCTGAGGAGGTGGTGGTCGGGGACCTGGTGGAGATCAAGGGTGGAGACCGAGTTCCAGCGGACCTGCGCATCATCTCAGCCCACGGCTGCAAGGTGGGCCTGAGGCCCAGCTCTGCCCTTCCTGGAGTGGCCAGGAGTTCAGAACTCCAGCCCCTCCTCCCTCAGACCAGGATCCAGATCCCAGCCCCTCCTCCCTCAGATCTACAGGTCCCTTAGACTTTGGCAAAAAGGTGCACCCTCCCCACCTTTAAGAGCTCAGCCTCTGTCCTTCCAGACACAGCTGTGACCTTCAGGGACACAGGCATAATAAAATTAAAGAGGCATACAGACCTAGAGTCTCATACCTACGCAGATCAACAGGGAGAGAGAGCCATCTCCAGGGACTCCAACACAATCTCATACATTTAAAGTCAGGCCTTCAGGTGGACAGACAGGAACATTGACCTTAACACAGACACATGGGCTGTAGCAGACACTCAGATTCTCTGCCACAGGCTGAAAGACAGACAGACCCATGAAACAGAGAGATGGACCGACCCAGAGGGTCAGACACACCTGTATTCAGAAGGAGGGACTTAACGGAATTCCCTGGTGGTCCAATGTGTTCACTGTGGAGGCCTTGGGTTTGACCCCTGGTCAGGGAACTAAGATCCTGTAAGCCATGTGGCACATATTAAAAAAAAAAAAGAGGGATTTAAACACGGACAGGCAGAGAAACTCAGGCCCTCAAATAGATACGACCTGAGGGCAGACATACAAATGCAGAAGCCGCTGACTCAAAGCTCTCTTCCCAGACTCCACGCAGCTGAGGGCGGGGGTGCGGAGTTGCTCTGGGGCAAGCTGTGACCGCGTGTCTCCCCACAGCTGTATCTGGGCATTGTGCTGGCGGCGGTGGTCATTATCACCGGCTGCTTCTCCTACTACCAGGAAGCCAAGAGCTCCAAGATCATGGAATCCTTCAAAAACATGGTTCCCCAGGTGAGGGGTGCCCAGGAAAGGGCAAGGTGGGGGTGGAGACTATGCCCAGTGACCCCAGGCGGAGAGCTTCAGGGAGATAACTCTTCTCCATTCCACCCCCAGCAAGCCCTGGTGATCCGGGAAGGTGAGAAGATGCAGGTGAACGCTGAGGAGGTGGTGGTCGGGGACCTGGTGGAGATCAAGGGTGGAGACCGAGTTCCAGCGGACCTGCGCATCATCTCAGCCCACGGCTGCAAGGTGGGCCTGAGGCCCAGCTCTGCCCTTCCTGGAGTGGCCAGGAGTTCAGAACTCCAGCCCCTCCTCCCTCAGACCAGGATCCAGATCCCAGCCCCTCCTCCCTCAGATCTACAGGTCCCTTAGACTTTGGCAAAAAGGTGCACCCTCCCCACCTTTAAGAGCTCAGCCTCTGTCCTTCCAGACACAGCTGTGACCTTCAGGGACACAGGCTTCACTAATTAATGAGGCTTCAGCGTCATTAGCAGAACAGATGAACAAACAAAAATCTTGAAATTTCTGAGCAAACGCCCGGTGAGCTGAGCCTTGTCTCCTGTGCCCTCCACTCCAGGTGGACAACTCTTCCCTGACCGGTGAATCTGAGCCCCAGACCCGCTCCCCCGACTGCACGCACGACAACCCCCTGGAGACCCGGAACATCACCTTCTTTTCCACCAACTGCGTGGAAGGTGAGGTGGGCGGGGCAGGGTGGGCATCCGGGTAGGGCCTAGTTGGTCCAGACAGACCGACAGGCATGCCTCAGGGGCTCGGGTCCCTCTGAACCTCGCCGAGTCTCAACCCCGTCCCTCCGGCCCCACAGGCACAGCTCGCGGCGTGGTGGTGGCCACGGGCGACCGCACCGTCATGGGCCGCATCGCCACTCTGGCTTCAGGGCTGGAGGTGGGCAAGACGCCCATCGCCATCGAGATAGAGCACTTCATTCAGCTCATTACCGGCGTGGCCGTCTTCCTGGGCGTCTCCTTCTTCATCCTGTCTCTCATTCTTGGGTACACCTGGCTGGAGGCTGTCATCTTTCTCATCGGCATCATCGTGGCCAATGTCCCAGAGGGCCTGCTGGCCACAGTCACCGTAAGGCCTGGCCCTGGAGGCGGGAGGGGGCTGAAGGGCTGATGGCAAAGGTCTTTTTTTTTTTTTTTAATTTATTTATTTGGCTGCACTAGGTCTTAGCGGCAGCACGCCCCACCTGTAGGCAATTATCTTATTTTTATCTGACTTATTGTTTGGCGGCACCACACCAACAGCCTGTGGGATCTTAGTTCCCTGACCAGGAATTGAACCTCAGCCCCCTGCATTGGAAGGTGAATTCTTAACCACTGAAGTTCAAGGGCAACCATCTTGATTGCAACCTGGACATCCTGGGCTGAGCCTCCCAGATGTTGAATGAGGAGGGTCCTGGGACTCAGAGGGCCTCAGGAACAAAACAAACAGGGATTTCCTTGATGGTTCAGTGGTTAGGACTCCGCGCTTCCACTGCCGAGGGCCTGGATTCAATCCCTGGTTGGGGAACTAAGATCCCACCAGCTAACAGCCCTGTCAGTTTTTTTTCTTTTACAGCCCTATCATTTTTGAAGTTAACTTACACAATTAAGAAGCGCACACTTACTGTTAAGAATTGTAGGGCTTCCCTGGTGGTCCAGTGGGTAGAGTTCGCCTTGCAGTGCAAGGGGCACCGGTTCGATCCCTGGCCTGGGAAGATGCCACGTGCCGCAGAGCGACTGGACTAGTGTGTCCAATTATGAGCCGGCGCTCTGGAGCGCATGCGCCCAGAACCGGTGCTCTGCAACGAGAGAAACCACTGCAGTGGGAGGCCCACACAGGTCAAAGAATAGAGATGGATGAAAATAAATAAGTAAAAAACCAATAAAAGAGGCCAAAATATAAACAAAAATTGTAAAGAATACGTTAAAATAGTTAAAGAGTAAAACAACAGTCCCGATCCACTGCCTCACCGTCAGCTCCCTTCAGTGGCAGGCTCTCTGCACTGTTCTCTGCAGAGGCGGGCATATTACCGCGCCAGGGTACACAGAAGGGACCATCCTAGGAATACTATTCTGCTTCTTGATTCTTTTAATTAATAGATCCTGCAAACTTTTCCATATTAGCATATTCAAAGCTACTCTAGGTCAAGGCCTTTTAGTGACCTATACTACACTCACGAGTGTTGCACATGTGAACATACAGGCTGATGAGCTGGAGTCCACTGAACACACCCCAGGTCAGCTGTACCCAGATGGAGTTTCCCAGAATCCCTCTCAAGACCTCCCTCAGCCCCTCCTCTCCACCTCTAGGATTACCCCTAGGATACCCTGGTTTCAAACAGAGGAGTTCTTGTACTTCAAGTCAGTGGAATCATTCAGCAGCAACTCTTGTGTCTGGCTCTTTTTTGCTAAACATTGGTTTTGAGCTTCATCCATGCAGTTGTAGACAGTGACCTCTTTTCCTTTTCCATTGCTGTGTAATATTCTCTAGAGGACATCCTGGGCCCCCAGGTTGAATGAGGAGGGTCCTGGGACTCAGAGGGCCTCAGGAACAAAACAAACAGGGATTTCCTTGATGGTTCAGTGGTTAGGACTCCGCTTCCACTGCCGAGGGCCTGGATTCAATCCCTGGTTGGGGAACTAAGATCCCACCAGCTAACAGCCCTGTCAGTTTTTTTTCTTTTACAGCCCTATCATTTTTGAAGTTAACTTACACAATTAAGAAGCGCACACTTACTGTTAAGAATTGTAGGGCTTCCCTGGTGGTCCAGTGGGTAGAGTTCGCCTTGCAGTGCAAGGGGCACCGGTTCGATCCCTGGCCTGGGAAGATGCCACGTGCCGCAGAGCGACTGGACTAGTGTGTCCAATTATGAGCCGGCGCTCTGGAGCGCATGCGCCCAGAACCGGTGCTCTGCAACGAGAGAAACCACTGCAGTGGGAGGCCCACACAGGTCAAAGAATAGAGATGGATGAAAATAAATAAGTAAAAAACCAATAAAAGAGGCCAAAATATAAACAAAAATTGTAAAGAATACGTTAAAATAGTTAAAGAGTAAAACAACAGTCCCGATCCACTGCCTCACCGTCAGCTCCCTTCAGTGGCAGGCTCTCTGCACTGTTCTCTGCAGAGGCGGGCATATTACCGCGCCAGGGTACACAGAAGGGACCATCCTAGGAATACTATTCTGCTTCTTGATTCTTTTAATTAATAGATCCTGCAAACTTTTCCATATTAGCATATTCAAAGCTACTCTAGGTCAAGGCCTTTTAGTGACCTATACTACACTCACGAGTGTTGCACATGTGAACATACAGGCTGATGAGCTGGAGTCCACTGAACACACCCCAGGTCAGCTGTACCCAGATGGAGTTTCCCAGAATCCCTCTCAAGACCTCCCTCAGCCCCTCCTCTCCACCTCTAGGATTACCCCTAGGATACCCTGGTTTCAAACAGAGGAGTTCTTGTACTTCAAGTCAGTGGAATCATTCAGCAGCAACTCTTGTGTCTGGCTCTTTTTTGCTAAACATTGGTTTTGAGCTTCATCCATGCAGTTGTAGACAGTGACCTCTTTTCCTTTTCCATTGCTGTGTAATATTCCCATCTTTCCTTTCTCCAATTTATGTTTGCTGGCTTTCTTGGTGACTCAGCCAGTAAAGAATCTGCCTGCAATGCAGGAGACCAGGATTTGATTCCTGGGTTGGGAAGATTCCCTGGAGAAGGGAATGGCAACCCATTCCAGTATTCTTGCCTGGAAAATCCCATGGAAAGAGGTATCGTCCTTTGGGTTGCAAAGAGCTGGACACGACTGAGCCTCTAACACTTTCACTTGCTTTTCACTTTCACATGTGCTGTTACTGGATATTGGGGTTGTTTCAGTTTAGGACTATTATGTCGCTGCTCTGAAAATTTTAGTATATTTATTTGGGGTGCATCTGAACCCTTTTCTGTGGTCTGTGCCTTGGGTGGGGCTGCTAGCCAACACCCCATTCTTTGCCCAGGATTCTCTCTGGGCTGGGCAACTGGGTTGTTGGACAGTCAGGCTGCCAACCTGACTCTACCTGTAAATCACCCACCCTTGCACACGCCCCAGGTGTGTCTGACGCTGACTGCCAAGCGCATGGCGCGGAAGAACTGCCTCGTGAAAAACCTGGAGGCTGTAGAGACCCTGGGCTCCACGTCCACCATCTGCTCAGACAAGACAGGGACCCTCACCCAGAACCGCATGACGGTCGCCCACATGTGGTTTGACAACCAGATCCACGAGGCTGACACCACTGAGGACCAATCAGGTGAGGGTGGGGCCAAGACAGGACCGAGGGTGCCTGGCCCCCTCCCCAGGCGCCCTCAGCCCTGACTCGTGCTTTTTCAGGGACTTCGTTTGACAAGAGCTCACACACCTGGGTGGCCCTGTCCCACATCGCTGGACTCTGCAACCGTGCTGTCTTCAAGGGGGGTCAGGACAACATCCCTGTGCTCAAGGTGGGTTCGACCTCCCACTGGCCCCAGCCTGGCCCCCGCCCTCCCCACACTTCTCTGCTTTGACAGCCTTCTCCTCCTCCAGAGGGACGTGGCTGGGGATGCCTCTGAGTCTGCTCTGCTCAAGTGCATCGAATTGTCCTCTGGCTCTGTGAAGCTGATGCGTGAACGTAATAAGAAAGTGGCTGAAATCCCCTTCAACTCCACCAACAAATACCAGGTACCCTGAGCTCTCCACTTCCTCTATGATGCCTACAAACTAGGGTTGACCTCTTTTCCTTTTCCATTGCTGTGTAATATTCCCATCTTTCCTTTCTCCAATTTATGTTTGCTGGCTTTCTTGGTGACTCAGCCAGTAAAGAATCTGCCTGCAATGCAGGAGACCAGGATTTGATTCCTGGGTTGGGAAGATTCCCTGGAGAAGGAATGGCAACCCATTCCAGTATTCTTGCCTGGAAAATCCCATGGAAAGAGGTATCGTCCTTTGGGTTGCAAAGAGCTGGACACGACTGAGCCTCTAACACTTTCACTTGCTTTTCACTTTCACATGTGCTGTTACTGGATATTGGGGTTGTTTCAGTTTAGGACTATTATGTCGCTGCTCTGAAAATTTTAGTATATTTATTTGGGGTGCATCTGAACCCTTTTCTGTGGTCTGTGCCTTGGGTGGGGCTGCTAGCCAACACCCCATTCTTTGCCCAGGATTCTCTCTGGGCTGGGCAACTGGGTTGTTGGACAGTCAGGCTGCCAACCTGACTCTACCTGTAAATCACCCACCCTTGCACACGCCCCAGGTGTGTCTGACGCTGACTGCCAAGCGCATGGCGCGGAAGAACTGCCTCGTGAAAAACCTGGAGGCTGTAGAGACCCTGGGCTCCACGTCCACCATCTGCTCAGACAAGACAGGGACCCTCACCCAGAACCGCATGACGGTCGCCCACATGTGGTTTGACAACCAGATCCACGAGGCTGACACCACTGAGGACCAATCAGGTGAGGGTGGGGCCAAGACAGGACCGAGGGTGCCTGGCCCCCTCCCCAGGCGCCCTCAGCCCTGACTCGTGCTTTTTCAGGGACTTCGTTTGACAAGAGCTCACACACCTGGGTGGCCCTGTCCCACATCGCTGGACTCTGCAACCGTGCTGTCTTCAAGGGGGGTCAGGACAACATCCCTGTGCTCAAGGTGGGTTCGACCTCCCACTGGCCCCAGCCTGGCCCCCGCCCTCCCCACACTTCTCTGCTTTGACAGCCTTCTCCTCCTCCAGAGGGACGTGGCTGGGGATGCCTCTGAGTCTGCTCTGCTCAAGTGCATCGAATTGTCCTCTGGCTCTGTGAAGCTGATGCGTGAACGTAATAAGAAAGTGGCTGAAATCCCCTTCAACTCCACCAACAAATACCAGGTACCCTGAGCTCTCCACTTCCTCTATGATGCCTACAAAGCAGTCAGCTCTGCCACACTGCCGCTCCTGCTCTGAGAAAGCTATTATCTTTCCCATAGCTTCAGTTTCCCCATCTGTGAAATGGAACTGACAGTCTCCACCCAGTTGGGAGAGGGACTGTTGGAGTGGAAGGCAGAGGAGTAAAGATCTTCCTGCAGCAGGGTGGGAACCAGCCAGTGATCTCATTATTCAGCAAATATATTTTTGAGCAGCCATCATGGGTCCAAGGCACTTGTGTTAGGTGCTGGGGAATGCATAAACAGTGAGTGAAACCATGAAGTTCCTCCTCTCGTGGAACCTTTGGTCTGGTGCCAGGGGACAGGCAGTGACAGAGGCGTGAGAACTTGATGACATTGGGAATGTGTCAGCCAGTTGTTGCGCTGAGGGCGGAAGCCCTCCAGGTGTCTGGGGGCAGCGGGTACAGCATGTGCAAAGGTCCAGAGGCAGGAGTGTGTTGATGTAGCTGAACAATCGTCAGGGAGTGTGGATCCAGGAAACGTAGTGGGAGGTGAGGGCTGTGGGTGTCAGGCCAGGTTCCATCAGACACAACTTGGGTGTGACCCCAAGAGGAACATGAGTTATGTAGAAGGGGACAGATAAGATCTGACTCCCATTTTTAAAAACTGCTTTACTGGGCTTCCCTGGTGGTCACCACCTTGCAGTGCAAAGGGCGCTGGTTCAAGCCCTGGCCTGGGAAGATCCCACGTGCTGCAGAGCGGCTGGACCGATGTGTCCAATTACCAAGCCAGAGCTCTGGAGCGCATGCGCCCAGAGCTGGTGTTCTGTGACAACAGAGGCCACCGCGATGGGAGGCCCACACGGGCCAGAGAGCAAAGACAGATGAAAATAGAGAAATGAAAGACCAATAGAAATGGTCCACCCACCCCCTCCCTCCCCTACCCGCCCCCCCCACCAAAAATAAATAAAAAGAAAGACGGATGAAAATAGATAAATGAAAGACCAATAGAAGTGGCCCGCCTGCCCCCTCCCTCCCCACCCCACCCCCCTACCAAGAAAAAAACCAAAAAACTGCTTTACTGAGATCTAGTTCACACACCATCATAGATCATCCACTTAAAGTATGTAATTCAACAGTTTTAGTATAGTCCCAGATCCTATATAGTATAGTATAGTATATACAGTATAGTATAGCTAGCGTCTACTTAGTCAGTTTTAGAGAATTTCCATCATTTCAAAAAAACACCCTCACATTCCCTGGCTTTGTTCCCCTACCTCCCCCGCCTCCCCAAACCCTAAGCAACCACGAGTCTAAGTTCTGCCTCTATACACTCACCTATTCCGGACACTTCATGTAAACAGAATCCTACGTGTTTTCCGGTGTCTGGGTTTTCTCACTTAACATCATGTTTTCAGGGCTCCTCCACGCGGTAGCATGTGAATGATTTTGCATTGTGTGGCGAGACCACAGTTTGTTTATCCATTCATCTGTCGAGGGACATTTGCACCCTTTGGCTACTGTGAAATAATGTTGCTGTGAACATTCGGCTACAAGTTTTCGTGTAGACATCCTCTGCTCCCTCTTTGGGTGTATACCCCAGGGATGGCTGACTTACACTGTAACTCATTGAACACAGCCTGGGTGTCTCCCAAAGTGCCTGCACCATTTTTCACTGACTCTCTTATTTTAAAGTCCCCTTCTGCCTGCCATAGGGAAGAAATAAAATACTATGGGGAGGGGAGGGCAGACCCAGGGACTCGGTATGGAGGCTGCCGTGATGTTTCAAATGAGAGATGCTCGTGGCTGGATGGGGGAAGGGAGAAGAGGCCAGAATCTGGGTAGTTTAGAGGTAAATCGAACAGGTTCAGCAATAGGGTCTCATGTGAGATGAGAGATGGTCAGGCAAGGCAGAGAGAGATGCAGCGTCTCCTAAGGACCCTCGAGATTTCTATGAGAGACACAGAGCAGGAGAAATACTCGTTAGACAAAGGGACAGAAATAGTCAGGGATGAGCAGAGAGCTCAGTGAGAGAGTTGAGAAACAGATGGCCACCTCTCAGGTGGAGAGATCCGGGCCATGGCCTCTGAGGAGCCTGGCGGTGGCCTGTCCTGGCACCCACGGCCCTGAAGGGGGTGGCTGGGTCCTCCCCCAGCTGGGTGCAAGCAGCCGCTGGGTCCCTGTGAGGCTCAGGCCCGGCTGCCCTCTGCTCTGTCCATAGCTCTCCATCCATGAGACTGAGGACCCCAATGACAACCGGTACCTGCTGGTGATGAAGGGCGCCCCCGAGCGCATCCTGGACCGCTGCTCCACGATCCTGCTGCAGGGCAAGGAGCAGCCGCTGGACGAGGAGATGAAGGAGGCCTTCCAGAACGCCTACCTCGAGCTCGGCGGCCTGGGCGAGCGGGTGCTCGGTGCGCACCAAGGCGGGGGTGGCGAGCGGGGGCAGGGGCTGGGCCAGCTCGGGGGCCCCTGGAGGGGAAGGAGGGAAGTGGTTACCCAGAACTTGGCTCAGCATAAGGCCTCCCAGAATGCACCGGGAAGGAAGGAAGGAATGAGAGGGGAAGCCATCTTTCAGAAATGAGTGTTGGTGGACTCTCTGGCCAACTAGGGAAGCTGACTGCCCTTGGGAGCTGCGGGCAGGAGGCCGGGAGGACTGAGCCCATGCCCCTCTCCCTGCACCAGGTTTCTGCCATTACTACCTGCCCGAGGAGCAGTTCCCCAAGGGCTTTGCCTTCGACTGTGATGACGTGAACTTCACCACCGACAACCTCTGCTTCGTGGGCCTCATGTCTATGATCGACCCTCCCCGAGCAGCTGTCCCTGACGCGGTGGGCAAGTGCCGCAGTGCGGGCATCAAGGTGTGGCCCAGGGGGCATCGGGCGAGCAGCGCCGGGGTCCCAGGGGCCAGCGGTGAGGCTGGACCATTTGCAAACCACGCCCACAGGTCATCATGGTCACCGGCGACCACCCCATCACAGCCAAGGCCATTGCCAAGGGCGTGGGCATCATCTCCGAGGGCAACGAGACCGTGGAGGACATCGCCGCCCGGCTCAACATTCCCGTCAGCCAGGTCAACCCCCGGTGAGCCCTGCCCAGCCCGGCTCAAGTCTCTCTAAGTCTGCTCCTGTGAGAGAGTTGAGAAACAGATGGCCACATCAGGTGGAGAGATCCGGGCCATGGCCTCTGAGGAGCCTGGCGGTGGCCTGTCCTGGCACCCACGGCCCTGAAGGGGGTGGCTGGGTCCTCCCCCAGCTGGGTGCAAGCAGCCGCTGGGTCCCTGTGAGGCTCAGGCCCGGCTGCCCTCTGCTCTGTCCATAGCTCTCCATCCATGAGACTGAGGACCCCAATGACAACCGGTACCTGCTGGTGATGAAGGGCGCCCCCGAGCGCATCCTGGACCGCTGCTCCACGATCCTGCTGCAGGGCAAGGAGCAGCCGCTGGACGAGGAGATGAAGGAGGCCTTCCAGAACGCCTACCTCGAGCTCGGCGGCCTGGGCGAGCGGGTGCTCGGTGCGCACCAAGGCGGGGGTGGCGAGCGGGGGCAGGGGCTGGGCCAGCTCGGGGGCCCCTGGAGGGGAAGGAGGGAAGTGGTTACCCAGAACTTGGCTCAGCATAAGGCCTCCCAGAATGCACCGGGAAGGAAGGAAGGAATGAGAGGGGAAGCCATCTTTCAGAAATGAGTGTTGGTGGACTCTCTGGCCAACTAGGGAAGCTGACTGCCCTTGGGAGCTGCGGGCAGGAGGCCGGGAGGACTGAGCCCATGCCCCTCTCCCTGCACCAGGTTTCTGCCATTACTACCTGCCCGAGGAGCAGTTCCCCAAGGGCTTTGCCTTCGACTGTGATGACGTGAACTTCACCACCGACAACCTCTGCTTCGTGGGCCTCATGTCTATGATCGACCCTCCCCGAGCAGCTGTCCCTGACGCGGTGGGCAAGTGCCGCAGTGCGGGCATCAAGGTGTGGCCCAGGGGGCATCGGGCGAGCAGCGCCGGGGTCCCAGGGGCCAGCGGTGAGGCTGGACCATTTGCAAACCACGCCCACAGGTCATCATGGTCACCGGCGACCACCCCATCACAGCCAAGGCCATTGCCAAGGGCGTGGGCATCATCTCCGAGGGCAACGAGACCGTGGAGGACATCGCCGCCCGGCTCAACATTCCCGTCAGCCAGGTCAACCCCCGGTGAGCCCTGCCCAGCCCGGCTCAAGTCTCTCTGGGACTGCAGTCCCCCTCCTCCTGGGCCTCCTCGGTTGACTCGGCAGCTGGGTCCTGTTCCTCCCGTTCCTCTTCCATCTTAAGGATGGGAAGTCTGGTATTCCAGCTGCAGGAGGTTAGCCAGGGGTAGGTTCACATCCCAGCTTGGCCTCGCGTGAGCTGTGTGACCTTGGGCAAGTCATTTAGCCTCTCTGAGCCCCGTTTCCTCCTCTCTAGAACGGGCTGCTAGTAATTCCCATCTGAGAAGATTCTATGCGACCTCTCACTCCTGTGTCCATCAGTCTCTCTTCCTGCCTGTCTTTGGTCTCTCTCTCTCTCATCTCTGCTCTGACTTCCTTAGCTTTCCCATCCTCAGGTCTCTCTGTGTGTGTCTATTTCCATTTCCTGGTTGTCTGCCTATTCTGCTCCTCTAAGACCAGTGTCCCAAAGTTCTTCCTGAGGTCTGTGCTCCATGTTTCCAACAGCCCCTCCTCCCCCATTTCCCTTCAGCTCTGGTCCCACCCCTACCCTGGGGCCGTTTGTCCCTTTCTCAGAGCCTGGTCCATCGCCTCCCCTGTGTGTGAGTTCGTCCTATCAGGCGTTGCCGTCCCACATGTCCTGACCCACTCTCTGCTCTCCCCAGGGACGCCAAGGCCTGTGTGATCCACGGCACCGACCTCAAGGACTTCACCTCCGAGCAAATCGACGAGATCCTGCAGAACCACACGGAGATCGTCTTCGCCCGCACCTCCCCACAGCAGAAGCTCATCATTGTGGAGGGCTGTCAGAGACAGGTGGGCTGAGGTCCCTCAGGGAGGGACCCAGCGCCTGGACTCCTGGCTCCTTGATGAGAAGAGGGTTGGGAGCCGGGCCTCCGGGCATCACGCTCACCCTCCCTCCCTCCAGGGGGCCATCGTGGCCGTGACCGGGGACGGTGTGAACGACTCCCCCGCCCTGAAGAAGGCTGACATCGGAGTGGCCATGGGCATCGCCGGCTCTGACGTCTCCAAACAGGCAGCTGACATGATTCTTCTGGATGACAACTTCGCCTCCATCGTCACCGGTGTGGAGGAGGGTGAGTGAGTCAGCTCAGGTGACTGGAATCCCTGTGTGAGGCCTGAGAAGGGTGAGGCGAACAGGCCAGGGCTGAAGCAGATGCACAGTGGGAAGACTGTGGAATCCCACCAGGCCCCCGGCAGAGCCTGAGCTGGTCCTTTTCAGTTTTCTTCCCCTCTGAGGGGTCAGGGACTCCCTGGGGGCAGAATTGAACTGAGGCACTTTAGGGTCCCGGTGTCACCCAGCATGGGCGCAGTCTGGTGGGCAAGATAGATGTGGAAGCATTTTAAAATACTCAGAAATACAACCTTAGGGAGGCAGGGGGTCCAGCAGAGGGGCCCCGAGGAGGCCCCTCACCCAGCCTGCAGGAAGCTTCCCTGAGTGGGCAAGGGACACTGTGCCTGTCTCCAGAGCCATGTGGGAATTTTCATGTAGAGAAGAGCTAGCAAAGGGATCTGCCGGCAGAGGCAGGCTGGTGAGTGAGGCAGGCTGGGCTGCCAGGACCCAGGACCAAGGGCCTCTGGGCACCACTTCCTGACCACAGAGGGGGCTTGTTCACATTCAGTTTTATTCGGATCATCTAAGGAATTCATTATCATTATAGAAAATGCAGAAAAACACTGAGAAGCACATGGGAATCACCCATAATCCGGAAATCATCACTGTTCACGCTGTGGAGCATCTTCTTCGGTCTCTCTCTCCCATCTGAAATGTGCTCAGTGTAAAAAATAACTCGTGATAAGAGAGAGTTCAGAGAGCGGAGCTGAGCCTAGAGCCTCTGATTAAATGCCCTGAGCCCTAGATCCTGTGGCCCAGAGGACACACGGTTAACCCTTTCCCACCCAAGAGGTCTTTCACACATCCGCCGAGCACACACTCAGGAACGTTCTAGATCACAGCTCTCAGACATGTCTTGGGCTCTGACCTTGTGCATCACACAGGGGCTGGAGATTCAGCTGTGAGCAGAGCAGACATGGTCCCTGCCTTCCAGGAGCGGGGAGAGACAGCCTTCCATTCCATAAGTTAATAAATTGTAACCTAACAAACATAGTTACCTGGAGGAGGGTACAGCAACTCACCCCAGTATTCTCGTCTGGAGAATCCCCGTGGACAGAGGAGCCTGGCAGTCTGCAGTCCACGGGGTCGCACAGAGTCAGACACGACGGAGCGACTGGGCGCACAGCACACTCAAGCCCGGTTACAGAGACTTCCCTGGAAGTTCAATAGTTAAGACTTCATGCTTCCACTGCAGACCCGTGGGTTCCATCCTTAGGTGGAGAACGAAGATCCCACATGCCATGCAATGCAGCCAAGAGAAGAAAAATAATCATCATCATAAATAATTACATATTGTGACAAGTGCTAAGAAGAAACCCAGCAGGGTTTTATGACAGATGATAACAAGGGTCCTACTTTTTTTTTTTTTTTTTTTTGGCTGAGCTGCATGGCATGTGGGATCCTAGATACCCCCCAGGGGTTGAACCCGTGGCTCCTGCATTGGAACCTCGGAATCCTAACCACTGGACCTCCGGGGAAATCCCAGCATGTAGCCTATGTAGGGAGAAGGGGGAAGGCAGGCGGGCCTCTCTGAAGGGAAAAGAGAAGTCAGTTTAACCTTCAGTCGGGGGACGTCCAGAAACACCCACAGGCAGAGCGGATGGCACAGCAAACCCCCATGTCACCATCGCCCGGCTTAACACACACACTAGCTTATGTTAAAGTACACTTAAATCATCACCCACAAATATATAGGACGAGACCCCAGTAGTTTGTGGAGAGCAGCACACTGCGGGGATAGCTAGCAGGTATGAACAACCAGGAGCCTTATTTTTTATCACAAAGGTGATCACATCATCTACGCCACTTCAGAGAGCGGAGCTGAGCCTAGAGCCTCTGATTAAATGCCCTGAGCCCTAGATCCTGTGGCCCAGAGGACACACGGTTAACCCTTTCCCACCCAAGAGGTCTTTCACACATCCGCCGAGCACACACTCAGGAACGTTCTAGATCACAGCTCTCAGACATGTCTTGGGCTCTGACCTTGTGCATCACACAGGGGCTGGAGATTCAGCTGTGAGCAGAGCAGACATGGTCCCTGCCTTCCAGGAGCGGGGAGAGACAGCCTTCCATTCCATAAGTTAATAAATTGTAACCTAACAAACATAGTTACCTGGAGGAGGGTACAGCAACTCACCCCAGTATTCTCGTCTGGAGAATCCCCGTGGACAGAGGAGCCTGGCAGTCTGCAGTCCACGGGGTCGCACAGAGTCAGACACGACGGAGCGACTGGGCGCACAGCACACTCAAGCCCGGTTACAGAGACTTCCCTGGAAGTTCAATAGTTAAGACTTCATGCTTCCACTGCAGACCCGTGGGTTCCATCCTTAGGTGGAGAACGAAGATCCCACATGCCATGCAATGCAGCCAAGAGAAGAAAAATAATCATCATCATAAATAATTACATATTGTGACAAGTGCTAAGAAGAAACCCAGCAGGGTTTTATGACAGATGATAACAAGGGTCCTACTTTTTTTTTTTTTTTTTTTGGCTGAGCTGCATGGCATGTGGGATCCTAGATACCCCCCAGGGGTTGAACCCGTGGCTCCTGCATTGGAACCTCGGAATCCTAACCACTGGACCTCCGGGGAAATCCCAGCATGTAGCCTATGTAGGGAGAAGGGGGAAGGCAGGCGGGCCTCTCTGAAGGGAAAAGAGAAGTCAGTTTAACCTTCAGTCGGGGGACGTCCAGAAACACCCACAGGCAGAGCGGATGGCACAGCAAACCCCCATGTCACCATCGCCCGGCTTAACACACACACTAGCTTATGTTAAAGTACACTTAAATCATCACCCACAAATATATAGGACGAGACCCCAGTAGTTTGTGGAGAGCAGCACACTGCGGGGATAGCTAGCAGGTATGAACAACCAGGAGCCTTATTTTTTATCACAAAGGTGATCAAATCATCTACGCCACCTGCCTGCCCTTCTGTGCCTTTTTTTTTTTTCAAGTAAGTATGGTAATGCCTCTCTTTTTAGCTGTGCCTTGTGGCTTGTATGGTCTTTGGTCTCCAACAAGGGTTCAAATTTACACCCTTACAGTGAAAGTGGGGATTAACCAAGAGGCCACCAGGGAAGTCCCTCTCTTTTTTTGCTTATTATCACTAACGCTATGGTGACCATTCTTGTCCTTGCTTTTTGGTGGACATACTCATCCTAGAAACCTTTGATGAGGATTGTTGCATCAGTAAGGCAAGGATGCTTAACTTTAACAGAAACTACTGGAAACTCCCTGGTGGTCCAGTGGGTAGGACTCTGTGCTTTCAACTTCTGAGGGTGAGGGCTCAATCCCTGATCGGGGAGCTAAGATCCTGCAAGCCCCAAAGCATGGCTGAAAAAGGAAAAAAAGAAAAGAAACTTCCAAGCAGTCTTCCAAAGTGGTTGTATGTTGAGAATGTTTGAATGAGGGCAGCCTGTTCGGGTGTCTGAATGGAAAGGCGGGCATTGAGGGGATGGGCTAGGAAGGGTGTAAGGACAGGGTGGGGAAGGGGCAGTAGGACTAGGGCACCCTGGCGAGGGTGCTGAGGTCTGAGCCCGCCCCTGCCAACAGGCCGCCTGATCTTTGACAACCTGAAGAAGTCCATTGCCTACACCCTGACCAGCAACATCCCAGAGATCACGCCCTTCCTGCTGTTCATCATGGCCAACATCCCACTGCCCCTGGGCACCATCACCATCCTCTGCATCGACCTGGGCACAGACATGGTGAGTCCCGGCCACTCCCAGGCTCCCTCAGCCACCCCCAGGCTCCAGGAGGGCAGGGCTCCAACTCACCAGCCTCTCCTGCCCAGGTCCCCGCCATCTCCTTGGCCTACGAGGCTGCCGAGAGTGACATCATGAAGAGACAGCCCAGGAACCCGCGCACCGACAAGCTGGTCAATGAGAGACTCATCAGCATGGCCTACGGACAGATTGGTGAGGACCTGGGGCCACCGCCTGGCTTTACCGCTGGATGCTCAGCGCGTGACCTACTGTGGGCGCTCGGAAACTTTGTGTTGAATGAGCGGAATGAAAAGTAGGACATAGTGCTGTGGGTTTGGTCATGGTCGTCCAAACGCGAGCTGGAAAAGAATTTCTATACACAGAGCATTTCCGAAGGGAGTGAGTTTATCAAGAACAGGGAGCAGAGATAATGCAGGGGTTAGGGGGAGAGACAATGCTTTTTGTGGGTGAGGAGCCACAGGACAAAGGAAACTCCTGCTGGAAGGGTAGCATTAGGTGCCGGGTTAGGGCGCTAGAGGGTGGGTACCGGGATGGGCATTTTTACCTAATATGGAGTGAAGAAGCTGGCCGGTAAGGATGGGCGTGGGATTGGGAACAGCTACAGTGGGGCTCAGTCAATTCCAGAGATGACCTTGGCCCCGGGTTCCGCTTCTGTACTCTCGATGCAAGGTCTCACGCGTGTGACCTTGGTATAGGGCTCCATAGTTTGTAAAGAGAGACTTACGGATGGATGGTGGTCACCGAAGTGCGGCCGGGATGGGTGGAGGAAAGGCTATACCCCGGGTTGGGGGGATACGGGATACTGAGTGGCAGGGTGGGACTGGCCCCAGGAGGGCCACGCCGCTGATCGACCCTCCCACCATGCTGGGAAGGACCAGGCAGCCTGTGAGCTCTCTGAGGGCAGGAGCAAGCCCCACCCCGCCCGTCTCCTCCCATATCAGCTGCTGGAGGTGAGGTGTACAGAGCTTTGCAGGGGCTGAGCACCCTGTCCCCGAGAGTGTGCCTGCAGAATGGTGGCTGTGGTCAGAGGCTGGGGAAAGTCACTCCTGCATAGAGTCTCCTCGGGGATTTCCTAGTGTCCAAGAGGCCTGGGTCAAATGGGAGGGGGCCTCCAAGTTCTCCATCTCTGGAGAGCCCCTCCTGAAGTCGCCTGCTCCAGAGAGCCCACTTCAGGCGCTGACCACCAGGTGGCGCTCTCGGATCGTCCGCCGGGAGCCGAGCCAGGATGATGCTGAAGCAAGAGGACAGAGTAGCTTCCCCTGCGCAGGTTTCAAGGGGCCCCAGAGGTGCCCCGAACTGGCTGCCTGCCCCACCTGAGCCTCTCCTCATCTACCTTCTCTCTTCCCCCAGGAATGATCCAGGCTCTTGGTGGATTCTTCTCCTACTTCGTGATCCTGGCAGAAAACGGCTTCTTGCCCAGCAACCTGGTGGGCATCCGGCTCAACTGGGACGACCGCACTGTCAACGACCTGGAGGACAGTTATGGGCAGCAGTGGGTGCGTAAGGCTGGGTCCCGCAGCGTGGCCGTGGGCCTCCCAGCCGGGAACCCTGCCCATAGCATCCCGGGCCAGGGCAAGCTGTCCCAACCATGCACAGGTGGCTTCCTACAGTGGCACCTCTGCCCCAGGGGCTATCAAGACGCTCCCTGAACACAAAGGGTCCCCTGGCACTCTTGCCCCAGCCCAGCGTGGCCCTGGCCACTGGCCAGGCTCGGTACCCTGCCAGCCGAGACGTCTTTGCTGCCCTCTTCCCCGTCTCTCCTCTTCCCACTCAAAGTCCAGCTAGTGTCCCCTCAGGAGGCCCCCAGGGTCTCGGGTCCACACCTGAGGTCATCAGCACTCTCTCTCCTTCCTTGTACATTTCCTGACTCTTCCCATGGGGCTCTGAGCTACAAAGGGAAGACACATCCACCCTAGGGAACCCCATCTGGACAGAATGCCCGCTTTGCCCTGGGGACCCACGCCCTGGGGAGCAGACCAGGAGCACATGGGCTGGGGGTGGAGGTGTGGCTGCGGCCACACTGATCGCAGACCAGCACGCGCATCGTCACTCTCACAGACCTACGAGCAGAGGAAAGTGGTTGAGTTCACTTGCCACACGGCTTTCTTCGTGAGCATCGTGGTGGTGCAGTGGGCTGACCTGATCATCTGCAAGACCCGGAGGAACTCCGTCTTCCAGCAGGGCATGAAGTGAGGGGCGTGGTCGCTGGGGCTGCTCTCTTCCAGCCCCATGTCTGTCTGTCTGTCTGTCTGTTTTGAATCTGCCTCTGCATTGATTTTCTCTGCAGTGGTCCCATCTGGCTTGGCTTCTCTGTGTGTGTGTGCGGGCCCTCCTGGGGTGTCCCCAGGTCCCTCTCCAGATCCATTTTATCTTTTTATACCCCTGCCTCTAGCTGTGTCACAGTCTCTGTCTTCACAGGTCAGGGTCACCCTCTCCCTGGACCCCTCTGTGCCTCACTGTGTGTTTGTCTCCCTCTTGTGTCTCCGTATCTGCCTCTCTCCATGTGCCCTTGGGTGTGCCTCTTGTCTGTGGGGCGGGGGTATGGGTCTCGTTCTCTGGGTCCAGCCCTGCCTATGCCTTGCAGGAACAAGATCCTGATCTTCGGGTTGTTTGAGGAGACGGCCCTGGCGGCCTTCTTGTCCTACTGTCCCGGCATGGACGTGGCCCTGCGCATGTACCCTCTCAAGTGAGTGCCCCTTCCCCTCCAGGTACCACCTGCTCCAGGGTGCTCCCAGGAGCCTTTGCAGTGGCACACCTTCACGGGATGGGGGCGCGCAACAGGCTCCAACCCACAGCGGGGTGCCCTGGCCACTTGGGCCTGAAGGATCGGGGGAGTCCCCTGGTCGTGGCCCCTTCTTTCCTCCGGGACTGTGTCCCTCATCTTACCCCACACTGACCCTCTCTTGCTCTCCCGTCTCTGCAGGCCCAGTTGGTGGTTCTGTGCCTTCCCGTACAGTTTCCTCATTTTCGTCTACGACGAAATCCGCAAACTCATCCTGCGCAGGAACCCCGGGGGTGAGAGGCTAACCAGGGCAGAGGAAGAGGCTGGGGGCACCCGACAGGGCAGCTGGAGGGGGAGGCAGGAGTGCGCGGCCCTGGTGACTACGCTAACCTTACTCTCTGTCTCCTCTCTTCTCCCACCCCGTCCTCTTCCTTCCGCCTCCCCACTATGCTATTCTTTCTTCCTTGTCTTTGCAACTCTTCCTTCTTCCCGTCTCTCTCCTCCTGTGTCTTTCCCTGTGTCTCTGCCCCTGTTGGTTTCTTTCTGTGTCGCTGTCTCTCCGCGCCTCCCTCCCTCATCTCTTTCTTCTCCTGTCTTTCCAGGTTGGGTGGAGAAGGAAACCTACTACTGACCTCAGCCCCACCTCGTCGCCCGTCTCTTCCCCGCCCCCACCCCCAAGCCAAGGACAGCCCACTCCAGGCCCCTCATTTTGTATTCTGGGGGGCGGGGCCCTCTCCCCGTGGCCCCGCCTCGGCCCCGCCCCCTCAAGTTATCTCCCGCCTCCCTCTCCGACTCCCCGCCTCTGGCTGGCTTCTCTCCCGCCCCCGCCCCGCCCCCGGCCTCTCTCCCCTTCTCTCTTTTGTGTGTGTCTTTTCCTCTTCTTGCCCCGGCCTCCCAGGCCCATCTCTGGGCTCTTTTTTACACCCCCCAACCCCCTGGCTGATGCCGTCTCTGGTTCTGGACAATTATCAAATATATCAGTGGGGAGAGAGAAGCCCTGTGTGTCGTGCTTCGCTTTGTGGACCAAGGGTGTGGGTGGGAGGGCAATCCCTGGGCTGGCACCCATAGTTCACAGAAGCCCAGGAATTTAGCCTGGCATGAGCTTGGGAGTCAGGGAATCTCAGAGTCATCAGATTACAGATTTTAGACCTAACAAGGGTTAGCGTGAGAACACCTTGGATTCACCAGCTGATGGGATCATGAGCTCAGACCAGGGGGTGAGGCAGTCAGACTCTGGAGAGGACCTGGGGGGCCAGGATGGTCGTGGTTCACTGAGCTCCCACTCTGTGATCTGCCCTCTTCAGATGAGCCTTTTTTTCCTTTTTGGCCTCCTCCTGTGGCATAGGGGGTCTGAGTTCCCTGATCAGGGATTGAAACCCTGCCCTCTGCAGTGGAAACAGAGTCTTAACCACTGGAAGCCAAGGAAGTTCCTTGATTAACCTCCCTTTTTTTTTTGGATCTGCTCTGTCCTCTTCTAAACGCTCCAGGTGTATTAACTCACTTAATCCTCACAAGGCACAGAGATGGAAAGTGACTTGCTCAAGGTCACAAGCTGAGAGGTGACAAATCTGGGGTATGAACCTAGGCGGTCCATGCTGTAAGTCACTAAGTTCTTCTCTCCCCTTTGGTTGAGATAAGGTTTCATACATGCACAAATCTCTCACGGGCACAGCTCAACAAGTTAAAAAATTACATTCATATAGTCACCATCCACACTGAGCTACAGAACATCTACATCCACCCAGAAAGTTCCTCTGTACCCCTTTCCAGTCAGCAGTCCCGCCAGAGGCAATCATGGATCAGCTTTCTGTCACCATCTTTTAGTCATGCCCGTCCTTGGACTTAGGAGAATGAAATCTTACGGTGTGCTGTCTCAGGTCCTGCCTTGACGTCAGGTCTATGAGGGTCATCCATGGTGTCTCAGATATCAGTAGCCAATACTCTTTTTCATTGCAGGGTTTTCCAGTGTGACTGTGACACTATTTGACAGTCTGTTCTCTTGTTGATGGATTTGTTGTTTCCATTTTAGGAGCCTCTAGGAAGAGGAACATTCTAGTCATGTCTTCTGACAACACCTGTGGGCATTTCTGTGGGATACATGCCTCGGAATAGAATTGTTGATCGGGGATAGACTGTTTATCTTTAATAGAAACAGCCACATCCCTTGCAAAGCTCTGTGTCCTCCGCATTGCCACAGTGTATCAAAGTTCTAGTTGCTCCAAATCCTTGTCAACACTTGCTATTGTCTTTTGAATTTTATCCCTTCTGGCTGGGTAACCCTACCAGTTCCCCGGAAGCAACCTTTCTAATACAGCCTATAGAGGGGAGTGAGAAGGCCTGGGGCTGGTCCTGAGGTCGGCCTGCCTCCCAGTGCAAGTGTCTGGGATGCAGAGAGTCCACGTGAGTGTGAGGGTGTGCACACGTCCACTGAACAAGACAGTGCTGAGGAACAGTGCCTTAATCTGAAGGGGAAGGCCGTCAGAGGGCAGGCGTCAGGTGTGCCAGACACTGCCGGTGATGCCCAGGGCAGAGCCCCATCCTGGTAAGTGTTGTGAGCCTGGACCTTTCCTAGGGAAGCCAAAGAACATACTTTATTCATCAGCTGTAAGGGGAGAAATGCTCCCATAGACAGGTGGGCAATCTGAGGCCCAGAGAGGGCAGGCACTTCCTTGAGGTCACACAGCAGCTATATAACCCAGGTTTCCCATGGTCTATGCTAATGTCTCCCTACCCTCCCAACTCTATTTCCTCCAGAGATCCAAGAGGCAGGAAAGACGTCTCATGCTGGAGGGACCCCCTTATCTCTGGCCATCCCCCTAATTCAGGGCACTTGCCATTAGGCCCCTTTTCCCTGGTCTCCCTTCATCCACCTGTCTCAGGGATCTCTCACAATATCTCTGCTTTAGGGCTTCCTTCTCCCAATCTCTATTTGAAGGGGCTCCTCCCCCACACTGCCCTTTCACCAAGGCCCCTTAAAGTCCCTTGATTCAAAGTTCTCCTCCTGCCCTACTTAGAGGGTCCTTCTCAACAATGTCTTTGCCTCTGGACCCCCCCATGCCTTTTGATGCCTCCAGGCCTTTGTCCTCTGCTTAGAACAAGTACTGAGAAACACAACCATGAGTTACAAGTTAAATCACTTTTATTTGTGTTCCTGTGAGGAAGCCCCAGAGCTCTCATAACAAAAGTCAAATCCAAGGCTGGAAGAAGGCAGCTGGACCTCTGCCTCCAAGTCTGCTCCTCGAGATTCATCAGAAGATGAATCCAGGGGACTCTTCCGATAACCTCCACTGCTCTCATCATTTTGAAATCAGATGCCCCCCATTAGTGCTCTGGGCTGACAGGACCCCCCCCCCCAACTTTGCCCCCAATTTCCTGAAGCCCAGCTTGACCCAAGTGGGAAACCTGAATAAGTTTCTACTAAAAGCCTGGGGCTGACAAAGAAGAAAAGTGAAAGTATTAGCCGCTCAGTAGACCCCCTGGCTCCTCTGTCCATGGGATTCTCCAGGCAAGAATACTGGAATGGGTTGCTGTGCCCTTCTCCAGGGGATCTTCCCCACCCGGGGTTTGGATTGGGGTCTCCTGGATTGCAGGATGAGACACTGAATACCCAACGTCGGTGTTCTCTTTCAGCCCCGCCCAGCCTTGAAATATAAGACCCAGAGTCTGTGTAAGGGAGCCCAGACTTCCTGAAACTTCCACACATTTCTGGTGCACCCCTTTAAAATTCTAGCCGGTTTCCACAACTCATGGTGTGACAGGGGCAAAGACCAAGAGAGCTAAGACTGCGGGAACCAGGAGAAAGAAAGGCCCATGTCTTAGACGCCAGTCATTCTTTGGGACATCCAAGGGGCCAGCAGCCCCTAGTACATTACTATTAAATTTGAGAAGACTGGAACTTGCCTAGTGATCCCCTAAGAATCCGCCTTGTAATACAGGGGACCTGGGTTCCACCCCTGGTCTGGGAGCTAAGATCCCACATGCTGCAGGGCAACAAAGCTAATGAGTCACAACTGAGATCTGAAATGGCCAAAAATAAATAAATAAATAACATTCTTAAAGAAATTTGAGAAGGCTAAACTCTAGAAAAAATCATAACAGTCATGACAATCTAGTGGCAATAACATGGACTATCATTTATGGAGTGTGCGTGCTAAGTCACTTCAGACGTGTCTAACTCTTTGCGACTGCATGGACCAGAGTCCACAAGGCTCCTCTGTCCTTGGGATTGTTCAGGCAGGAATACTGGAGTGGGTTGCCATTTCCTTCTCCAGGGGATCTTCCTGACCCAGGGATCGAACCCACCTCTCTTATGTCTCCTACATTGGTAAGCATGTTCTTTACCACTAGTACCACCTGGGAAGCTCATTTATTGAACAGTTACAAAATACCAAGACTCTTTTGAGTCTTTACATGGATCATTCAGTCTCATCTCTACCCCATGAGTGTGGTACCTCCAGGATCTTCACTGTCTAGATGGAGACACTGTGGTTCAGGGAGGTGATGAGGTCAACACAACCTGAAGTTTGACCTCTGGCCCCAGAATCCCGATTCTTTTAGTTATAACAATTACATCTCTAAAAAATTGTCACCCCTTCAATAAGACTGGAAATAAAAAATGATAAATAAAACAAAACTCAACCTTTCCCTCCACCCTAACCAAAGCAGGGCACCCCTAGGGCCCTAATCCTAATCCATTCATCCTTGGAAGCCCAAGGTAGCAGGGGACTTTGCTCCCCACCTGAGATAACCCCTGTAGCAACCATGGCCTCATCACTATCCTTTTAAAGAAAGAATAGATTCCCATGAATTCTCTAGTCTCGCTATTCAAAATGTGGGCTTTGAAATATCAACATCACCTAGGAGTTTATTAGAAATGCAGGTGAATGGGTCTCGCCCCAGATCTGCTGAATCAGAACATCTGAGTGTTGTGTTTTTTTTCCCTTAAATATGGAACACTTCATGAATTTGCATGTCATCCTCGGAGGGGCCATGCCCCTAGTACATTACTATTAAATTTGAGAAGACTGGAACTTGCTATGATCCCCCAAGAATCCGCCTTGTAATACAGGGGACCTGGGTTCCACCCCTGGTCTGGGAGCTAAGATCCCACATGCTGCAGGGCAACAAAGCTAATGAGTCACAACTGAGATCTGAAATGGCCAAAAATAAATAAATAAATAACATTCTTAAAGAAATTTGAGAAGGCTAAACTCTAGAAAAAATCATAACAGTCATGACAATCTAGTGGCAATAACATGGACTATCATTTATGGAGTGTGCGTGCTAAGTCACTTCAGACGTGTCTAACTCTTTGCGACTGCATGGACCAGAGTCCACAAGGCTCCTCTGTCCTTGGGATTGTTCAGGCAGGAATACTGGAGTGGGTTGCCATTTCCTTCTCCAGGGGATCTTCCTGACCCAGGGATCGAACCCACCTCTCTTATGTCTCCTACATTGGTAAGCATGTTCTTTACCACTAGTACCACCTGGGAAGCTCATTTATTGAACAGTTACAAAATACCAAGACTCTTTTGAGTCTTTACATGGATCATTCAGTCTCATCTCTACCCCATGAGTGTGGTACCTCCAGGATCTTCACTGTCTAGATGGAGACACTGTGGTTCAGGGAGGTGATGAGGTCAACACAACCTGAAGTTTGACCTCTGGCCCCAGAATCCCGATTCTTTTAGTTATAACAATTACATCTCTAAAAAATTGTCACCCCTTCAATAAGACTGGAAATAAAAAATGATAAATAAAACAAAACTCAACCTTTCCCTCCACCCTAACCAAAGCAGGGCACCCCTAGGGCCCTAATCCTAATCCATTCATCCTTGGAAGCCCAAGGTAGCAGGGGACTTTGCTCCCCACCTGAGATAACCCCTGTAGCAACCATGGCCTCATCACTATCCTTTTAAAGAAAGAATAGATTCCCATGAATTCTCTAGTCTCGCTATTCAAAATGTGGGCTTTGAAATATCAACATCACCTAGGAGTTTATTAGAAATGCAGGTGAATGGGTCTCGCCCCAGATCTGCTGAATCAGAACATCTGAGTGTTGTGTTTTTTTTCCCTTAAATATGGAACACTTCATGAATTTGCATGTCATCCTCGCGCAGGGGCCATGCTAATCTTCTCTGTGTGGTTCCAATTTTAGTATCTGTACTACCAAAGAGAGCACCATTTGAGTGTCTTCTCAGGTGTTTTTTTAGATCTTCTAGAGTCAGAAGAACAGCTTTACACGGTCTCCATTGTACCCTGCACAGGGGAGTACACAGCGTCTTCTGCCTTTAGAGCTTCCATACTTGACTCCTGACTAATCCACCTTGCCCGACTCCACACGTCCTGCTTCTGAAACTACAACTCCCACAATGCCCAGAGTCGTTTTACACGACTATAACTCCCAAGGCGCTTTGCGAGCCATGCCACCATCATGGCTCACACTCTCTCCGGCATCGTCAGGACTACAACTCCCACAATGCTCGGCGGCAAAACTGCCGCCCGCAGCGGCTCCAGAACGGCTACACGTCCACTCCTCCCTGGTGGGTGAGGCCGGGCTCGGGCGGGGCCCACAGGGTCTGCAGGGCCCTGGGCCTGTTACAGCAGTTCCTCCCCTGACAACCCAGACATGGCGGCCGAGAAGGACCAGCAGAAGGATGCCGAGGCGGAAGGACTGAGCGCCGCGTGAGCGACCTGGATCTAGCCCCCCTGCCGAGATCCCTGTCCCCTCCTCCCTGTGGTCCTGGGAACCCCGGCCTCTAGACATTAGAGTTTGGGTCTCTGGTGTCCTCTTCGAGGACTCTGGAGTCTGGGACCTCAGCCCCTCTTTCCCCAGGGATCCAGGAGTCTGGGACCATATTCTCCCCAGAATTCCGGAGTCCGCCCCATCCGCGGTCCTCTTCTTGCTGGACCCCCTCCCGGTCTGTCGCTGACGTGGCCCCTCCCCCTCCAGGACCCTGCTGCCGAAACTGGTCCCGTCGGGCGCGGGCCGGGAGTGGCTGGAGCGGCGCCGTGCGCCCTAGCAACCCCCATGAGATAACCCCTGTAGCAACCATGGCCTCATCACTATCCTTTTAAAGAAAGAATAGATTCCCATGAATTCTCTAGTCTCGCTATTCAAAATGTGGGCTTTGAAATATCAACATCACCTAGGAGTTTATTAGAAATGCAGGTGAATGGGTCTCGCCCCAGATCTGCTGAATCAGAACATCTGAGTGTTGTGTTTTTTTTCCCTTAAATATGGAACACTTCATGAATTTGCATGTCATCCTCGCGCAGGGGCCATGCTAATCTTCTCTGTGTGGTTCCAATTTTAGTATCTGTACTACCAAAGAGAGCACCATTTGAGTGTCTTCTCAGGTGTTTTTTTAGATCTTCTAGAGTCAGAAGAACAGCTTTACACGGTCTCCATTGTACCCTGCACAGGGGAGTACACAGCGTCTTCTGCCTTTAGAGCTTCCATACTTGACTCCTGACTAATCCACCTTGCCCGACTCCACACGTCCTGCTTCTGAAACTACAACTCCCACAATGCCCAGAGTCGTTTTACACGACTATAACTCCCAAGGCGCTTTGCGAGCCATGCCACCATCATGGCTCACACTCTCTCCGGCATCGTCAGGACTACAACTCCCACAATGCTCGGCGGCAAAACTGCCGCCCGCAGCGGCTCCAGAACGGCTACACGTCCACTCCTCCCTGGTGGGTGAGGCCGGGCTCGGGCGGGGCCCACAGGGTCTGCAGGGCCCTGGGCCTGTTACAGCAGTTCCTCCCCTGACAACCCAGACATGGCGGCCGAGAAGGACCAGCAGAAGGATGCCGAGGCGGAAGGACTGAGCGCCGCGTGAGCGACCTGGATCTAGCCCCCCTGCCGAGATCCCTGTCCCCTCCTCCCTGTGGTCCTGGGAACCCCGGCCTCTAGACATTAGAGTTTGGGTCTCTGGTGTCCTCTTCGAGGACTCTGGAGTCTGGGACCTCAGCCCCTCTTTCCCCAGGGATCCAGGAGTCTGGGACCATATTCTCCCCAGAATTCCGGAGTCCGCCCCATCCGCGGTCCTCTTCTTGCTGGACCCCCTCCCGGTCTGTCGCTGACGTGGCCCCTCCCCCTCCAGGACCCTGCTGCCGAAACTGATCCCGTCTGGCGCGGGCCGTGAGTGGCTGGAGCGGCGCCGTGCGACCATCCGCTCCTGGGGCTCCTTCGTGGACCAGAGGCGCTTCTCGCGGCCCCGCAATCTGGGCGAGCTGTGCCAGCGCCTGGTGCGCAACGTGGAATACTACCAGAGCAACTATGTGTTCGTGTTCCTGGGCCTCATCCTGTACTGCGTGTGAGTGCCTCTCCGGCCCGCCGCCGCCCTCAGCCTCCGGCCCCACCAACCTGGCCAGGATTCAGTGCGACTAGATGTGACCTAGACTTCCCCGGCCCCGAGCAGGTCGCCTGCCATCCGCCGGTGTACAAGGTCGGGGCCTCCTGGGCTGGCCCAGCCTCAGCTGCCTGAGGCATGCCTCTCTGTCCCCTTCCAGGGCGACGTCTCCCATGCTGCTGGTGGCTCTGGCTGTCTTCTTTGGCGCCTGTTACATCCTGTATCTGCGCACGCTGCAGTCCAAATTTGTGTTGTTCGGTGAGACATCCCCTGCGTAGACTTCAAAATCCTGATCTCTTGGAACGCGACCCTTTGACTCCAATGCATGCATGCTGCCCAAGCCTGTATCTACACTAGATTCCCCGCAACTCCAGTCCCTTAAAGTGTCAGACACACCTGATGGTCCCACTCACTCTCAGCCCGCGAATTGCTATTCCCCAAGTCCAGAATATACTCCAGAACCCGCCTCTGCCTAACTCCTGTCCCTTAAACCTCCTTCCTAACTTCCTGCCCAAACCCGGAGCTGCATGTACTCACGTCTGCCACCAGGTGGCGACATGCCACCGGCCTATATGCGCCCCCTTTCCTGCTTCCTGGGGTGGGAGTGGGAAAATTCTGGAGCTTCTCAGAGAGGGGAACAGAGCTCTGTGGCTCGGGTAGCCCCAGAGTGGCACCAAGCACCATTGAGAATAAAGAGAGCCCTGAGTTCGCAACGAGGGGAAGCTCAAGGATTGGAGTGGGGATAAAGGAATTAGGATCAAACAAACCTAAGACCGAAAGGGTGCAGGGGCATGTTGGGCTAGCCCAGGAGGGAGCTGCCTCCCGGTCTGTCGCTGACGTGGCCCCTCCTCCAGGACCCTGCTGCCGAAACTGATCCCGTCTGGCGCGGGCCGTGAGTGGCTGGAGCGCGCCGTGCGACCATCCGCTCCTGGGGCTCCTTCGTGGACCAGAGGCGCTTCTCGCGGCCCCGCAATCTGGGCGAGCTGTGCCAGCGCCTGGTGCGCAACGTGGAATACTACCAGAGCAACTATGTGTTCGTGTTCCTGGGCCTCATCCTGTACTGCGTGTGAGTGCCTCTCCGGCCCGCCGCCGCCCTCAGCCTCCGGCCCCACCAACCTGGCCAGGATTCAGTGCGACTAGATGTGACCTAGACTTCCCCGGCCCCGAGCAGGTCGCCTGCCATCCGCCGGTGTACAAGGTCGGGGCCTCCTGGGCTGGCCCAGCCTCAGCTGCCTGAGGCATGCCTCTCTGTCCCCTTCCAGGGCGACGTCTCCCATGCTGCTGGTGGCTCTGGCTGTCTTCTTTGGCGCCTGTTACATCCTGTATCTGCGCACGCTGCAGTCCAAATTTGTGTTGTTCGGTGAGACATCCCCTGCGTAGACTTCAAAATCCTGATCTCTTGGAACGCGACCCTTTGACTCCAATGCATGCATGCTGCCCAAGCCTGTATCTACACTAGATTCCCCGCAACTCCAGTCCCTTAAAGTGTCAGACACACCTGATGGTCCCACTCACTCTCAGCCCGCGAATTGCTATTCCCCAAGTCCAGAATATACTCCAGAACCCGCCTCTGCCTAACTCCTGTCCCTTAAACCTCCTTCCTAACTTCCTGCCCAAACCCGGAGCTGCATGTACTCACGTCTGCCACCAGGTGGCGACATGCCACCGGCCTATATGCGCCCCCTTTCCTGCTTCCTGGGGTGGGAGTGGGAAAATTCTGGAGCTTCTCAGAGAGGGGAACAGAGCTCTGTGGCTCGGGTAGCCCCAGAGTGGCACCAAGCACCATTGAGAATAAAGAGAGCCCTGAGTTCGCAACGAGGGGAAGCTCAAGGATTGGAGTGGGGATAAAGGAATTAGGATCAAACAAACCTAAGACCGAAAGGGTGCAGGGGCATGTTGGGCTAGCCCAGGACATGGAGGGAGCGCTTGGAGCATAGAAGCAACTTGATATCCTCCACTGCTGCCACCAGAGCATGCAGACCTGACCTTCCAACCTGCCAGGAGAAGCCAGGCATCTGTACAGCTGCCCCTTGGGGATTGTTCCAGGCGCCCCCGTGGATGCCAAAATCCGCCAGTGGTCAAGTCCCTTATATAAACAAACAACAACATCATATGGCGATCCACGAGTGTCTGTCCGTGGGTACAGAGGGGTGACATAACTTTATGTGAAATCCTCGGGTTTGTCAGTCAGCCACAAATCAGATTCTTGGGACTTAATATGCAGACTCAAAAGACTCATCTCCGAGGTCAGACTTGGTTCCTGGGCTGCCAGTCGGAGACTCCAGGTCTGCAGGAGTGCAGGTCGGAGCAGGAGAGCTGTAGTCTGGGGAGAGGGAGGCTGGGAGCTTCCTAGCCCGTGTGGGGTTGAAGGGCAGAGGGCAGGAGCTGAGGAAGGCGCTCTGTATTCCGACAGTCAGTGGGTGGGGCTAGGGGGTGGAGCCTTGGCACAAGGCGTTTAGATTAGACCCTGAGGCTCCCGGAGCTTGTGAGACCAGAGTTTTTTGGGGGGCATCTGGGGTTGCCCTGGGAGGGGGCACAGGTCGGAACAGCTGCCTTAATATCGTCTGACCCCCTAGGCCGAGAGGTGAGCCCCGCGCATCAGTATGCTCTGGCGGGGGGCGTCTCCTTTCCCTTCTTCTGGCTGGCTGGCGCGGGCTCCGCCGTCTTCTGGGTCCTGGGTAAGTACAGGGTCTGGGTAGCCCTGTGGGTGGCGGGGGCCCGGCGAGGCCACCAGGCCCTGAACTGCCCGTTTTCCTTAAGGAGCCACCCTCGTGGTCATCGGCTCCCACGCGGCCTTCCACCAGGTGGAGGCCCTAGAGGGGGAGGAGCTGCAGATGGAACCTGTGTGATGTGGCCTCATGGACCCACCAGCCCCCCAAGACAGCTGCCCTGTCTCTGTTCACCACAGTCCTGCTCGGCTCGGCAGCTCCAGCCAAGGGCCCCCTTCCCACTTCAAGCCCAGGGAGGGACTCCAGCTTTGGAAATAAAACCATTACAGGTGTTCAGCAAATATTCTCCCTGGCTGTTCTGTGGGTCTGTCTGTGCCGGTGATGCTGGGGTCCTGTTGAGACCAAGACGGTGGGGACAGGCTGTGGGGGGGGTGGGCAGTAAGCAAGATAAGAACAACTGTGGCAGAGTGGTCCGTGGTGGGAAGTTCTAAGGAGGAGAAAAAAGTGTGTCGGGGCCTCTGAGATGACCCCCGTTTCCTGATTTGCTGGGAGGACTCAGGACTCAGTATTGCGTTGTCTTCACAGCTGTGACTTACTATCATGAAAGGTTATGAAGCAAAAAAAAAAAAAAGAAAGAAAGGTTATGAAGCAAAATGTTAGTCACACAGTCGGGTCCAACTCTGTGACCTCGTGAATTGCAGCCCGCCAGGCTCCTCTGTCCATGGGGATTCTCCAGGCAAGAAGACTGCAGTGGGTTGCCGTGCCCTCCTCCAGGGGGATCTTCCCAACCCAGGGATTGAGCCGGGGTCTCCCGCATTGCAGGCACTATTGTCTATGAAGCAAAATCAGCAAAGAAAAAAGACACATAGGGCGATGTCCAGAGGAAACCAGAAAGAAGCTTCCCAGAGCCCTCTCCCAGCGGGGTTGCCGGGTTGAGTGTAACGCCCTCAGCAGTGAAATGCTGTCTGTGGAGAAGCTCATCAGAGACTCCATACCTGGAAGGAAGGCAGGTGTTCAGCATAAACGTGGTTTGCACGCAGGGTAGACACCAGAGGCAGGCTTCCAGACTGTGGCCAGAACCCTGCTGAAATCCAGGTTGCCAGAGGCCAGCCCAGGGCCACAACGCCGGCAGACCTCTCTGAGGACAGCCATCTCGCGGGCAGCCGTGTTAACTCTTTATAGAGAAAGTTCTGGAGGTGGGTGATAGGTTCAAGAAGGCTCCATGAGGGGATGTGAGTGAAGACTTGATGAGGCAGACTTCCCTGGTGGGTCCCGGGATTAAGAACCCGCAGCTGGAACACAGGTTTGATCCCTTCTCCAGGAAGATTCCACATGTTGCGAGTCAACTAAGCCCATGCACCACAACTCTTCAGCCTGCGCACTTGGAGCCCGAACTGTAACAAGAGAAGCCCCGTCCCCAACCCCTGCAGAGCCACAAAGACCCCGCACAGCCAAAACATTTAAATAAATGAACAGTTCTTAAAAATTGAGGGAGGGGGGCTTCCCCTGGTGGTCCAGTGGGTAAGGACACCGCCTTGTAGTGCAAGGAGCGCCAGTTCGATCCCTGGCCTGGGAAGATCCCACGTGCCGTGGAGCGGCTGGACCAATGTGTCCAATTACCGAGCCGGAGCTCTGCAGCGCATGCGCCAAGAGCCGGCGCTCTGCAACGACAGACGCCACCGCGATGGGAGGCCCACAGGAGCCAAAGAACAAAGACAGATGAAAATTGAGAAATGAAAGACCAATAGAAGTGGCCCGCCCTCTCCCCTCCCTCCCCAACCTGACCCCCGCCCAAAATAAATAAATAAATAAATCTTTAAAAAAAAAAATTGAGGGAGGGGCTTCCCTGGTGGTCCAGTGGGTAGAGAGTCCACCTTGCAGTGCAAGGGGCACCGGTTCGATCCCTGGCCTGGGAAGATCCCACGTGCCGTGGAGCGGCTGGACCGATGTGTCCAATTACTGAGCCGGAGCTCTGGCGCGCATGTGCCAAGAGCCGGCGCTCTGCAACCACAGACGCCACAGCGATGGGAGGCCCGAAAGAGCCAAGGAACAAAGACGGCTGAAAACAGAGAAATGAAAGACCAATAGAAGTGGCCCGCCCACTCCCCTCCATTCCCAACCCAACCCCCGTCCAAAATAAATAAATAAATAAATCTTTAAAAAAAAAAATTGAGGGAGGGGCTTCCCTGGTGGTCCAGTGGGTAGAGAGTCCACCTTGCAGTGCAAGGGGCACCGGTTTGATCCCTGGCACCGGGAAGATCCCGCGTGCCATGGAGCAGCTGGACCGGTGTGCGGTGTGTCCAATTGCAAGCCAGCACTCTGGGACACCTGTGCCCAGAGCCAGTGCTCTGCGACAGGCCAAGGAATAAAGAGGGATGAAAATAAATAAATAAAAAACCAATAAAAGAGGCCAAAATTTTAAAAAATAATAGAATTGAGAGAGGGAGGGAATTGCCTGGCTGTCCAGTGGTTAGGACTCCAGGCTCTCATTGCCAGGGACCCAGGTTCAATCCCTGGTCAGGGAAATAAACGATCTCATAAGCTGTGTAGGGTGGAGAACAAAAAAAATTTTGGTTTTATAAATACTAGCTTTCACACTTAGATATTCACTAGTGGCTAATCACCTGTTATTGTTGTGCAGTCGTTCCGTCATGTCCGACTCTTTGTGACCCCATGGACTGCAGCACGCCAGGCTTCCCTGTCCCTCGCCATCTCCTGGAGCTTGCTCAAACTCATCATGTCCGTTGAGTCAGTGATGCCATCCAACCATCTCCTCCTCCGTTGTGCCTTCTCTTCCTGCCCTCAATCTTCCCCAGCATCAGGGTCTTTTCCAATGAGTCAGCTTTGGTTAAAAAATTAATCATAATAAGTTGAGGGCAGGAGCAGTCACAGATCTGCTGGAGGGAGAATGCTCTGGGAAGAGGAAACAGCGGGTGCAGAGGCCTGGAGACAGCAGTGTGCCTGGAGGCTTGAGGAACAGAGAGGAGGAGGCCGGTATGACTGGAGCAGAGCGGGGTTGCACTCTCATGGCTGGGGAGGGGGAAAAGAAACACAACGTGGTAGGGAGAGCACTTGGCAGGTGTGAGACAAGGTGAGGTGATGGACAGGGCCTGAAAAGCTACCTGAGAGGGGGCGGGTCTAGGAGCGCTCTCGGAGGAAGTGACGCTTCAGTGAGCTCTAGGGACACGGAGCCGGCCGCAGGAAGAGCTGTGGGCTGAGTGACCTAGGCAGAGGCACACCCAGTGCTCCGCACAGCCAGCCGGAGCGGGCCTCCCCAACCTCCAGTTTCACCAGCAGCAGAACTCGCCTGATCAGCGTTCGTTCCACAAATGTTAATCGAGGGCCTACTCAGTGCCCAGCATTGTTCTGGAATCCTGTCACATATGGTGGCCATCAGCCATAGGTGGCGAACAGGTACTTGAAACAACTGATCCGGACTGAGACGCACTGTGAATGTAAAGTACACGCCAAATTTCAAAGACTAAGTAGAGAGAGAGTATGAAGTCTTTCATTAATAATTTTTATATTGGCTATGGGTCAGTCCTCTTCAGTGGCTTAGACAGTAAAGAATTAACCTGCAATACAGGAAACCTGAGTTCGATCCCTGAGTCTGGAAGATTCCCTGGAGAAGGAAATGGCAACCCACTCCAGTATTCTTGCTGGAGAATTCCATGGACAGAGGAGCCTAGCAGGCTGCGGTCTGTGGGGGTCCCAAGTCGGACACAATTGAGCAACTAACACTTTTTGCTATGTGTTGGAAGGATAATCTGTTGGTGGTTGTTGTTTAATCTCTATGTCGTGTCTGACTCTTTTGTGACCCCACGGACTGTACCTCGCCAGGCTCCTCTGTCCATGGAACTTCCAAGGCAAGAACACTGAAGTGGATTGCCATTTCTTTCTCCAGGGGATCTTCCCAACCTGGGGATCAAACTTGAGTGTCCTGCATTGCAGGCGGAGTCTTTACCACTGAGTCCTGTGGGAAGACCTAATCTGTTGGATATGGTAAGATAAATGACTATTTTCACTCTTTACATTTTAAAATGTGAGGGAATTCTCTGACCGTCCTGTGGTTAGAACTTGGCACTTTTACTGTGAGGGCCGGGGTTCAATCCCTGATCAGATAACCAAGATTCCTCCAAGCCATGCAACATGGCAAAAAAAAAAAAAAAATGTGATTAATAAAAAATACATTACATTTGTAGCTCATATCCTGTTTCTGCTGAACATGCTGGTTTAGATGCTGGAGAAACAACGGCACCACAAACAGTGGAGACCCTGACTTCTCTGAGCTCACATTCAGGAGCCAAACAACCAACCAATGGGAAGCTCCCAGACAGCAAAGCCAATGAAAGGGGACTGGGTGTAGCTACAGCAGTTGTGGAAGGTGGGGCTCCATTAGAGTGGAGGGGCAGGGCCTTTCTGGACAATGAGGAGGAGATTGCCTCTCAGAGGTTCAGGGGAAGAACATTCCAGCTAGAGGGGACTCCAGTGCAAAGGCCCTGAGGTAGGACTTGCTCAGTGAGGAGGCAGCGCTGTGGCTGCAGCGAAGGGAGAGATGAAGGAGATGATGGTGGGCAGAATGTCAGGGGCCAGGTCAGGCAGGACCTGCATAGCCATGGGGAGGTTTTGGACTTTAGCTTAAGGTAATGTGGAACTAGGAAAGGCTTTGGAGCAGGGGAAGGAGAGGGGCAGGTGTGAGCCTTAGGAGTATCCCCGAGGGACTTCCCTGGTGGTCTAGTGGTTAGGACTTTGTGCTTCCACTGCAGGGGGCACAGAGTGGATCTCTAGTCGCTAGTTGGGAACTAAGATCCTGCCAGCCACGAAGCATGACCAGAAAAAAAAAAAAAAAGAGGAAGAACTCTCCCTTGAGGTCCTGGAGGGGGTGGGCGGGAGGGAGTAAGACCATGGAGAAGGAGCCAAGCTAGGGAAGATGAGGCAGGGACATGGATGGAGAGGATGGACAGGAAAGGCATATTCAGGAAGATGAAGGTGGGGACTTGGTGACTCCCAGGAACTTCGAGTGTTCCATTTCTTTCTCCAGGGGATCTTCCCAACCTGGGGATCAAACTTGAGTGTCCTGCATTGCAGGCGGAGTCTTTACCACTGAGTCCTGTGGGAAGACCTAATCTGTTGGATATGGTAAGATAAATGACTATTTTCACTCTTTACATTTTAAAATGTGAGGGAATTCTCTGACCGTCCTGTGGTTAGAACTTGGCACTTTTACTGTGAGGGCCGGGGTTCAATCCCTGATCAGATAACCAAGATTCCTCCAAGCCATGCAACATGGCAAAAAAAAAAAATGTGATTAATAAAAAATACATTACATTTGTAGCTCATATCCTGTTTCTGCTGAACATGCTGGTTTAGATGCTGGAGAAACAACGGCACCACAAACAGTGGAGACCCTGACTTCTCTGAGCTCACATTCAGGAGCCAAACAACCAACCAATGGGAAGCTCCCAGACAGCAAAGCCAATGAAAGGGGACTGGGTGTAGCTACAGCAGTTGTGGAAGGTGGGGCTCCATTAGAGTGGAGGGGCAGGGCCTTTCTGGACAATGAGGAGGAGATTGCCTCTCAGAGGTTCAGGGGAAGAACATTCCAGCTAGAGGGGACTCCAGTGCAAAGGCCCTGAGGTAGGACTTGCTCAGTGAGGAGGCAGCGCTGTGGCTGCAGCGAAGGGAGAGATGAAGGAGATGATGGTGGGCAGAATGTCAGGGGCCAGGTCAGGCAGGACCTGCATAGCCATGGGGAGGTTTTGGACTTTAGCTTAAGGTAATGTGGAACTAGGAAAGGCTTTGGAGCAGGGGAAGGAGAGGGTCAGGTGTGAGCCTTAGGAGTATCCCCGAGGGACTTCCCTGGTGGTCTAGTGGTTAGGACTTTGTGCTTCCACTGCAGGGGGCACAGAGTGGATCTCTAGTCGCTAGTTGGGAACTAAGATCCTGCCAGCCACGAAGCATGACCAGAAAAAAAAAAAAAAAGAGGAAGAACTCTCCCTTGAGGTCCTGTAGGGGGTGGGCGGGAGGGAGTAAGACCATGGAGAAGGAGCCAAGCTAGGGAAGATGAGGCAGGGACATGGATGGAGAGGATGGACAGGAAAGGCATATTCAGGAAGATGAAGGTGGGGACTTGGTGACTGACCTGTGTGGGAAGGAGCAAGCAAGGGAGATCAGCAAGCTTGAGCACCTGGATTCACAGAGTTCCCGGTCATCAGGGATGCACTTCCAGTGGTTGCCACCAGAGGGCAGAAAAGTGCTTCCTCCCACCCTTCTCCCAGGAGGGCGGTTGGGATGGGCTGGTCCGGGCAAAGGAGACCTGCGCTTCCGAGCTTGAGAGTCAGGCTCCTGGGTCTACTCAGAGGCCAGGACCCCAATCCGGAGATGGCAGAGGTTGTTCAGTCTGTTCCTTCAGATGCCATCTTCCCAGGGGAAATTTTGCATCGGGGTGGGGGGTCAACTGTCCAGTTTCCATTCCTGGGCCTAGAGGGAATGTGGTCAGGTTGCCTTATTTGAAGGTGACTGAGGCCCGAGGTACAAGGACCTAGGACTGAGATCGTGGGGTAAGGGGTCAGCAACCTGGTCTGGGAGTGGGAGGTGGAGGCTGCAGCCGGAGGCCTAATCTGGAGGTAACTGACTCCAGGTCCCTAATGCTAATATGGAGACCAGAAGCTTCCATGGGGTTGTTCATGATTAGGGGGTCACTTCCCCACCTATCCCTTCTCAAACATCCTTGGAGTTGAAAGGTTTGGTTCAGGGTAACAAAAAATGAGGGGCTTGGTGTCTCACCAAGGACCCAAAGTCTGGTTGTCTATTTTGGTCACGGAGCTTGGGAGGGTCCCGTTAACTGGCTGGAGTGACAGATTGAGGACCTGGTTGTTGACTTTGTGATTAAATAACCTGAGGGCCCAGGCTTTGGGGTTCCAGGGACGAGGGATCTACTTGTCCAGTGTTGAGTGACAGAGACAGGAAGTGCCTGTTCCTCACTTGGGGTGCCAGATGAGGGATCTGATTGTCTCATTTAGGGTCCAGTCTCTGGTATGGAGAATAGAAACTGGGTGTTCATTTCCTCAGTCATGTCTGACTCTTCTTTTTTTCTTTTTAATTTTGGCCTCTTTTGGTTTTTTTATTTATTTATTTTTCATCCATCTTTATTCTCTGGCCTGGGTGGGCCTCCCATTGCACTGGCCTCTCTTGCTGCAGAGCATTGGCTCTGGGTGCACGTGCTCCAGAGCGCTGACTTGTAATTGGACACACCCGTCCAGCCGCTCCACGACACATGGGATCTTCCCGGGCCAGGGATTGAATCGGTGCCCCTTGCACTGCAAGGCAGACTCTACCCACTGGACCACCGGAGAAGCCCCCTGTGTCCCACTCTATGACCCCATGGACAGTAGCCCGCCAGGCTCCTCTGTCCATGGGACTTCCCAGACAAGAATACTGGAGCGGGTTGCCACTTCTCCAAGGGATCTTCCCAACCCAGGGATTGAACCCAGGTCTCTTGCATTACAAGAGAAATTCTTTACCACTAGCACCACCTGGGAAGGCCCAGAAATTGGGGATCTGTTGTCAACTTTGACGTCATGTATCTTGGTTTGGGTGAGTCCAGGGCCCTGGTCTGGGATGATATGGTTGGGGGCCCCTGCTCTGGAGGCAACCTCACTGGGGTCTGGTTGTTTCCTCGGGGCAGCAGAGACAGGCAACACTGTCCGGTTGGTGGTGACAGAGGCTGGGGGCGCTGTTGTATAAGTCAGGGGAGCTCTCTGCCCCAAAGTAAAGTGACAGCAAGTAGGAGATTTTTTTTTTTTTTTACAGCATTTGTGGGTTTTTTGGCTGTTGCCAATAGCTTGTGGAATCTCAGTTCCCCAACTAGGGACTGAACCCCTTTGTCAGGGCAGCGAAAGTGCTGAATCCTAACCACTAGACTGCCAGGGAATTCCCTAGAAGATCTTTTTGTTTTTAGTTTGAAGAATGTGTGCTTGTCTCGTGAGAGATTAAATACACTGGATCTAGTTATCAATTTTTGTCTTTTATTTTTTGACACGCTGCCAGCAGGATGTGGGATCTTAGTTCCCCAACCAGGGATTGAACTTGCGCTCCCTCCCCCTGCCCCGCCTCGCCTGCAGTGGAGGCGTGGGAGCCTTGTGGCAGCAGTGAAAACCCAGCATAGCCAAAAACAAATTAATTAATTAATTTTAAAAAACCCTGGGCTCTGAAATTTCTTAGGGGTATCACACTTGGGATCTGCTGTTTTGAGGATGACAGAATGGTAGTCTAGTTGTTAGGCTGAGACTCCACAATTCTAAGGTTTGGGATGCCAGGTTGAAGCTTCAGTTTCTAGTTTGAAGCAACCAAAATTAGGGGTCTGGTGGACTCTATTGGGGTGTCTGAGACTTGTAGTCTGATTATTTCTTCGGGGCTGCCAGAGACGCAAGGCTGCCTGTCTCGCTTGGGGTTATGGAGACAAGGGTCTGGTTATCTGGTTTAGGGTGGTGATGGTGGGGTCAGGGGTGCTGGTTTAGGGTGAAAGACACAGAGGTGACCACTTGGCGAGCTGGACGAAGTAGACACTACAGGTCTGGTTGCCTCTTGGCAGGCAGGCTGACTGGGCTCCTCCTGTCTGTCTTGGGAGGTCAAGACTAAGAATGCCACCGTCATGAGATTTCAGAGGACTGTAGGGTTTCTCTGTCTAGTGTGAAGTATTAGAGCCTGGTGGTCCAGTGGATAAGACTGCACGCTGCCAATGCAGGGAGCCTGGGTTCAACTCCTGGTCAGAGAATTAGGTCTTGTCTACTACGACTAAAAAAAGAAAGATCCTGCATTCTGCACCTAAGACCTGGTACAGCCAGATATATATATGGCCATGTCAAGTCTTAGTTGCATGACGTGGGACCTTTCATTGTGGCACATAGAGCTGCTCCACAGCATGTGGAATCCTAGTTCCCCGACCAGGGATTGAACCCAAGCCCCCTGCATTGTAAGGTGGATTCTTAACCACTGGACCACTAGGGAAGTCCTAAGATTCCATGCTTCCAATGCTGAGCCTCAGGTTCAGTCTCTGACTGGGGAACTAGATCCCACATGCCATAACCAAGCATTCGCATGCCACCACTAAGCAACTAAGATCTGGTACAGCCAAATTAAAAGAAGAAGAAGTGGCGGCTCAGTACTATTTTGGTGGTCCACTGGTTGAGAATTTGCCTGCCAATTCTGGGGATGTGAGTTCGATCCCTGGTCTGGGAAGATTCCACATGCTGTGGGGCAACCCAGCCTCTGTGACACAATTACTGCACCCATGTGCTCTAGAGCCTGTACTCCACGCCAAGAGAGACCACCACAATGAGAAGCCTGCACATCTAGTTGTTAGGCTGAGACTCCACAATTCTAAGGTTTGGGATGCCAGGTTGAAGCTTCAGTTTCTAGTTTGAAGCAACCAAAATTAGGGGTCTGGTGGACTCTATTGGGGTGTCTGAGACTTGTAGTCTGATTATTTCTTCGGGGCTGCCAGAGGCAAGGCTGCCTGTCTCGCTTGGGGTTATGGAGACAAGGGTCTGGTTATCTGGTTTAGGGTGGTGATGGTGGGGTCAGGGGTGCTGGTTTAGGGTGAAAGACACAGAGGTGACCACTTGGCGAGCTGGACGAAGTAGACACTACAGGTCTGGTTGCCTCTTGGCAGGCAGGCTGACTGGGCTCCTCCTGTCTGTCTTGGGAGGTCAAGACTAAGAATGCCACCGTCATGAGATTTCAGAGGACTGTAGGGTTTCTCTGTCTAGTGTGAAGTATTAGAGCCTGGTGGTCCAGTGGATAAGACTGCACGCTGCCAATGCAGGGAGCCTGGGTTCAACTCCTGGTCAGAGAATTAGGTCTTGTCTACTACGACTAAAAAAAGAAAGATCCTGCATTCTGCACCTAAGACCTGGTACAGCCAGATATATATATGGCCATGTCAAGTCTTAGTTGCATGACGTGGGACCTTTCATTGTGGCACATAGAGCTGCTCCACAGCATGTGGAATCCTAGTTCCCTGACCAGGGATTGAACCCAAGCCCCCTGCATTGTAAGGTGGATTCTTAACCACTGGACCACTAGGGAAGTCCTAAGATTCCATGCTTCCAATGCTGAGCCTCAGGTTCAGTCTCTGACTGGGGAACTAGATCCCACATGCCATAACCAAGCATTCGCATGCCACCACTAAGCAACTAAGATCTGGTACAGCCAAATTAAAAGAAGAAGAAGTGGCGGCTCAGTACTATTTTGGTGGTCCACTGGTTGAGAATTTGCCTGCCAATTCTGGGGATGTGAGTTCGATCCCTGGTCTGGGAAGATTCCACATGCTGTGGGGCAACCCAGCCTCTGTGACACAATTACTGCACCCATGTGCTCTAGAGCCTGTACTCCACGCCAAGAGAGACCACCACAATGAGAAGCCTGCACATCGCAACTAGAGAAAGCCCGCATGGTGTGAGCAACAAAGACCCAGGGCAGCCAAAAGAGAAAGAAAATTAAAAAGGGGGGCTTCCTGAGTCTAGATGAGGAGGTGGAGCGCAGAGGTTCTGGCATTCAGGACCTGGCTTGCATGACAGGGGCTAGGAGGTTAGGTATCTAGTTTGGAGCTGAGGAATCCATTATTCACTTGGGGATCAAATGACTGTGGCTTCAGGGTCGTGTTTAAGGTGACATAGAATGGGAGTTTATTCGTCTAGTTTGGCACAAGTGGGACCAGAGGTCTGGTTGTCCAGTTTAGGATGACAGACCAGAGTTTGATGGACAAGATGAAGGCTCCAGGGGCTGTGAGGCCAGGTCTCTAGTTAGAGGTGACATTTTATGTATCCAGGTGCCTGGCATGGAGTGGCAGAGCTCAGAGGTACCATTGTCTTGTTTCGGGGTGACAGAGACTGGGTCCCGGGGCATATGTGGGGTGTCTGAGACCGAGGGTGTGATTGTATCCTTTTGTGGGGAAAGAAATCAAGGGACATTCAGTTGACACAATCTGGAGGTCTGGTTGCCTAGTTCTGTGGGACAGAGCTTAGGGTTCTGGGTGTGGATGGAGTGACAGACTGGAATCTGGCTGTTGAGGGTCAAATTGGGGGTACCAAGGAGTATTTGAGGGTTTTACTGTACCTCTGTCTAGTCTGGGTATCATAATCTGGGGTCCCAGGGTATATTTGGGGTGATGAAAATTGTGAGACCAGTTACCTACTATGGGATGATAAAGTTGGGCTCTCATAATCTATATGGGGGTGATGGGATGGGGTTATTGTGAGTGGGGGTACCAGTGGAGAGTTGGAAGGAATTGAGGTGGGGACTAGCTTGCCTGGGGTGGATGACCGAGATCTGGTACAGCCAAATTAAAAGAAGAAGAAGTGGCGGCTCAGTACTATTTTGGTGGTCCACTGGTTGAGAATTTGCCTGCCAATTCTGGGGATGTGAGTTCGATCCCTGGTCTGGGAAGATTCCACATGCTGTGGGGCAACCCAGCCTCTGTGACACAATTACTGCACCCATGTGCTCTAGAGCCTGTACTCCACGCCAAGAGAGACCACCACAATGAGAAGCCTGCACATCGCAACTAGAGAAAGCCCGCATGGTGTGAGCAACAAAGACCCAGGGCAGCCAAAAGAGAAAGAAAATTAAAAAGGGGGGCTTCCTGAGTCTAGATGAGGAGGTGGAGCGCAGAGGTTCTGGCATTCAGGACCTGGCTTGCATGACAGGGGCTAGGAGGTTAGGTATCTAGTTTGGAGCTGAGGAATCCATTATTCACTTGGGGATCAAATGACTGTGGCTTCAGGGTCGTGTTTAAGGTGACATAGAATGGGAGTTTATTCGTCTAGTTTGGCACAAGTGGGACCAGAGGTCTGGTTGTCCAGTTTAGGATGACAGACCAGAGTTTGATGGACAAGATGAAGGCTCCAGGGGCTGTGAGGCCAGGTCTCTAGTTAGAGGTGACATTTTATGTATCCAGGTGCCTGGCATGGAGTGGCAGAGCTCAGAGGTACCATTGTCTTGTTTCGGGGTGACAGAGACTGGGTCCCGGGGCATATGTGGGGTGTCTGAGACCGAGGGTGTGATTGTATCCTTTTGTGGGGAAAGAAATCAAGGGACATTCAGTTGACACAATCTGGAGGTCTGGTTGCCTAGTTCTGTGGGACAGAGCTTAGGGTTCTGGGTGTGGATGGAGTGACAGACTGGAATCTGGCTGTTGAGGGTCAAATTGGGGGTACCAAGGAGTATTTGAGGGTTTTACTGTACCTCTGTCTAGTCTGGGTATCATAATCTGGGGTCCCAGGGTATATTTGGGGTGATGAAAATTGTGAGACCAGTTACCTACTATGGGATGATAAAGTTGGGCTCTCATAATCTATATGGGGGTGATGGGATGGGGTTATTGTGAGTGGGGGTACCAGTGGAGAGTTGGAAGGAATTGAGGTGGGGGACTAGCTTGCCTGGGGTGGATGACCGAGACCAAGGCTATCAGGTTGGGATGTTAAAGATTGGGGTCCTGTTAGTCTACTTGGGGATGACAGATGAGCACTCAGTGGTCTAGTTTGGGGAGACACAAACTGGGGATCCCATGGCCCAGTTCAAGATGACACATGGTATTGTGGAGATGGATTATGTTTTCATACCAAGGGTCTGGTGTTCCATTTGGGGTGGCGTGACTGGGGCTGGGGGACCTAGTTTCATATGACAGAAGTTAGGGTTCAGGGTTTAGTTGGAGGCATCAGGCTGGAAGTCTGCTCTGTGTAGTGGGTGGCAGGGGGAGGCCAGCTGTCTAGCTTGGGGCACAGAGACCGGGGGTGTGCTTGTGCAGCTGGCAGACATTGTCACTCTAGTCCTCTGGCTTGGGGTGCAGAGCCTGGGAACTCAGTGCCTTCTAAGTGGTGAATCTGCAAGTGCCAGCGCCTGACTGTCCCTAGGGTGGATGGAGTCAGGGGTCTCCTGTACCCAGGGGTGGGGTCCCTGGATAATTTCCTGAGTAAGCGTGGTCTGCGTGTGGTCACTGAATTAGGGGGTTACTGAAGTTGGGAGTCTGGGTTCTTGGAACCAAAGAAGGAATTCCCTGGCAGACCAGTGGATTTGCCTTCACTGCCAGGGGCTCAAGTACAATCTCTGGTTGAGCGATGAAGATCTCACGAGCTGCGAGATGAGGCAAAAAACAAAAAACAAAAACGTGGAACAGGAGAGGTTGGGACCCCAGGGCGCAGGATCCACTTGAGCGGTTCTTGATTGGATTTGGAGATGTCTATGGGGCTTCCCTGGTAGCTCAGCTGGTAACAAATCCGCCTGCAATGGAGGAGACCTGGTTCAATTCCTGGATCAGGAAGATCCCCCTAGAGAAGGGATAGGTTACCCACTCCAGAATGCTTGGGCTTCCCTGGTGGCTCAGATGGTAAAGAATCCACATGCAATGCAGGAGACCTGGGTTTGATCCCTGGGCTGGGAATATCCCCTGGAGAAAGGAACGGCTACTCACTCCAGGGGATTCTCGCCTAGAGAATTCCATGGCTCATCTATGGGTCGCAAAGAGTCGGACACGACGAAGCCACTTTCACTTCACTAGTGACACGAAAGGCCAGGGGCTTTCAAGGATAATTATGTCCACACGTGAGTGTAGAGGTGGTGGGCACTGGGGCAGAGGTACCCAGCGTGGAGAGGACTAAAGACAGGACCCACATGCAGGTTTGGAGGCAGGGCCAGGTGCGTCTCTGAGGCTGTGCAGTGGGCTGTGGGGCTTTCTGGCTTGGGCATCAGGCTGGTCTAGCTGCCTTTATCAAACACAGCAGGATCCTGAAGGATAAAGTCTAGATTGTGGGCACCTGGTTATGGTGGTTGAGATGCATTGTTGCAAGTGATGAAAACCGGAGACTCAGACCCTTTGGGAAAATACTGAATTTGGGGTGATTGGAGTCCCTCCTGCCAAGTTCTGGTGCTCATGAGCCCACTTGCCTGATTTGGGTGCCCAGGCACTAGATCGGAGGGGGCCACCAAGGCATTCACTGGAGGGGCCTCTGCAGGCACTTCCCTTGTCAAGTTTGGGTGAGCCTGGGGACTCCGCGGTCCAGTTGAGACTGACTGGTTTGGGGTTTAGTGGTGACCACATTTGGGAGCCTGGATGCTCATCTGGGGGCTTTCCTGGTGACTCAGTGGTAGAATCCACCTGCGATGCAGGAGACTCAGGTTCGATCCCTGGGTTGGGAAGATCCCCTGGAGAAGGAAATGGCAACCCACTCCAGTATTCCTGCCTGGAGAATTCCATGGACGGGGGTCACAAAAGAGTCAGAGACGACTTAGTGACTAAATAACATGTTCCTTTGGGGGTCCTATTGACTACTTTAGGACTGGCTGAAGTTTGGGGATCACTGAGCCTGGGTGTCCCACACCCTGGTTTGGGGGGTTATCTGACCTTGGGAGCCTACACAACTTTAGTTGTGTATTCTGAGAGGACTTGCTGTGGAGGTGTCTGCGACTAATCATTTTGGGGGAACCCAAAGGGGGATCAAAAATTTAATGTGGTGTCCTGGGCTGGGAATATCCCCTGGAGAAAGGAACGGCTACTCACTCCAGGGGATTCTCGCCTAGAGAATTCCATGGCTCATCTATGGGTGCAAAGAGTCGGACACGACGAAGCCACTTTCACTTCACTAGTGACACGAAAGGCCAGGGGCTTTCAAGGATAATTATGTCCACACGTGAGTGTAGAGGTGGTGGGCACTGGGGCAGAGGTACCCAGCGTGGAGAGGACTAAAGACAGGACCCACATGCAGGTTTGGAGGCAGGGCCAGGTGCGTCTCTGAGGCTGTGCAGTGGGCTGTGGGGCTTTCTGGCTTGGGCATCAGGCTGGTCTAGCTGCCTTTATCAAACACAGCAGGATCCTGAAGGATAAAGTCTAGATTGTGGGCACCTGGTTATGGTGGTTGAGATGCATTGTTGCAAGTGATGAAAACCGGAGACTCAGACCCTTTGGGAAAATACTGAATTTGGGGTGATTGGAGTCCCTCCTGCCAAGTTCTGGTGCTCATGAGCCCACTTGCCTGATTTGGGTGCCCAGGCACTAGATCGGAGGGGGCCACCAAGGCATTCACTGGAGGGGCCTCTGCAGGCACTTCCCTTGTCAAGTTTGGGTGAGCCTGGGGACTCCGCGGTCCAGTTGAGACTGACTGGTTTGGGGTTTAGTGGTGACCACATTTGGGAGCCTGGATGCTCATCTGGGGGCTTTCCTGGTGACTCAGTGGTAGAATCCACCTGCGATGCAGGAGACTCAGGTTCGATCCCTGGGTTGGGAAGATCCCCTGGAGAAGGAAATGGCAACCCACTCCAGTATTCCTGCCTGGAGAATTCCATGGACGGGGGTCACAAAAGAGTCAGAGACGACTTAGTGACTAAATAACATGTTCCTTTGGGGGTCCTATTGACTACTTTAGGACTGGCTGAAGTTTGGGGATCACTGAGCCTGGGTGTCCCACACCCTGGTTTGGGGGGTTATCTGACCTTGGGAGCCTACACAACTTTAGTTGTGTATTCTGAGAGGGACTTGCTGTGGAGGTGTCTGCGACTAATCATCCAGGTACCTCATTAAGGGGTGATTGACACGGAGGCTCAGATCTTGGAGGGCCTAGATGCCTGTTTTGGCTTATTGTGGGGATCTCAATATCTAATTTTTATGAATGAATATTCAATCACTTAGTCGTGTCCAACTCTTTGCAACCCCATGGGCTGTAGCCTGCCCTTGGGGTTTTTCAGGTGAGAATACGGAGTGGGTTGCCATTTCCTTTTCCAGGGGATCTTCCTGATCCAGGGATAAACCCTGGGTCTCCTGCACTGCAGGCAGATTCTTTACAGCTGAACCACAAGAGAAGCCCAATGTCTCATTTGAGGTGAACCTATATTGAGAGCCCAGATGCTGAGTTTAGGGTTTACCAACTAGAGGGGTTTCTAATGCTTATTTGATTTTGGAGATACTGAACCAAGGGACAGCTGGCTATCTCTTTTTAAGGTGTCTCAGTGTCAAGTGTTGTTGAGACTGGGCAAAGCAGAGATGAGACATTATTCACTGTGGGTGTCCCACGGCTTTTTTTTTTTTTAACATTTATTTTATTTATTTATTTTGGGGGTGCGGGTTGGAGAGGGAGGGGAGCAGGCGGGCCACTTCTATTGGTCTTTCATTTATCCATTTTCATCCATCTTTGTTCTTTGGCCCTTGTGGGCCTCCCATCGCAGTGGCCTCTGTTGTCGCAGAGCACCGGCTCTGGGCGCATGCGCTCCAGAGCTCCGGCTCGGTAATTGGACACATCAGTCCAGCCGCTCCACGGCACGTGGGATCTTCCCAGGCCAGGGATCGAACTGGCGCTCCTTGCACTGCAAGGCGGTGTCCTTACCCACTGGACCACTAGGGAAGCCCTACTTTTTTTCTTAATTATTAAAAAAATTTTGGTCATTTCTCCCTTGAGCTGGCCCACTGTTCTAACAGCGTCTCCCACTCTAACAAGATTGGTTCTCCCTCAAGTCAGCCCGCTGTACTGGCAGCGACTCTCCCTTCCCTGACTCTAATAAACTTTCTTTCCTGCTCAAAAACAAATTATTTTTTGGCCACAGCCCTTGGCATGTGGAATCCCAGTTCCCTGACCAGGGATTGAACCTGTGCCCCTCAGCAATGGAAGCACAGAGCCCCAACCACTGGACCACCAGGGAAGTCCCCGCTGCTTATTTCAATGGTGACAGTGGCTGTGCATCCACATCCACATTCTGGGGCTGAATGAGCCTCGGAACCTAGTTAGCTAATTTGTGGGTGGCTGTAGGTCCCTGATGTCATGATGGGTCACTGGGCTGAGATCGAGAAATCTGAGCTGGGAAATAAAGGCTGGTTGGAGGCATCTGACTGTTGGGAGTTCATGTTCCTCATTTGGGGGAATCACTGAGCTTGGGGATACAGAGGCTAGGCTTTGGAGGGGCTTGAATTAGTCTCTCATCTCAAGTAACACACCAAGTGACTTAAAACAGGAGAAATTTATTCTCTCCCAGTTCTGGAGGTCGGAAGTTCAACATGAAGGTGTAAACAGGGCTGCGATCCCTGCACAGGCTCCAGGGGAGGATCCTTCCTGGCCTCTTCCTGCCTCCGTCCTCCCATGGCCTTCTCTGCATCTGTGGCTTGCTTCTCTTCCATCTCTTATAAGGATATTGTCACCATCATCATCATGGGATTTAGGAGCTTCCCCCAGATAATGCAGGATGGTCTCATCTGGAGATTCATCGCTTAATGATCTCTCTCTCTCTCTTTTTTACTTTTTAAATTAAAACAATGTTTTTTCTTTACTAGTTATTTTATTTTTTATCTGTGCTGGGTCTTCGTTGCTGTGTGGGCTTTTCTTTAGTTGCAGCAAGCAAAGGCTACTCTCTAGTTGCAGTGCACAGGCTTCTTGTTGCAGTAGCTTCTCTTGTTGTGGAACATGGGCTCTAGGGCACGGGAGCTTCAGTAGCTTCTGCTCCCCAACTCTAGAATGCAGGCTCAGTAGTTATGCGCAGGCTTAATTGCTCTGGGATCTTTGCGATCGTGCTTAATTGCTTTGGGATCGTGGGATCCTCCTGGACCAGGAATCAAACCCGTGTCTCCTTCATTGGCAGGTGGATTCTTTACCACTGAGCTACTAGGGAAGCCCCAACTTAATGACATCTTCAAAGACTCTTTACCCAATGTCACATTTGTACATTAAGGCACGATCATCTTCTGGGGGCCACTGCAACACACTACAGGAGTGTTTGAGGCGGGCACCTTACATCCTGAGTTTGAGTCTCTCTGATTATGGCGTTCTAGTGGCTCAGACAGTAAAGAGTCCGCCCACAATGCGGGAGGACCTGGGCTCGATCCCTGGGCCAGGAAGATCCCCTGGAGAAGGAAACAAAAACCCACTCCAGTATTCTTGCCTGGAGAATTCCATGGACTGGGGAGCTTGGTGGGCTACAGTCCAAGGGGTCACAAAGAGGCAGACATGACCAGGCGCCTGGCACTTCAGAGTTTATTTTAGGATGACTGACCTTGAGGGTCAGCTGCACATGCTGGATTTGGGGATCCTTGGCTTGATGTGCCTACATTTAGGGTAAGAGGCTGTGATACTAATGGTTAGGGTTGCAGTAACTGAAGGTTGGGAGCCAGGGGTGTATTTGGGGATCCCTAAGTTTCATCGTCAGGACCTGTCCTTCAGGATGCCTGAGGTTAGGAGGCTGACTGCCTAATTTGTGGGTTAACTCATGAAGTTCCTAAGTCTTAGGGGAGGTAACCGGGGAGGGAGCTGAGAGATACCTTTTCGGGACAATGGATGTTGGTGTTCCAGATGACAGGTTCATCAAGCTGTTTTTTCAGACGTCTAGGTTAGGGCTGCTAGTGACAGAGTCCTGATGCAAGAGTGGGCGGTGGGTCAAGTGGGTGTCTGAATCTGGGTAATTAGTATCAATGTGATTTGCTAGGGGGTTCCTGATGTCTTAGTGGAAACTGAATCTGGGGAGCCAAGGGTCTAGTTTGGGGCAAACTTAAACTAGGAGGGAGCCTAGATTCCAAAGTTAGATTGATCACATTTGGGGCTCCAGTTGTCTAGACTGGAGTTGCCCAGTTCAGGGCCAACTGAGTTTCAGCCCCACTTCCTAATGTGTGCTGACCACAGCAGTCACGCCCTGCAGGGGCTGCCAGCACCAGAGAGCCCACTGGTCTAGCTCCTGGGTGACTTACCTCAAGGTCTTTACCACTGAGCTACTAGGAAGCCCCAACTTAATGACATCTTCAAACACTCTTTACCCAATCTCACATTTGTACATTAAGGCACGATCATCTTCTGGGGGCCACTGCAACACACTACAGGAGTGTTTGAGGCGGGCACCTTACATCCTGAGTTTGAGTCTCTCTGATTATGGCGTTCTAGTGGCTCAGACAGTAAAGAGTCCGCCCACAATGCGGGAGGACCTGGGCTCGATCCCTGGGCCAGGAAGATCCCCTGGAGAAGGAAACAAAAACCCACTCCAGTATTCTTGCCTGGAGAATTCCATGGACTGGGGAGCTTGGTGGGCTACAGTCCAAGGGGTCACAAAGAGGCAGACATGACCAGGCGCCTGGCACTTCAGAGTTTATTTTAGGATGACTGACCTTGAGGGTCAGCTGCACATGCTGGATTTGGGGATCCTTGGCTTGATGTGCCTACATTTAGGGTAAGAGGCTGTGATACTAATGGTTAGGGTTGCAGTAACTGAAGGTTGGGAGCCAGGGGTGTATTTGGGGATCCCTAAGTTTCATCGTCAGGACCTGTCCTTCAGGATGCCTGAGGTTAGGAGGCTGACTGCCTAATTTGTGGGTTAACTCATGAAGTTCCTAAGTCTTAGGGGAGGTAACCGGGGAGGGAGCTGAGAGATACCTTTTCGGGACAATGGATGTTGGTGTTCCAGATGACAGGTTCATCAAGCTGTTTTTTCAGACGTCTAGGTTAGGGCTGCTAGTGACAGAGTCCTGATGCAAGAGTGGGCGGTGGGTCAAGTGGGTGTCTGAATCTGGGTAATTAGTATCAATGTGATTTGCTAGGGGGTTCCTGATGTCTTAGTGGAAACTGAATCTGGGGAGCCAAGGGTCTAGTTTGGGGCAAACTTAAACTAGGAGGGAGCCTAGATTCCAAAGTTAGATTGATCACATTTGGGGCTCCAGTTGTCTAGACTGGAGTTGCCCAGTTCAGGGCCAACTGAGTTTCAGCCCCACTTCCTAATGTGTGCTGACCACAGCAGTCACGCCCTGCAGGGGCTGCCAGCACCAGAGAGCCCACTGGTCTAGCTCCTGGGTGACTTACCTCAAGGTCCTAATGTTTGCCTAGGGCTCAGTGAGTGAAGTCTAGTTTAGGTGTGCCAACTCCAGGGCCTCTGATGCCTAACTTTGGGGAGACTGAGTCTGAGGGAATAAGTGTCTACTTTAGGGGTGACTGTGGAGTTCCTGCCTTATTTGGGAGTGACTGATCTAAGGCCCATCTCCCTCATCCTCTCCTATGGAGTCTTGGGATGGAGGTTTGGGGTGAATGGGGCCAGGGCTCAGAACCCTCATTTGAGGGTGTCTGGGGCTGGGCTGTGGGTACAGTGGGTGTCTGAGTCTGGGTAACTTCACATTGCCTGGGGTGACTTTGCTCAAGGTATGGGTCTGATCCTAGGGGTCTTCAGTGTGCGTGGGGGTTTCTGAAAGACGGTGGGGACTCACGTGCCTGGTCTGTGGATTTCTAGTCACCTCCTTTGGCAGAATTAGAGACTGGGGCTGCCCCGGAGGCCGGGCCCCTCCTGTGGATCTTGCAGGCTGATCCATTTCTGGGGTGACTGATTTGGGGCTCTTATATCTGGCATACGTGGGTCTGGAGGGGACAGAGAGGGCCCCGGGCCGGCGAGGGAGTGGGGGCGCTGCGGCGCTGAGCTGGGTTGCGGCTCCCGGGGCTGGCTGCGGCAGGGGTTCCCGCGGGAAGCAGAGCGCGGCGGGGCAGCCGGCGGCGGGAGGGCGAGCGCCGGAGTGACAGGAGAGGAAGAAAAATGGGCCGAGAAATCAGAGTGGACGCGCGGGGGGCGCGAGTCCGGGAGCGGGCGGCGGCGCCGGCAGGCGGGAGCCGCGCCTCTGCCTCGGGGGACGCCGCCCGCGCGCCTGCCCGGGGTCCCCGCCCTGGAGCCCTGGGCCGGTGATCCGACCCCTCCCCAAATTCCAACCCGGTGCCCCTCCGAGTTGCCCTCCCACCGTCCGGGATGCGGGTCCTCTCCCGCGTGCCACGTGCCAGTTCTTCCCCCCTCCACGGAGCTGTATTCACTTTCTCCACGTTCTCACCCCCGGGCGCACCGAGTTCAGCTCCCCCCCCCCCTCCCCCCCCCTGGTCTAGCTCCTGGGTGACTTACCTCAAGGTCCTAATGTTTGCCTAGGGCTCAGTGAGTGAAGTCTAGTTTAGGTGTGCCAACTCCAGGGCCTCTGATGCCTAACTTTGGGGAGACTGAGTCTGAGGGAATAAGTGTCTACTTTAGGGGTGACTGTGGAGTTCCTGCCTTATTTGGGAGTGACTGATCTAAGGCCCATCTCCCTCATCCTCTCCTATGGAGTCTTGGGATGGAGGTTTGGGGTGAATGGGGCCAGGGCTCAGAACCCTCATTTGAGGGTGTCTGGGGCTGGGCTGTGGGTACAGTGGGTGTCTGAGTCTGGGTAACTTCACATTGCCTGGGGTGACTTTGCTCAAGGTATGGGTCTGATCCTAGGGGTCTTCAGTGTGCGTGGGGGTTTCTGAAAGACGGTGGGGACTCACGTGCCTGGTCTGTGGATTTCTAGTCACCTCCTTTGGCAGAATTAGAGACTGGGGCTGCCCCGGAGGCCGGGCCCCTCCTGTGGATCTTGCAGGCTGATCCATTTCTGGGGTGACTGATTTGGGGCTCTTATATCTGGCATACGTGGGTCTGGAGGGGACAGAGAGGGCCCCGGGCCGGCGAGGGAGTGGGGGCGCTGCGGCGCTGAGCTGGGTTGCGGCTCCCGGGGCTGGCTGCGGCAGGGGTTCCCGCGGGAAGCAGAGCGCGGCGGGGCAGCCGGCGGCGGGAGGGCGAGCGCCGGAGTGACAGGAGAGGAAGAAAAATGGGCCGAGAAATCAGAGTGGACGCGCGGGGGGCGCGAGTCCGGGAGCGGGCGGCGGCGCCGGCAGGCGGGAGCCGCGCCTCTGCCTCGGGGGACGCCGCCCGCGCGCCTGCCCGGGGTCCCCGCCCTGGAGCCCTGGGCCGGTGATCCGACCCCTCCCCAAATTCCAACCCGGTGCCCCTCCGAGTTGCCCTCCCCACCGTCCGGGATGCGGGTCCTCTCCCGCGTGCCACGTGCCAGTTCTTCCCCCCTCCACGGAGCTGTATTCACTTTCTCCACGTTCTGACCCCCGGGCGCAGCAGCTCCTCCCCCCTCCGCCTGCGTTCTACCCGAGCCGCCCGCGTTCTACACTCTGCCTCCGCAGCCGAACCCCTTTGCCCTCCTCCGCCGCCGCCCCCTTCCCCTTTCCTAACTCTGTCCCGGCCGTCCAACTCCCTCCTCCTCCAACCCCACCTCCCGGATTTTCTGCCCCCCTCCCAACCCATCCCTTGCAAAGGTTGGAAGCGGAAATGGGGCGCGCGGCGGCGGGGGAGGGGCGGGCGGGGCGGCGGCCAATGGAGCGGGAAGCAGGACAAATGAGGCCCGGCCCGCGCGGCCGACAGGCCCCTCCATCTTCCCATTAGCGCCTAATGGCCCCCCCGCCGCCGCCTGATGAAGATTTATCGGCCCCGGAACCCCGCCCCCTCCGCCCCGGGCCTCCCCCGCCCGGCCCGGCCTCCCCGCAGCCCCGCCGCCCGGACACCTGATGAAGCCGTCAGCGGGGCGGGAGGCTGCGGAGCCTGGCCCAGACGGCCTCGCAGAGACCCAGAGAGACAGCCAGAGACACCGGGACCACCGAGAGAAAGTTCCAGGGACGCGGAGTCAGGGACCGTGGCAGGCAGTGGGGAGAAGGGCCTGATCGGCAGCCCAGGGAGCCCCCACCCCGCCCCCGATCGCGAATCGGTCCTTAATTCTCGGCCCCAGAGCCCGGGGATGGAGTGGGGGCCAAGGCTGGCGACCGGGAACCGGGACCGGGGAGAGCGGTGGTCTCGGGGACCCGAACTCCTGGGCCCCAGGCCGGGAGCTTGGCGTGGGGAGGGGGTGGGGGCTGGGTTGGGAGGCCCCTGATTGATTTCTGTTTACCGGCTGTCCCCGGCGGGCGGAAGAGCGAATCGCGCCCCATCCATCAACAGGCTCGCAGCCTCCCTAATAAAAACATTTTACTCCTAAATGATCTCGAACTAATTAACTCAAAGTGTTAATTAAAGTTTGCGCAGACAGCATTGTCATCAAGGAGGGCGGTGGATCCATCTTCCTGAGAGAGAGACAGGGTTTGGGGGCATCTGGAGAAGAAGGGCGTCCTCCCCACCCCACCCGCCGTGATTCCCGTCTGCCTGCTCCCCACCTCTGCCCATAGAAGGAACGTCCTGGTCTCCGGCGCAGCAGCTCCTCCCCTCCGCCTGCGTTCTACGAGCCGCCCGCGTTCTACACTCTGCCTCCGCAGCCGAACCCCTTGCCCTCCTCCGCCGCCGCCCCTTCCCTTTCCTAACTCTGTCCCGGCCGTCCAACTCCTCCTCCTCCAACCCCACCTCCCGGATTTTCTGCCCCTCCCAACCCATCCCTTGCAAAGGTTGGAAGCGGAAATGGGGCGCGGCGGCGGGGAGGGGCGGGCGGGCGGCGGCCAATGGAGCGGGAAGCAGGACAAATGAGGCCCGGCCCGCGCGGCCGACAGGCCCCTCCATCTTCCCATTAGCGCCTAATGGCCCCCGCCGCCGCCTGATGAAGATTTATCGGCCCCGGAACCCCCGCCCCCTCCGCCCCGGGCCTCCCCCCCGCCCGGCCCGGCCTCCCCGCAGCCCCCGCCGCCCGGACACCTGATGAAGCCGTCAGCGGGGCGGGAGGGGCTGCGGGAGCCCGGCCCAGACGGCCTCGCAGAGACCCAGAGAGACAGCCAGAGACACCGGGACCACCGAGAGAAAGTTCCAGGGACGCGGAGTCAGGGACCGTGGCAGGCAGTGGGGAGAAGGGCCTGATCGGCAGCCCAGGGAGCCCCCACCCCGCCCCCGATCGCGAATCGGTCCTTAATTCTCGGCCCCAGAGCCCGGGGATGGAGTGGGGGCCAAGGCTGGCGACCGGGAACCGGGACCGGGGAGAGCGGTGGTCTCGGGGACCCGAACTCCTGGGCCCCAGGCCGGGAGCTTGGCGTGGGGAGGGGGTGGGGGCTGGGTTGGGAGGCCCCTGATTGATTTCTGTTTACCGGCTGTCCCCGGCGGGCGGAAGAGCGAATCGCGCCCCATCCATCAACAGGCTCGCAGCCTCCCTAATAAAAACATTTTACTCCTAAATGATCTCGAACTAATTAACTCAAAGTGTTAATTAAAGTTTGCGCAGACAGCATTGTCATCAAGGAGGGCGGTGGATCCATCTTCCTGAGAGAGAGAGACAGGGTTTGGGGGGCATCTGGAGAAGAAGGGAGCGTCCCCCTCCCCCCACCCCACCCCCCGCCGTGATTCCCGTCTGCCTGCTCCCCCACCTCTGCCCATGGGCGTCCCCTGGTTTTCTCTTTGCTTCTCTGAGCTTTTCTCTGTAGCTCCTTTTACCTGCCTGTGACACTTTCATTTCATGTCTCTGGTCTCTTGAGTTTTCTTGTCTCTTTATGATCTCTTGCCAGAAGGCTGTCCCTCCACTGTGCTCCCACCTCCCATTAATGGGGAGCCTTTCTCCCCGTGTCTGTGGGTGTCTTGGGATTAGGTGTGTGGACACAGGTGCCTGTTGGAACGTGTGTGGGGGTGTGTGTCTGTGTCGGGATTACATGCATGTCAGAGTGAGTGTGTCCACATGTGTGCTTGAGTCCAGGAGTGAGTGTGTGGACGCGGACTGTGCATTGACACGTGTGTTAGGGTTCATACACACACAGGTATTCATGAGCCTGGCAGCGGGTGTGTGGGCGTGAGTGTATCTAGATGTGGGTGACCAGTGTGGACAGGAGGGCTGTAGGGCTCTGGCACAGTGTCTCTGAGACAATGTTTGAGGACCTCTGGGGGTCCCTTTCCTATCTCCGACCTGCACAGGCAGGTGGGAGCAGGCCTGCAGGCCCTCTGGCTGAGTGAGAGACCAGGCGGGAACTCAACTGTGAACTTAGGTGAACTTGTGCACCTGCCCTCCCTCTGCCCCTGGACACGGCCTCCTCCTCCCCAGCCCGGCTCTCCCCTTCCCCCTCATTCACAGCCGCCAGCCAGCCAGCCAGCCAGCCAGCCAGGCAAGGGAGCTGGGGCCAGGACAGGCCACCAGGCCATGGGCATCCGTGGGGTGGCTGGCTGGGCGGCCCCGGTGTGAGCTCATACATCAGGGCTGACAGGCTCCGAAAGCCCCGGAATTAAAACCTAAATCGAATATTGATCACCCGCTCCGGCCGTGGCGCCCACGACAGCCCCCCCAGCTCCCTCGCGCTGGCTCCCTGCTCCCTGCTCACAGGCGGCACCGTCCCCGCCGTCCTGTCTTTCTCTGTCTTTCGTGCCTCCTCTCTCCTCAGCTTCTCCCCAGCCTGGCCCCACTTGTTGGGATGACTGGGCGCCAGCGGGCGCTCTCTCACCCAGAGACAGAGAAAGCAACACCCAGAGATGGTGAGACCCACAGCCAGAGACACAGGGGTGCGCAGAAGAGACCCCAACATGAGACAGTTAAATGCAGACCCTCACACAGGCCCTGAACAAGCAATGCCGAGACACCTACCCACTCCGACAGGCACACGAGTACCTTCAGATGAACACGCAGGAAGTCACATACAGTCACTCCCCGAAAGTCACAAAGACACAGACACACAGAAATACTACATACAGGGTGCAGGTGGAGAGAGAGTTACTCTCAGATACCCACAGACAGACAGATGTGCACAGGCCGACAGAGTTACACACATAGCTAGTCCCAACAGCACGGCCAGAGTGAGATAGAGGGACAGAAAGTATGAGGTTACCCCTTTGAGGCAGACAGACTGACAGTCGGAACTCCAGAGGGACAGAAAACACCCGCATTCCCCGTTCCCCTTCTGTACTCGTTCTGACAAAACACCACCCAGATCTGACTCACCCATAGGTGCCAACCCCACTAATGCATCTAGAAGCCAGAAAGGCCCTTCACAGAGGGAAGGCTCTCAGACCTCATCCCTTGCTCCGAACCAACAGCGCCCCGCCCCGCGCCCCAGGGTCCCGGGCAGGGTCAAGAGGTGGGGTCCATCAGGGCAAAAGAGGCTTCTCCTCCCAGAGGGGCGGGGCCAAGGTCCTGTTGTGCCGGCTGAGTCAGGGATGGGGTTTCAGTCTCTGAGACCACCTGTAGGATGGAGGCCAGACAGTGGGAAGAACTTCCCTGGGCCAGGAGGGCTGGGGCCGCACAGCCTGGGCAGGGGCGCTGCCCCGGTCCCCACCCCCACCCCCAACCCCTTGGCTTCCCGGCTGGGGCGGGCGGCGGCGGAGGCGGCTGCCGGGGAGAAGATGAATCTTTCATGAGTGATTTGCGGCCGCCTCTTCTCGTCCCGTGTTGTTTAATGTTTCAATTTGGGCGCAAGCAAAACATTCAATCAGGCGGATTAAGTGCGTAATGCGTCTCATCGCTCAATCTGTCGCCTCCGCCGGGCAGCCCGCCGGGTGGGGGGGGATTAGGAGGGGGTGGCGGGCAGAGACCCCGACCAGGGGAGCCCCGTCCCCAGCGCCACTCCAGAGCTGTGCCTCCTCGGGAAGCCCCTCAGCCAGGTCACAGCGTTGCCCAGTCCTAGGTGCTGGTCCCCAACAGGAACCACTTTCTGCTTCATCCAGGGTGTCCACTTGGTTTGGGGGACCCTGGCTTCTCCATACACCTCTGTCCACCCATCTTTCCCTGTCCTCTTCTTTTTTATCTTTCTGGCGGTGTCTGCCTGTTTCTGTCTGTCTATCTGAGTGTCTGCCCATCTCTTTCTTTTTCTTTTTCTGTCAGCCTGTATTGCCGTCATCTCTCTCTGTCCTGCTTTCTCTTTGCCTGCTGCTTGGGTTGTTTTCTTCTTCTTAACACCACCTTCCTTCTCCCTTCTTTAGATCTACCTGGCACCCCTCCGTCACACTGTCCTTCTGCCCAGGTGGTTCCTGTCTCTTGAGCTAACTGTACCTGACTCTTCCCACCAGCCCAGCCTCTCTCTGTCCAACAGCAGTCTCTCTGTCTCTGTGCCCACTGGCTATGGGCATATGCCCCTCTGTCCCCCCTCTTTCCCTCTCTAATCTGGCCCTGTCACGTCCTCTCTCTCTCCCTCCACCAGGATCTCAGTCCTCAATCCTGTCTGCCTGATGCCTGCCCTTTCCAAGTTTTGGGCCCCCGCAGGCCAGCGGTCAAGAGGTGGGGTCCATCAGGGCAAAAGGCTTCTCCTCCCAGAGGGCGGGCCAAGGTCCTGTTGTGCCGGCTGCGTCAGGGATGGGGTTTCAGTCTCTGGGACCACCTGTAGGATGGAGGCCAGACAGTGGGAAGAACTGCCCTGGGCCAGGAGGGCTGGGGCCGCACAGCCTGGGCAGGGCGCTGCCCCGGTCCCCACCCACCCCAACCCCTTGGCTTCCCGGCTGGGAGGCGGCGGCGGAGGCGGCTGCCGGGGAGAAGATGAATCTTTCATGAGTGATTTGCGGCCGCCTCTTCTCGTCCCGTGTTGTTTAATGTTTCAATTTGGGCGCAAGCAAAACATTCAATCAGGCGGATTAAGTGCGTAATGCGTCTCATCGCTCAATCTGTCGCCTCCGCCGGGCAGCCCGCCGGGTGGGGGGATTAGGAGGGGGTGGCGGGCAGAGACCCCGACCAGGGGAGCCCCGTCCCCAGCGCCACTCCAGAGCTGTGCCTCCTCGGGAAGCCCCTCAGCCAGGTCACAGCGTTGCCCAGTCCTAGGTGCTGGTCCCCAACAGGAACCACTTTCTGCTTCATCCAGGGTGTCCACTTGGTTTGGGGGACCCTGGCTTCTCCATACACCTCTGTCCACCCATCTTTCCCTGTCCTCTTCTTTTTTATCTTTCTGGCGGTGTCTGCCTGTTTCTGTCTGTCTATCTGAGTGTCTGCCCATCTCTTTCTTTTTCTTTTTCTGTCAGCCTGTATTGCCGTCATCTCTCTCTGTCCTGCTTTCTCTTTGCCTGCTGCTTGGGTTGTTTTCTTCTTCTTAACACCACCTTCCTTCTCCCTTCTTTAGATCTACCTGGCACCCCTCCGTCACACTGTCCTTCTGCCCAGGTGGTTCCTGTCTCTTGAGCTAACTGTACCTGACTCTTCCCACCAGCCCAGCCTCTCTCTGTCCAACAGCAGTCTCTCTGTCTCTGTGCCCACTGGCTATGGGCATATGCCCCTCTGTCCCCCCTCTTTCCCTCTCTAATCTGGCCCTGTCACGTCCTCTCTCTCTCCCTCCACCAGGATCTCAGTCCTCAATCCTGTCTGCCTGATGCCTGCCCTTTCTCTGTCTACTCCTGTGTCCTCTCTTCCTGTCTGTGTCCACCTGTTTCTCTGTCCAAATCTCTCTATCTCTGTGCTCTTCTGGGTCTGTCCCTCTGCATTCCCTTCCTGAGGTTCCTTGACCTCTCAGCTCCATGTCCTTTGGATGGACCAACGTCCATGTCCACTAGGGGGCAGCAGGCACAGGCTTTTCTGGTGGAGTCTGTAGACCAACCAGCCCCAGCCTCTATTAGACCCAAGAGCCCAGTCCCCCAGCCTCCTCCTCCCTCCCACCCACCCGCTGGGGTCCCCAGTCACCTTCTCTCTTGGAACCCAGAGCTCCTATTTCTCCAGTCCCCTCTTTCCTCCCTTCCGGGCAGCCCATGACCTGCTGCAGGATAAATGGAGATTTCAGCTGGAGGACTGACAGGCACTAACCAGAAATGTTGTCACCACTGCCTGGTGCGGAGACCCATGGGGCTGCAAGGCCAGGGCGCCACAGCGTGTGCGGGCCCAGCCACAGGGACACACACAGATGGATTCCAGGGAGCACACGCACGTAACAGGATTCCTTCCTAACACACAAGGACATACCCCAGTCACACCCTAGGAGCCCTGGATCACAGACCCCTGGCCCCCAGAGAAGCTCACGGACAGACAGACAGACAGACAGACACACACACACACACACACACACACACAGATAGCGCGCGCACGCTCAAACTGCCTTAACCAGCCCTGCGGTTCAGAGGGTGCCATACAATTACACACATGCACACTCGCCTCCCCTTCATTCAGAGAGACTCTGGGGGAGAACAGAGATGGGGCAGGAGGTTCTCCCCTGGCCCCCATCTTGGTGGGCACTCTCAGCTCCCGGGACCCCTCAGCCTCTGTATGCTCCTGGATGTCCTTGTCCGCCCCTCCCCCTTCCCCTGGGACAGCCTCCCTCCCTCCCCTGCTCCCCTCTCCTCCCGTTTGCCCCCACCCCGTCTCTCCCTTTTCTCTCTTCCCTGTCCTCCACCCCTCCTCGATCTCTCTCTCTCCAGATCCTTAAGTTTCTCCTTCTCATCTCTCACTTTCCGCCTCTCTTCCGTCTGTCTGTCTGTCTATCAGTTTCTCCTGCCTCCTTCTCCGTCTTTCTTTCTCTGAATTTGTCTTTGTCCAATTCTTTACACCTCTGGCAAGTCTCTCACATTGGGGGCTTCTCTCTTAATGCTCTCACTTTGTCTCAGCCTCGATTTCTTAGTCCCCCCGCCCCGCCATCTCTCTATCTCTGTGTCTGTGGTAGTATGTCTCTCTGTCTCTGTCTCCCTCGCTATATTAACTCCAGGCTTTGCTGTGTCTCTCTCTTTCTCCGTGTGTGTCTCCATGTCTCTGCATATCTCTGTCTACCCCTGCCCATCTCTCTGGGCTTCTCTCTCACTGTCCCTCTCTCTGTCTCTCTGTCCATCCATCTCTCTCTCTTCCCAGCCCCTCCCTCCCTCCCCCTCTCTCCCTCTCTGTCTCACTCTTCGCCTCTCTCTTTTCTCTCTCAAGTGTTTTCAATTTTATTCTGAGTGGAATTAACTACCCCTGATGTCAAATTGCCGCCGAAATCGATAATAATATCTTTACAAAAGAGGATATTCTTCTCTCGGAGAACGGCCTCTGAAAAATGGAAAATTTAGTCGAAATTGATTCATTACTTGACACTTTATAGAACGGCTGCGTATTGATCGCACCTGTCATGTCCCATCTCCCCTAATCGAAGCTGAAGGCCGGCTCCGATGCCTGCTATTTTTCATAATTCCACCGCAGCCGACAGCTCCACAAACACCGCCGCTCGCCCGGCCTCCGCCTCCCCGCTCCGGCCGCCACCGCGCGCGCCCTCGGCCTGGCCCCGGCCTCGCGGGCTGCGCCTGCACTGCCGTCCCTCCGGCGTCCATCTGTCCGCCGATTCCCTGCATGTCCTCTGTCTGTCCTCCCCTCGAACGGGTTGGGGGGGGGGCACTCTCCCCAGCTGGCTGGCTGTCCTTTCCGCCCCAAGCCCTAAGTCTGTCCGTCCTTTTCCTGGGACTCCTCCCCAATCTGTCCAGTCTTCTCAACACCTGCCTTTGTCCATCTGTCTGACTCCCACCCCCCACCCCCGCACTCGCCCTGGTTGGCGGTCTCTCCCGGGCTTCCCGATGGCCCGTGTGGCTGTCTGTCTGTCCTCCCTGTCATCTCCTGCCTGCTTCCTTCCGCTACCTTCCAGGCGGTGGGAGTTGGAGGTGGGGAGGGATGCAGATGCTGGCTGCTCCCCCTCCCCCAGCAGACGTGACTCCCCTGGCTCTGGATTCCCCAGCGCTTCCCAACACCTAGGGTCTGGCCTGGCCTCGTGGACGCGGGGTCTCCCTGCTTTTCCTCACCCTCCTCCCCAGGACCCCTGGGCTGCCTGCCCTCCTCCCTGGACCCCTCTGTACTGCTCCTTCTCCCCACCCCCAGCTCTTTAATGTCCTCCATCTCCCCCCTCTCCCAGGCTCTGCCTTCAGCGGGAACCCAGAGATGAATGAGACACAGGCCCTGCCCTGGGGAGCCTTGAGTCAGGCGTGGACCCCACAGATGAGGGTGGGGGCGTATCACACTGTGCTAGAGGAAGTGCAGAGAGCCTGGGGGACTGGGGCGGGCTCTGCTTGGGGAGTGGCAGAGTTGAAGATCAGAATCGAATATAGAGGGGTGTATGCATCAGGGCAGTACATCCTGGTGGTTAGGAACACAGGCTGCCACTCCCCCGTCCCACCCCCCACTCAGCCCATCCCCATCCCACCAGGCTCAGGTCCCACTTCCAACAGTAACTAGCTGAGTAACAGGGTGCTAGTGACTTTCTGAGCCTCATTTTCCTCATCTGTAAAATGGGGGCAATGCTACTACCAACACCTATCTCATAGGGCTGTTGAATTGATCAGTGTGTAGAGTTTGGGCCAGTGCCTGCTCAGAGCAAGTACTTTTAAGTGACCATTGTCCTGGCTATGGTAATTGTGCACAGACGCTGTTCAGTTCAACCCCACTGTCTGTCCCCACCTCCAACTCATCCTTGCCTTCCGTGGTTCAGGGAGGGAGTCAGCTTATACCCTTCCTGGTTTCACCCTCAGGCACCTTGAGTGGTGTTCAGGCACCTCGAGACCTCTTTCTAAGGTCTCACCCTCAATTGAAAGGGACACGTTAGCCCTCATAGAGGGGTCCTCGCACTCTGGCGCTCTGAAAAGAGTCTAATGGATGTTACAGACTCCAGAGGTGTTCTCTCTCCTTCCTGGGTGATAAATTCAGTCCACTGGGTGCTTCAGGCTGGTGAGGGTGTCCTGTCTCTCCTCTCTCTCTCTCCTTCTCTCTTTTCCAGGGGGCATTAAACACCCTGAGGGTGTTCTCTCTCAGCGGGGGTGTTAACTACTGCCTTCTGCTCTTGCAGCCTCCCTGGGGATCTTAACTGCAGCTTAATGGCCCCCCTCCTGTGAGATACTTCCCTCAAGTCCGGTAGGTGTTGTTGAGACTGTGAGTGAATACACACCCCTCCTTGGAAAGTAATACAAGAGCTCTGACTTTTATCGAACAGCTACTGTGCGCTCACAGGGCATGCCTGCCCTCCTCCCTGGACCCCTCTGTCTTGCCCTCCTTCTCCCCACCCCCAGCTCTTTAATGTCCTCCATCTCCCCCCTCTCCCAGGCTCTGCCTTCAGCGGGAACCCAGAGATGAATGAGACACAGGCCCTGCCCTGGGGAGCCTTGAGTCAGGCGTGGACCCCACAGATGAGGGTGGGGGCGTATCACACTGTGCTAGAGGAAGTGCAGAGAGCCTGGGGGACTGGGGCGGGCTCTGCTTGGGGAGTGGCAGAGTTGAAGATCAGAATCGAATATAGAGGGGTGTATGCATCAGGGCAGTACATCCTGGTGGTTAGGAACACAGGCTGCCACTCCCCCGTCCCACCCCCCACTCAGCCCATCCCCATCCCACCAGGCTCAGGTCCCACTTCCAACAGTAACTAGCTGAGTAACAGGGTGCTAGTGACTTTCTGAGCCTCATTTTCCTCATCTGTAAAATGGGGGCAATGCTACTACCAACACCTATCTCATAGGGCTGTTGAATTGATCAGTGTGTAGAGTTTGGGCCAGTGCCTGCTCAGAGCAAGTACTTTTAAGTGACCATTGTCCTGGCTATGGTAATTGTGCACAGACGCTGTTCAGTTCAACCCCACTGTCTGTCCCCACCTCCAACTCATCCTTGCCTTCCGTGGTTCAGGGAGGGAGTCAGCTTATACCCTTCCTGGTTTCACCCTCAGGCACCTTGAGTGGTGTTCAGGCACCTCGAGACCTCTTTCTAAGGTCTCACCCTCAATTGAAAGGGACACGTTAGCCCTCATAGAGGGGTCCTCGCACTCTGGCGCTCTGAAAAGAGTCTAATGGATGTTACAGACTCCAGAGGTGTTCTCTCTCCTTCCTGGGTGATAAATTCAGTCCACTGGGTGCTTCAGGCTGGTGAGGGTGTCCTGTCTCTCCTCTCTCTCTCCTTCTCTCTTTTCCAGGGGGCATTAAACACCCTGAGGGTGTTCTCTCTCAGCGGGGGTGTTAACTACTGCCTTCTGCTCTTGCAGCCTCCCTGGGGATCTTAACTGCAGCTTAATGGCCCCCCTCCTGTGAGATACTTCCCTCAAGTCCGGTAGGTGTTGTTGAGACTGTGAGTGAATACACACCCCTCCTTGGAAAGTAATACAAGAGCTCTGACTTTTATCGAACAGCTACTGTGCGCTCACAGGGCAGGGTGCACTCTGATAGCCATCTTCTCTGGAATCCTCCCAACCAGCTGGGCCTCAGAGAGGGAATGTAGATGGCCTAAAGATGCACAACCCAGAAATCCAAAAGACATCTTCTCTGGGCTGGGGGGGGGTGTGTTTCTGAGCAGTCAGAGGGATGATGGATAGCCTAACGGGTCCTGGCCATCAAGGGCATCAAAGCTTTCCTTGGGGTTCCCCACACCCTCCAGTTGGGGGCTGTAAATCTCTCACGGGTATTACTTATATTCTAACAGTGTTTCTGATGCCCTGAGATGCCTTCATCTCTCCTGGAGGAGGGGCTTAGGGATAGCGTGTGAAGACTGTCTTTGCTGGTGATCTTTGCTGTCTTAGGGGTACCACTCATGGTGCTATGTACCCCATGGTAAATGCTATCTTCTTGGAAGGTGTGCTGTCTTACTGAAGAGGGTAACATATAGCCTGCTGAGTTCTTTCCTTCCAGAAGGTGTTCTTTCATTTTTCCCAGGTGTCCCTTTGCTCATTTCATGGTCATCAAATACCTTCCAGTTAGTGTTCTTGATGCTTTGATGGTGTTCTAGCTTTTGAAAGGGTGTCATAGGCATCCGAAAGGTGTTGTCTCTTTCTCAAAAGGCTCCCCCCGTACAGGTGAGGAGTCCTACTCCATGGAGGGCGTTACAGAATCACCTCTGTGGCACTCAGAGCCACCTGCTGGTTGCGAAGCTGCCCTGAAGATGCTCCCCACAGTCTGGCCGGTGTCACAGACACCCTAGGGATACAGGTCCAGCTGGCGAGCAATCTTCAAGGATGCTGCGTGCAGTCCAGGTTGTTCTAGACACCCAGAGGAGCCTGGCTTTCTTGAGGGGGAGGGTCTCAAGTTCAGCTTAGTGGTGGGGTAGTGGGCTTCCTGGTGCCTTCTTGAAAGAGTGTTGTGCTGTGGACAGGTCTGTGAAGGAGTTCTCCTTTTCCAGCAGAATGTTCAGTCTTTCAATATGATTATTTTGAAGCAGTCATGTTCAGAGCCAGGGTGTTTATTTGGAGCCTGCAATGTGGGAGACCAGGGTTTGATCCTGGGTCGGGAAGATCCCCTGGAGAAAGAAAGGGCAACCCATTCCAGTATTCTTGCCTGGACAATCCTGTGGATGGAGGAGCCTGGCGGGCTCCTGCCAGACCATGGGCTCCAACCCCAGACCACGGGGTTGCAAAGAGTCAGACATGACTGAACAACTGACATGCTGTATTGCAATGGTGCCCATGTCCCTGTTTAACCCTTGCATTAGGTAACACCGTGGTCCCATTTTGCAGATGAGAAAACTGAGATTGGGGGATGTTTAAGCCAGGAGTGGTAAATCTCTCACGGTATTACTTATATTCTAACAGTGTTTCTGATGCCCTGAGATGCCTTCATCTCTCCTGGAGGAGGGGCTTAGGGATAGCGTGTGAAGACTGTCTTTGCTGGTGATCTTTGCTGTCTTAGGGGTACCACTCATGGTGCTATGTACCCCATGGTAAATGCTATCTTCTTGGAAGGTGTGCTGTCTTACTGAAGAGGGTAACATATAGCCTGCTGAGTTCTTTCCTTCCAGAAGGTGTTCTTTCATTTTTCCCAGGTGTCCCTTTGCTCATTTCATGGTCATCAAATACCTTCCAGTTAGTGTTCTTGATGCTTTGATGGTGTTCTAGCTTTTGAAAGGGTGTCATAGGCATCCGAAATGTGTTGTCTCTTTCTCAAAAGGCTCCCCGTACAGGTGAGGAGTCCTACTCCATGGAGGGCGTTACAGAATCACCTCTGTGGCACTCAGAGCCACCTGCTGGTTGCGAAGCTGCCCTGAAGATGCTCCCCACAGTCTGGCCGGTGTCACAGACACCCTAGGGATACAGGTCCAGCTGGCGAGCAATCTTCAAGGATGCTGCGTGCAGTCCAGGTTGTTCTAGACACCCAGAGGAGCCTGGCTTTCTTGAGGGGGAGGGTCTCAAGTTCAGCTTAGTGGTGGGGTAGTGGGCTTCCTGGTGCCTTCTTGAAAGAGTGTTGTGCTGTGGACAGGTCTGTGAAGGAGTTCTCCTTTTCCAGCAGAATGTTCAGTCTTTCAATATGATTATTTTGAAGCAGTCATGTTCAGAGCCAGGGTGTTTATTTGGAGCCTGCAATGTGGGAGACCAGGGTTTGATCCTGGGTCGGGAAGATCCCCTGGAGAAAGAAAGGGCAACCCATTCCAGTATTCTTGCCTGGACAATCCTGTGGATGGAGGAGCCTGGCGGGCTCCTGCCAGACCATGGGCTCCAACCCCAGACCACGGGGTTGCAAAGAGTCAGACATGACTGAACAACTGACATGCTGTATTGCAATGGTGCCCATGTCCCTGTTTAACCCTTGCATTAGGTAACACCGTGGTCCCATTTTGCAGATGAGAAAACTGAGATTGGGGGATGTTTAAGCCAGGAGTGGTGAAGCAGGATGGGGTGGAGCTGGAGCCTGTCTGGAGCTGTCTTCATCTGGGCAGTACCTTGGCCTTGGCACCTGGGGGTTGGTGGGGCAGGGGAGATCTCACAGAGCTGTCCCGGCCACTCTTGTTCCACACATCTTCCCCTCTGGAGGCAGATGAGTCCGGGGCATCCCCTGAGGAGGCGGCCTTAGGGGTACAGCCTGACCTTGGGGTGGGGGAGTGAAGTGGCAAGTGGGAGAGGGGAGGGAGAAGAGTTGAGGAACAGGCAAGAGAGGGAAAAGGAGAGTGGACAGTGAGGAGCAGGTAGGCTGAGCCAGGGCACCTGAGTGGGGGCTGAATTCTGGTTTGGGACGGGGGTGGGGTAGGGCTGCGCTATTTCCTTGTTATTTCAGTGAGAACAGATCCTGGGACTGGGGCCCTTGTCTGTCGCTGCAGGAGTGTGTGTCTGTGTGTGTGTGTGCGCGCGCGTGCGTGCTTTGGTGACCCTGTGACTGCCTGGGCCTGTGGAGGGGAGTGCCAGTGTGCTTGGCCTGGGTTCTGTCTGTCCACACGCCCTGGGCTTGTGTGTCAGAGTCCATGGGTCAGGAGTGTAACTCTATGTCACCATGGATCGTGTGTGTCCGTGTGTCCAGTTGGTGGTTCAGTGGATGAGGGAGTGGCACAGGGTAGGTCTGTGTGTGTGTGCAGCTGTGTGTCCATTTGTTTGTGTCTATGCGTGTTTGGCACGGCTGTGTGTCTATGTGGCCACAAGCTGTGCCCCGTGTGTGTTTGCACTATCTGTATTCGCGTATCCTGTGTGTCCCTGCGGGTGCCTGCTACTACCCAGGCCGTGTGTGCGTGGAGCCGCGTCAGAGTCCAGTTGGGCCGAACAGGCGTCCTGGCCACGTAGCCTCACGCCCGTCCGTCTGTCCGCCTGTCCTCCTGGGGAGGGGCGGGACGGGGACGGGAAGGAAAGGGAGAAGAGGGGGGTCTCCACCTCTCCACCCACCCCCGCCCCCAGCCCCCACTCCCTGAGTCCCGGGATCGAACCTTATTTAGAGTCGCGATTCGACATCTGTTTTCAAATTTGATCAGCTCTGAACTTTATTTTCCGAGTTTGAGGAAAATTATATTCCATCGATCGTGCTCCCGCCCCCTCCCCCGCACCGCCCGCCGCCGCCGCCGCCGCCTCCATATATCTGCGCGCGGAGCCGGGCCGGGCGGCCGCGAGGGCGGGAGGCGCGCGGCGCGCGCGGTGGAGCAGCGGGAGGAGGAGGAGGAGGAGGAGCGGGAGGAGGCGCAGGAGGCCGGCCGCCCCCGCGCCCCCCGCCCGGGCCCCGCTGCTCCGCGCCCGGCTCGCGGCGCCGCTGCCCGCCCGGAGCTCGGTCCCCAGCTTTCCGCGTCTCCTACTCTCTGGGCGCTTCTCTGTCGGGGTCTCTCTGGGCATCTCCCTGTCTCTGCTCGGCTCGCGTCTCTGGGTCTCTGGACGTCTCTCGGCGTCCCGGTCTCTCAAGTGACTCTCGCTCCCTGCTCCCGTCCTCTCTGGCTCCGTCCCCCCGGAGCTCCGGGCATCTCCCCTACCCCGTCCCCCCGCCCGGTGCCCCCTCCCCAGGACGCCGTGGGGGCCATGGCTGAGGGATCCGAAGTTTAAACACTTCTCCCCGGACCGGTGCGGATGCGCAACCCCCGGAAAGTGAGTGAGCGCCGCGGCCGGCGCAGGGGCGGGGATGGGGGGCGGGGATTGCTGCCCGGGGCGGGGGCCGGGCCGCGGGAGGCGCTCCCGGGAGACCTCCGGAGCTGGGCTCCCGAGTCTGAGGCGGGGAGGCGGGTCGGGTCTCCCCCGAGGCGGTGGGGGCGGGTGGGACTGCATCTGACTCGGAGGAGGAGGTGGGGGTAGGGGAGAGGGCTGGAGGTGCGCCCTCGGGGCAGAGGTCCGGGACAGGGGCGCGGGGAGTGCGGAGAGCGCGGGAGATGGGCGGTGAGAGCGCACGCTGGCCGGTCGCCCTGAGGGTGGGTCTGGACTTCAGGGGCGAGAGTCGTGGGTCTAAGAGAGCAAGACTGAGAACTTGAAATTTGGGATCTGAGGGCTCAGGGCCGAGACTGTGTATTTGGGACGCAGAGCTGTTTGCACCTGGGGATCAGCACTATGGGTGCGGATATTTGGGACTGGGGTCCGCATGGGGGATTAGACGGGGAAGGCTGGGAGGTCTGGCTTGGGAGCTGAAGTTCACAGCTGGGGATCTGCAGATTTGCCTCTGGATGTTTGGGGTCTGGATATTTGGTGTGAGAGGTCCCAGGGGCTGTGGAAGGACATTTGAACTAATGTTGGGATCTACACACTTCCCGGCTGAGAGTGCAGGCTTGGCCTGATCTTGGGGAGCTGTGTCCTGGGGACAGGTGGCCTAGTGGCACTGCATGTTCTGTCCCAGGCTTTCCACAACTGTCCCAGGACCACCCTGGGCCACCTCTGAGGTCTCTTTCCTAGCTGGGTCTCTAACTGACTCTCCGTCCCTGTCTCTTCCAGGATCTCTCTGTCCACTTCTAATTCTCCCAGAATCTGTCTCTCAGGCTCTTTCTGTCTCTCTGGCTCTTTCTGTCTCTCTGTCTCTGTCTCTCACAGCAGCTGTCTCTGCCTCTTTGAGTCCAACTCTTAGGCTCTCGCTGAGAATCTCTGTGCCTCTCTCTGCCTTCCCGTGTCTTTCTCATCATCTCTGTCTCTGCCTCTCTCTGTGTCTCCCTATCTCTCTGTCTCTGTCTCTCCCAGTGTCTCTGTCTGTCTCCCCCTCGCTAGTTTCCGCTCAGATTAAGCCGGGGACCTAATTCCAGGCCCAGGATCGAATTTTCTGGCAACAAAGGGAAATAGCGAATCGATCGGTCGCTCCGGAGATTAAGAGACAAGCGGCGCGCGGATCTATCACGGCTAAACGGCCCCCCCTCCCGCTCCCCCCACCCGGCTGGCCCGCCGAGGCCCAGACGCGCTCCGCATTGCCAAGCAGCCTCAGGAGCCCGGGGCTGCCGGCAGGCCCGAGCCCAGAGCTAACTGCGTGCCCTGCCCAGGGCCAGAGCTCTGTCGGCCCCTGGGGAGCAGGGGAGGGGGTAGCAAGTGAAACGGAGGCAACAAGCCAGCCCAGAGATTCAGGCTGCACACACCTGTGGCCCCAGGTGACACGTTCACCACACCTGCCTGTCAACACACCTGTCCTATCCGTGTCCCGCATGTGGACCTCCAGGTAGCATTCGTCTCCTTCACCCGTGCCTGTGGGTAACCCTGCCCTCCTCTTCCCTTCATCCGCCCCTGTAGTTGTCACCTGTTTCTTCTCTCCTGTCCCCCTCCCTCAAGTAACTCAAGTCCCTCGAGACCTATCCCAAAGATGCCCATGATCAAGCTTACCTGCACCTCCAGGTAACACCTGTTCTCCAAAAAATGTACCCTTTTCACCGGAATCCCTGCATATCCATTTCATACCATGTTATTCCCTCTGTACCTGCACCCGCACCTCTCCTCCCTCTGAAGCCCTAAGCACACTTGTTTCTCCCTGGCATCTGTATCTCGTCATCCCTGCCTCTCTTCCGGCAGTACCTGCCCACACACCTTACCTTGCTCTCACTCATGCACTCCCCTTCCTTCCCACCTAAGTCCTCACATGTGCATCCTCCTTCTCTGACCTCAGGTGCCCCTCCCACCTCTCACCCGTACCTCTCCTTTACCATGCTGACCTTGTCCACCCGCACAGCAGTCCTCCACAAGAGCCTCCCATGCCCCCGTCACCTGAACACATACCTGCTTCACAGCACGCTCTCTGCCTGCACCTAACTCCCTCACTCTCCATCTCCCCAGGCGGAAGTAAGTACCCCTCCTTCCAACCGCTTCCCCACTACCTGTCATTTCAGGTAACTTGCCCAAGACAACTGCACAGACGCCAACTCCACTGGTCTCCTAACACCCCCTCCACTTGATGGCTCACACATGCGGTGGCGCCCGGGTAGGATGTGTAGCCTTCTTCCTCAGGTTCCCCGCCCCCTGCCGTGATGTCTCTTTTAAGCCCTTGACCTCTGAAAGCCCCACCTGCACATGTGCTGCTGGCCTCGCTGCGCCATCTCCCCGTGTCTTCATGGTGGCACACGTTTGGGCAGGGCATCTGTCCTTGGGCACAGGTACCCGCCTCACCTGCATACCTGTCCTGCAGGTACTACCTAATCGCTTCTCTTCTGTGCCAGAGACATAATGTCCCATGTTCCTCACTTCTTTTTCCTTGCCTCACAAGGTCATAGAAATATCTCCACACATCTGCCCGTTGCTCACCTGTCTACCTCAGGCATCAGCTCTCCGGCACTATGCCTTCAGGTAGGCCCATTCGTCTCCTTCACCCGTGCCTGTGGGTAACCCTGCCCTCCTCTTCCTTCATCCGCCCCTGTAGTTGTCACCTGTTTCTTCTCTCCTGTCCCCCTCCCTCAAGTAACTCAAGTCCCTCGAGACCTATCCCAAAGATGCCCATGATCAAGCTTACCTGCACCTCCAGGTAACACCTGTTCTCCAAAAAATGTACCCTTTTCACCGGAATCCCTGCATATCCATTTCATACCATGTTATTCCCTCTGTACCTGCACCCGCACCTCTCCTCCCTCTGAAGCCCTAAGCACACTTGTTTCTCCCTGGCATCTGTATCTCGTCATCCCTGCCTCTCTTCCGGCAGTACCTGCCCACACACCTTACCTTGCTCTCACTCATGCACTCCCCTTCCTTCCCACCTAAGTCCTCACATGTGCATCCTCCTTCTCTGACCTCAGGTGCCCCTCCCACCTCTCACCCGTACCTCTCCTTTACCATGCTGACCTTGTCCACCCGCACAGCAGTCCTCCACAAGAGCCTCCCATGCCCCCGTCACCTGAACACATACCTGCTTCACAGCACGCTCTCTGCCTGCACCTAACTCCCTCACTCTCCATCTCCCCAGGCGGAAGTAAGTACCCCTCCTTCCAACCGCTTCCCCACTACCTGTCATTTCAGGTAACTTGCCCAAGACAACTGCACAGACGCCAACTCCACTGGTCTCCTAACACCCCCTCCACTTGATGGCTCACACATGCGGTGGCGCCCGGGTAGGATGTGTAGCCTTCTTCCTCAGGTTCCCCGCCCCCTGCCGTGATGTCTCTTTTAAGCCCTTGACCTCTGAAAGCCCCACCTGCACATGTGCTGCTGGCCTCGCTGCGCCATCTCCCCGTGTCTTCATGGTGGCACACGTTTGGGCAGGGCATCTGTCCTTGGGCACAGGTACCCGCCTCACCTGCATACCTGTCCTGCAGGTACTACCTAATCGCTTCTCTTCTGTGCCAGAGACATAATGTCCCATGTTCCTCACTTCTTTTTCCTTGCCTCACAAGGTCATAGAAATATCTCCACACATCTGCCCGTTGCTCACCTGTCTACCTCAGGCATCACCTGCTCCTCCGGTACCACCCTCCACTCATTTCTTCAAGCAAACAGGTACTGAGCCCCGTCCACACACACCCTCTACTTCATCTCCCTCTGCTTTGCGTCTCTTCATCCGTGTGTCTGCCAAACTTCTGCCCTCCCCAGCCTGTCCCCAAGGGGACTCCTACTACTGCCTCACAGACTCACACCTGACACCCAATACCGGGTCCCCCTCTAGCCTTCTCCCCTCCTCCACCACATCCACTGTAGCTCTCCTTGCTTCATAGCTTCTTCAAACACTGTGTACCCACCCCTACCTCCCTCAACCACCCCCTGTCCCTTTAGAGCCTGACCTTCAGACCCCTCACATCTGTCTCTAGCCCACGCCCCTCTGGAGTGACTGTCCCTTTTCACAGAACGTGTCCCCAGCCATCTATCTCCTCAGAGAACACCCTTCTCGATGAGCCTAAGTAACACCTGTAGCGCTTGTTAAACACGTATAACACCTGGTCCCAATCGTCCACACACCTGCTCGCTCGGTGTGCAGAAGTTCTTCGGAGAGAGCTTCTCAGATTGCAGCGGGCCGAGGAAAGGTCTGGAGGGCTTGTGGGATCACAGAGACCTGGGTCTCACTGCAGAGATCTCAGGTCTGGGGAGGAATCTGAGACTCTGCATTTCTAACAAGCTCCAGGTCCTGCCCTTGCCGGCTGGTCCGGGGTCTCTGAGGAGCATCACTGTCCCTCAGGTTCCCCCCGATGGCTCACATGCGGTGGCGCCGGGTAGGATGTGTAGCCTTCTTCCTCAGGTTCCCCGCCCCCTGCCGTGATGTCTCTTTTAAGCCCTTGACCTCTGAAAGCCCCACCTGCACATGTGCTGCTGGCCTCGCTGCGCCATCTCCCCGTGTCTTCATGGTGGCACACGTTTGGGCAGGGCATCTGTCCTTGGGCACAGGTACCCGCCTCACCTGCATACCTGTCCTGCAGGTACTACCTAATCGCTTCTCTTCTGTGCCAGAGACATAATGTCCCATGTTCCTCACTTCTTTTTCCTTGCCTCACAAGGTCATAGAAATATCTCCACACATCTGCCCGTTGCTCACCTGTCTACCTCAGGCATCACCTGCTCCTCCGGTACCACCCTCCACTCATTTCTTCAAGCAAACAGGTACTGAGCCCCGTCCACACACACCCTCTACTTCATCTCCCTCTGCTTTGCGTCTCTTCATCCGTGTGTCTGCCAAACTTCTGCCCTCCCCAGCCTGTCCCCAAGGGGACTCCTACTACTGCCTCACAGACTCACACCTGACACCCAATACCGGGTCCCCCTCTAGCCTTCTCCCCTCCTCCACCACATCCACTGTAGCTCTCCTTGCTTCATAGCTTCTTCAAACACTGTGTACCCACCCCTACCTCCCTCAACCACCCCCTGTCCCTTTAGAGCCTGACCTTCAGACCCCTCACATCTGTCTCTAGCCCACGCCCCTCTGGAGTGACTGTCCCTTTTCACAGAACGTGTCCCCAGCCATCTATCTCCTCAGAGAACACCCTTCTCGATGAGCCTAAGTAACACCTGTAGCGCTTGTTAAACACGTATAACACCTGGTCCCAATCGTCCACACACCTGCTCGCTCGGTGTGCAGAAGTTCTTCGGAGAGAGCTTCTCAGATTGCAGCGGGCCGAGGAAAGGTCTGGAGGGCTTGTGGGATCACAGAGACCTGGGTCTCACTGCAGAGATCTCAGGTCTGGGGAGGAATCTGAGACTCTGCATTTCTAACAAGCTCCAGGTCCTGCCCTTGCCGCTGCTGGTCCGGGGTCTCTGAGGAGCATCACGCGTCCCCAGCCACGCTTATTAAACACCTACCTCTTTGACAGACGGCGTCTTCAGTCCTTCATATCCATTGTCTCGTTTCATCTTCACGAGACCCTCAGGAGGGAGGCACTTATCCTTAAATCCCGTTTTGCAGAGAAGGAAACTGAGCCCAGAGAAATGGAGCCATTGGTAGATACTAGAGATTGGGACCCATCTGAGGCCATCTGACTTCAGACAGCTAGGTGTCCTTGCCTCCCACACCTGCCCATCGGCTCACCACCTGCCTCCAGACACGTCTGTCCACCTCATCACTCTGGCATCATCAGATTGCCCATCACCTGCCAGCTCTCCTACACCCCACTTTCTCCCTCCACTCCTACCCTTGGACATCCCATGCCTCCATGTTGGCGCCTGTCTCTCTCTTTCTCTCTGTGACAGTGACTACCCCCTAGCCAAGCTTATCACCCACATCCTGGCTCCCACCTGCGCCCCCCAAGCCACAGGGAACCAGCACAGCCTCCTGCCAGCACACACCTGTCTCCCTAGACACACCTTGGTATCTAGAACTACCCCCCTTTCCACCATGCACCTCTCCTGGCTCCTGTTTCCTATCCAACCCCCTGTCTTTTATTCCCTCTCTTCATCTCCATCTCTGTTGCATCTGCTCATCCCCCGCTGCTTATCCCTGAATCTGAGTCTTGCTCCGTCTTTTCCTCCCTCCTCATCTTTGTTCTCTGTGTTTCTTCCTTTCTGTCTCTCAGTGTCTCTGTATCTCTGGCTGTCTCTTCATAGTGTTCTGACTGTTTCCCTGGGTCCTTCACTCTCTCTCGGTCTCTGACCCATTCTTTTGCTGTCCTCTCCCTCCTCTTGTGTCTCTCTGTCTGTTGCCCTCTCCTCTGACGGTGGAAATCTTAGGGGGCTTGAAGTCATACTGATCTGCATTTGAGTCCTGGCATCACGACTCACCCCTGTCAGAGCCTCAGTTTTCACATCTGTGAAATGGGCATCATGGCTGTTGCTACTTCCCAGATTGTAGTGGGGACAGGAGACAGAAGGAACTGAGAGGACCGGGGGTGGGGCCAGATAGGGGCTGACCTTTCCCTCTGTGGGTCCCTCTCTGTTCTTGTCTCTTTCCCAGGGCTGAAGCCCCACCTGGATGTCAGTGGAAGCCTGTGTGGTGGGGGGGAATGGAGAGAGAGGTGGGCAGAAGCATCCTGGCCAGCAAGGCCTGGGCATGGGACCCGGTGTGGGGCTAGGGACAGGGATCGATCCGCCTCGGCGGCAGTGCGCGGGCCAGGATTGCATCTTGTCACAATAATTTATTGCTCTCATCCCGTCTGATCGATGGCGCTGAATTAGCACCGCACCATGCCCCTGGAGCCCCGAGCCTCCCCCAGCCCAGCTGGACCCTGGCCCTACGCTGGCCCTTGTGGGATCCCCGAAGCCCAGGCACTCAGTTCCAGCTGGCCCAGGCCACACCCCTGGCCCAGGGGATGGGGGTCCTGCCCTTGGTGCCCCACCTCTCAGCCCCCACGCTCCAGGTCTTGCCTCCCCACCTCCACTACTGTCCCTGGGTCTTCGCCCTTCTGTCCTTTGGCTCTCTGTCTCTGGGTCTGTTTCTCTGACTTGCTCCCTGTAGCCTGAGTTCTATTCCAACAGTGTTTGTTGAGCACATACTTGGTGGCAGGCCTGTGAGCAGGACACACAGCACCGCTGCTCTTGGGAGTCCAGAGGAGCTCCCATGGCCTCGTGGCTCCAAAGACTAGCTGGTCACGCTCGCCTTCTAGGTCCCGTCCCTCCACCCGCCCCCAGCACCCCACACCACTTCACAGCCTCAGCCCCAGAGTCTGGAGCCCACAGCAGAGGGAGTGGGAGGCAGGGCCTGGGGTGTGAGGATGAGATGGGTGGGCGCCGCGGTGGCCCCCACACTTGGTCTCTGCCTGTGCCAGCCAGACTCCCACTACCCCTGGGCTCCTCCGCCCTGCAGTGCTACCTCTGCCCCAGCATCTCTGTTGCTTAGGTGGAATCATACTGATCTGCATTTGAGTCCTGGCATCACGACTCACCCCTGTCAGAGCCTCAGTTTTCACATCTGTGAAATGGGCATCATGGCTGTTGCTACTTCCCAGATTGTAGTGGGGACAGGAGACAGAAGGAACTGAGAGGACCGGGGGTGGGGCCAGATAGGGGCTGACCTTTCCCTCTGTGGGTCCCTCTCTGTTCTTGTCTCTTTCCCAGGGCTGAAGCCCCACCTGGATGTCAGTGGAAGCCTGTGTGGTGGGGGGGAATGGAGAGAGAGGTGGGCAGAAGCATCCTGGCCAGCAAGGCCTGGGCATGGGACCCGGTGTGGGGCTAGGGACAGGGATCGATCCGCCTCGGCGGCAGTGCGCGGGCCAGGATTGCATCTTGTCACAATAATTTATTGCTCTCATCCCGTCTGATCGATGGCGCTGAATTAGCACCGCACCATGCCCCTGGAGCCCCGAGCCTCCCCCAGCCCAGCTGGACCCTGGCCCTACGCTGGCCCTTGTGGGATCCCCGAAGCCCAGGCACTCAGTTCCAGCTGGCCCAGGCCACACCCCTGGCCCAGGGGATGGGGGTCCTGCCCTTGGTGCCCCACCTCTCAGCCCCCACGCTCCAGGTCTTGCCTCCCCACCTCCACTACTGTCCCTGGGTCTTCGCCCTTCTGTCCTTTGGCTCTCTGTCTCTGGGTCTGTTTCTCTGACTTGCTCCCTGTAGCCTGAGTTCTATTCCAACAGTGTTTGTTGAGCACATACTTGGTGGCAGGCCTGTGAGCAGGACACACAGCACCGCTGCTCTTGGGAGTCCAGAGGAGCTCCCATGGCCTCGTGGCTCCAAAGACTAGCTGGTCACGCTCGCCTTCTAGGTCCCGTCCCTCCACCCCGCCCCCCAGCACCCCCACACCACTTCACAGCCTCAGCCCCAGAGTCTGGAGCCCACAGCAGAGGGAGTGGGAGGCAGGGCCTGGGGTGTGAGGATGAGATGGGTGGGCGCCGCGGTGGCCCCCACACTTGGTCTCTGCCTGTGCCAGCCAGACTCCCACTACCCGTGGGGGCTCCCCCTCCGCCCTGCAGTGCTACCTCTGCCCTAATCCCTCAATTTTCCGCATCTCTGCCCCCTCCTCTCCTTCTTCCCTGATGGGGTCTCTCTTCCCAGCAGCTCTCTCCCCGTGACCTCCAGCTCTAATTCACTTTGTGAAGCCACTCCGACCCGCTCCCCTTTCCTGGGTTCCCTGACTGGGATCTCCCGCCCCCTGTCTCTGGTCTCGGTCGTCTCTCTGCGTCTTGTTCTCACTCTGTCTTTGTGAGACCCTCTCTGGCCTCCCATCGTCTCTCTGCGTCTCTCCGTGGTCTCTGTTCCAGTCTTTCCTGCTTTGGGCTGCTCCCCGCTTGCTTCTCCGTCTCCCTCTCCCCATCACTCTGTCTCTCCGTCTCTCTCCCTCTGCGGGTGTCTCTGCATCTCTGGGTCTCCCCCAGCGCTGCGCTCCCTCCATCTCTCTGGGTCTCCGAAGGGGAGGGTCGGGCTGGGCTCCGGGTCCATCTGCGGTTGCGCCTCCCTCCGTCTCCCTTCCCCCAGCGCTGTTTGGTAGGCGGGGTGCGTGGCACTGCGGCTCCCACCTCCCCGGGGACGCTCCCTCGCCAGCCCCCCCACTGACACCGTTCCGAGTGCTGGCCGCAGCCCCAGGGACATCCGTGCAGAGACTGGAACTCGGGGAGAGAGACAGAGACCTAGAGACACACACTCACCACCTCAGAGAGAGACACCAGCCAGAGGGAGAGACTGGGCGAGGGCGGCTGTGAGGCTGTGAGACCTCCCTGCCTGCCCTGGCTTCGGGCCTCCCAAGCACCCCGCACTCGGTGCCCTAGACACACCTTCTCCAGGCTGGAAGCCTGGAAGCCGGTGGCCCATCTGTCGGCCAAACTGTCCTTCTGTCTGTCTTGCACAGGCAGCCCGGTAGAGGTTCCTCTGTGTGCGTGCACGGGTGCACAGATGTGCATGTATGTGTGTCTGGATGGTGTGTGTCTGTGCCCTGTGATACTGGGGGCCTCAGCTGTCTTTTCATGGGACTGTGTGACTTGCGTTACAGCCCCACACTTGGTCTCTGCCTGTGCCAGCCAGACTCCCACTACCCGTGGGGGCTCCCCCTCCGCCCTGCAGTGCTACCTCTGCCCTAATCCCTCAATTTTCCGCATCTCTGCCCCCTCCTCTCCTTCTTCCCTGATGGGGTCTCTCTTCCCAGCAGCTCTCTCCCCGTGACCTCCAGCTCTAATTCACTTTGTGAAGCCACTCCGACCCGCTCCCCTTTCCTGGGTTCCCTGACTGGGATCTCCCGCCCCCTGTCTCTGGTCTCGGTCGTCTCTCTGCGTCTTGTTCTCACTCTGTCTTTGTGAGACCCTCTCTGGCCTCCCATCGTCTCTCTGCGTCTCTCCGTGGTCTCTGTTCCAGTCTTTCCTGCTTTGGGCTGCTCCCCGCTTGCTTCTCCGTCTCCCTCTCCCCATCACTCTGTCTCTCCGTCTCTCTCCCTCTGCGGGTGTCTCTGCATCTCTGGGTCTCCCCCAGCGCTGCGCTCCCTCCATCTCTCTGGGTCTCCGAAGGGGAGGGTCGGGCTGGGCTGGGTCCATCTGCGGTTGCGCCTCCCTCCGTCTCCCTTCCCCCAGCGCTGTTTGGTAGGCGGGGTGCGTGGCACTGCGGCTCCCACCTCCCCGGGGACGCTCCCTCGCCAGCCCCCCCACTGACACCGTTCCGAGTGCTGGCCGCAGCCCCAGGGACATCCGTGCAGAGACTGGAACTCGGGGAGAGAGACAGAGACCTAGAGACACACACTCACCACCTCAGAGAGAGACACCAGCCAGAGGGAGAGACTGGGCGAGGGCGGCTGTGAGGCTGTGAGACCTCCCTGCCTGCCCTGGCTTCGGGCCTCCCAAGCACCCCGCACTCGGTGCCCTAGACACACCTTCTCCAGGCTGGAAGCCTGGAAGCCGGTGGCCCATCTGTCGGCCAAACTGTCCTTCTGTCTGTCTTGCACAGGCAGCCCGGGTAGAGGTTCCTCTGTGTGCGTGCACGGGTGCACAGATGTGCATGTATGTGTGTCTGGATGGTGTGTGTCTGTGCCCTGTGATACTGGGGGCCTCAGCTGTCTTTTCATGGGACTGTGTGACTTGCGTTACAGCACGTGTAAACGCGGCATGTGGAGAGGTGTGCGTTCCTGAGCACACAGTAGGTGTGGGTGCGTGAGACCCCGGGGTTGAATTAAACCACGCGTGTCATGTGTGACTGGGGTGTGATGCTCAGCTCCCCCAAACTCAGGAGCTGTGCCGTGTCTGGAGTCTGTGGGTCAGGTGGCCACATGGCGCGTCTGAGTGACCAGGAGAGGACAGGTCTGAGGGCTGGGAGACCAGAAGGCTTAATAGCCCAGGGGAGACGGGCTGGAAGGACCCAGAGAGTGCCACCTCGGTGGGACCCCAGGAGCCAGGCGGGTGAGTGGGGGTGTCAGGAGCACAGCGAAGGAACCGCTGTGGATGTGGTCCCCCAACTCCCCCCAAATGGCTGCATCAGAGATGGGCTGTGTGTGCGTATGTGCAGTCATTTGGGGAGCTGGATAAGGAGTATCAGTTCATGACAATTAAGTGAACACGACTGGGCGTGAGCAGCCCTGAAGGGTGTGGAAGGCTGTGTGTGCTTGCGGTTGTGTAGTCACGTGTGACTGGTAATGTCCGTGTGGCCAGTCGTGTCAACTGATGCTCAGTGATGTGTGGGGCTGTGTGTCTGATGTCAGAGCACAAACTGTTGTGCTCTGACGAGCGTGTGCCTGGGTGTGTGTGGTGGGCCTGGGGGCCTGGGTTTCTGCCCCACTTCAGGAAGGAGCCGAGTCTCAGATGAGCCGACTGGTTGTGGGGAGGACCGTGTGTGGCCTTGACAGAAGTAGAGACAAGGAGTTGTGTGTGTGTGTGTGTGTGTGTGTGCGCGCGCACAGGGGCACCCCATCAGGGGTCAGGCCAGAGCTTTGGGGGATGTGGGCAGGGGTGGGAGGGAGTGACCCTGGGGGGGCGAGGCCAGGCAGCAGACCCCTACCACCTTCCTCACCCCTTCCTCCTCAGGACAGCCACGGGGAGGGGGGCTCCTTGGGACCCGCGATGGGGCCTAGGTTGGTGTGCCCGTGGACGTGGCAGCGTCTGTACAGACAGGTGTGCGGTGAGCATGTGCTAAGACAGTGTGCGAGAGCAGGCGGCTGGCTGTGCGCACCCGGTGGGAGAGCGTGTGTGTGGTGTGTGGGAAGGGGGCCCAGTCGTGTGTGTCCAGAGAGCGCGTGTGCACGCACAGAGGGTCTGCTGGGCGTCTGCTGTGCGCACAGGTGTCTTCCACACGGGGCTGTGGTGTGTGAAGGCGTGTGTACCAGGGTGGGTACAGAGGGAACATCAGGAGGGGTGTGTGTGTGTATCCAGGTGTCCGGATGGGTGTGATGTGTGTGCCTGTCAATGTGTGTGTGTGTGTGTGTGAGCGTGTGCGGGGGCCGCAGGAGAAGGGTCTTGGGCCGCATCGCTCTCCTCTTTAGACAGAGCCCCGGAGAAGATATGAAATTTAAAAAAAAAATCAATTTTCATTCCACTTGTGCAGATTGTGTTAAGGGGAGGTGGGGGCGGGGGGAGGGATGAAGGGGCTGGGGTGGGGGTGCAAGGCCCGAGGCGGCTCCCGAGGCAGCCCGAGCAGCTTAGAGAAATCAAAACAACTGGTTAAACCCCGGCCCCGCCGGGGTGATAAGGGGGGTTTGTGGTGAGGAGACACGAGCAAAGAGAGACGTGGAGAAACAAGACAGGGAGAGAGACGAGAGACAGAGGGCCTCAGAGATGGAGACATCTGGACATAGAGGCCGACAGACAGACAGACAGGACAACAAAGACCGAGGCAGAAGGAGACCTAGAGGGAGAAACCCACTGGCGCGAGAGCTGCACAGGCAGGTCTGGGCCAGTGCCTGCCTCACACGCGTCCAGGCATCCAGGCTTGGGGCGTCCACAGATGAGTGGGTGGACAGACAGCTGGACAGGTGGTGGCAGGAGCAGCAAGGCCCAGGAGGGGGTTTTCCCTCAGTGTCCTCCCCGGCCTCAGCTGGTGGGGCTGTGGATCTGAGTGTGGCGCTGTGTGTGTGTGTGTGTGTGAGGCCATGTGTGTTGGTGGCCCGGCAGTGGCTGGCTATGCTGGTGTCATGTGTGCCCCTCGGTCTCCCTCCATGATGGAGCGTGTGCACACGCATGGTCTCTGGTGTCCGTCTGTGTGACCGAGTCCCTGGTGTGTGACCGGCTCGGCTGAGCTGTTGCACGTGCCTGGGTGGGTCTGTGTCTGTGTTCCTGTGTGTGCTTTGCAGGTGTGTGTGTGTGTATTCGTGAGCCGTGGGGTACGATGGCGTGTCTTTCTCTCCGTGGGGGGATGAATGGGTGTGTGTCTCCCGTGCATCTGTGTACAGTTGTGTATCTGCCTCTGGTTGTGTGCCTAGGACCACGGTGGCTACGTGTGACGAGGGTGACGTGCACGTCTCTGTGTGGTGTGTGACACACACGTTGTGGTGTGTGCGCCTGGGTGGTCGTGCGGCAGGATCCACAGGAGGGTGTTGGTTGTGGCGGCTCCTGGGGTGTGGGAGCTGGCGAATGTGTGCCCGGCATGTCTCTGTGATGGGCGTTGGGGGTGCCAGCAGGGTGTGGGCTGCATTGTTGAGCGGTGTCGCTGTGATGTGCTGTGTGGCCGGTGGTGCCTGGGCCTGGGCTGCTGTGTGAGTCTGCGGAGGTCTCGGCAGAGAGGGGAGGGAGGCAGCCCTGGCCAGCCCGGCCCCTCTCCGCTCTGCTGTGCACACACACACACACTCGGTGCCATGGCTGCAGGCGGTGGAGATGGGGGGGCACGGGGGGTGGAGGAAGCAAAATAAAATTAAAAATTAAAGCTTGCCTGGAGTCCCCATCCGCCCCGTGCGGACGGGCGGGGTAGGGGCGGGGCTGCAGCCGCTCCTCTTCCGCAGCCACACCGGGGTGTTTGTCCGTCTGTCCAGCCGTCCTGCCAGGCCCCTACCAGGCCCGCAGCCCCGGCCCCGCAGGCCCTGCTCCCTCCATCGGTCGATCAGCGATCAATGGGGCCAGGGGGGCGCCAGGGGCAGGGCAAGATCAAAGGGGCCCCTAGAGACGGATGCGGGGATGCTGGGACGGAAACAGAGACGCGGAGATGGGGAGACAGAGACACACGGAGACAGGGATGTTGAGAGACCCCAGACATAAAACAGGGTGTGGAGGCCCGGACGTGTGGACCCAGAGACAGAGACACGGCACCCAGAGAGACGGACACCGTGCCGGACAGTCGGGGCAGACGTGCGGGAAGGGGGCAGAACCGGAGGGGCGGGTCCGGTGCCCGGGGGCCTGACGGGAGCCGGGCAGGGGGACAGAGGCAGAGACGGGAGCAGCGGCGGGCAGAGACGCGTGCCTGCGTGCGAGAGACGCGGGGGGAGCGTGGGAGCAGGGCCCGGAGCGCCGATCCCACGGCTCCTCGTTATAACGTGTCCGGAGGAGGCGGCGGGGAGTTGAAAGCGTCGGGAAGAGAAATCAAAACCAACACGGAAATGAGAGGGGCCAATGGGGGGTGGGGGCGGGGGTGCAGAGGCAGGAGGGAGGGGGCCCGGAGAGGCAGAGCGAGCCAGGGAGGTGGGGGAGAGAGAGAGAGAGAGGTGGATGGGGCGAGGTGGGGAGACGGGAGAGAAGAGGCTGAGATGGGCCGGGGCGGGCAGGGGCAGAGAGGAGAGATGGAGAGATGGGAGAGTTAGACCAGAGAAGGGAGGAAAAGAGACAGATGGTGCAAAGAGTGCGGGACGCAAGACCTGGGGAGCCACGGGGGAAAGACCGGAGAAGGGCTGGGGGACAGAGAGGGGCAGATCTGGGAAGCCATGGGGGGTCGTGGAAGTGAGTGATGGAGGGAGAGAGACAGAGTCAGGGGACACTTGCTGGGAAGGGAGGGGTGGGGAGGGACGCCCAGGTCGAGGGGAGATGAGGAAAGAAACTGGAGAGAGACAGCGAAGTGGAACAGAGATGGAGGGAAGAGACAGAGAAGGGAAAAGAAAGGTGCTCAAGAGGAAGCAAGACAGGGAGGGAGGGACACAAAGTTGGGGGGCTGGAGCGCATGAGGGTGGGGGAGCAGAGGGGCTGCCCCCAGAGGAGCCTGGGTGCTGGAGGGGAGGGAGCAGGAGCGGCCTCGGTGGATACGGGTCGGTGGCAGGTGCCGGGGACTGGGGTGAGGGTGGCCGCAGGTGGCGACTGGACACGCCTTGGGGAGATGGGCTGATACGTCTCCTCTGGTCTCCGAGGGGTGGTTTATGGGGTAACGCTGTGGGTTTCTGAGATGTGTGGGTTGTTGGAGCAGCAGGGTGTGAGGGGCTGGGGGGTTTGGGAGTCTGTGAAGCGTGTATAAAGGGAACGGCTGGGCGGGTACCCAAGGCCGGGGCATGAAGACAGCGAGCCCTCTGAGAGGTTGGGTCTGGAGGGGTGGAAGGGTGAAGGATCTGGAGGCTGGGGTGTCTGGGATGGGCGTCTGAGGGCAGCGGATGTCTGAGGGTGGTGTCTGGGGTGCTGAGTATCTGAGAGAGGGGCTGACAGGAAGGGGGAAGGGTCTGAGAAACAGGCAGGGGTGAGCAAGGGGTGGAGTGTCTGAGGAGAGTGAGGTGCCTGAGGAGCCGGCTGTCAGAGGGAGTGGGGGTCTGAGAGGCGGGACCTGTTGCGGGGCTGGGGCAGGAGGAGGCAGATCTAAGGGGGGCGCGTCTGTGGGGGGGGAAGCAGGTCTGAGGGCAGGGGGTGTCTGGGGGAAGGCAGATCTAGGGGAGGGGTGTCTGAGGGGGGCTTCTGCAGAGGAGGCAGGCCCAAGTGGCCACGGGGTTGAAGGGGAGCGGCAAGTTTAAGGAGCGGCATCTGATGCGGTGCTCACGGGGGCGCTGGGGGCTGCTCTGTGGGGTGGGTGGGGCGGAGAGCAGGGCAGGCAGGGGCTGGGCCTGCCCCCTCCCAGCCCGTCGGAAGGCTGCCCGGTGCTGGCCGCTGGCTGGCCAGATGAGAGCGCAGGGCAGTGCGCTGGACCAGCCAGCCCGGGGGTCATCCGGGCGGGGGACTGGAGGTGGGGGCGAGGCAGTCGGGAGCAGGATAGACCAGGGGCAGCCACAGAGGGAGACCCAGACACGCAGAGACGGACCCCAAGGAGAGGTCAGGCACGAGGCGAGGGATGGAGAGAAGGTGGCTGAGATGGTGCGGGGCGGGCAAGAGCCAGTGAGTGTGAGTGAGTGAGTGAGGGGTGAGCAGCGAGGAGGGAGGCTGGGAGCCAGTCGCGAGGCACCGAGGAAGGGGAGACGACAAGCTGGAAGGGAAGGATCGGGCGCAGGGCTGGGAGAGGGACGGGGAATGATGGGGACCAGTGGGTAGAGGGGTACCGCAGGGGAGGTGGGCGGGGCAGGATGCTGGGGCCTGGGGCCTGGGTGGGTGGAGGGGGCGTCCCCCGGCAGTGCCAGCCCCCGCTGACTTCAGTCTGTCTCTCCCGCCTGCTCCATCCCGTCCTGTCCTGTCCTCATCCGTCTGTCTGTCTGGCCTCTCTGCAGGGCTGGCTCCACCATGGACTGTAGCTGCGTCTCTGACCTTCTCTTCGCCCCACCCGCCCTGCCGGCTCTCTGGACCCCTGGTAACTGGCCCCGGCCCTCCCCACCCCTTCCCCAGCCCTCCCCGGCCCCTCCTTTCCATCTCTCTCACTGTCTTTCCTTCACCTCCCCGGGTCTTGGTTGGAGTCACCTGAATCCAACCCCTTAATGAAAAGGTTGGTTAAGAAGTTCAAGGCCAAATGTCACTGCCACCTGCCTGCGGGGACATGATGGTCTCTTGGAGGGCAGGTAAGGTGTGGAGGTCAGAGAGGAACAAGGATCCCCGGGGCCTGAGGACCTGGGCCAGGTGGGCCGCAGTCTGCTTCCCCCCAGCACCTGCAGGCAAAGAGAAGCAGGGAGACTGGAGACCGACGGGCATGGATGGGGCAGGGCCGGGGATGAGAAGGGGCACTAGGCCAGGTGCTGGTGGACAAGTGGACAGACCAGACCGCCCAGGCAGGGGGACGTGGAGACGTGGCCCAAGCAGCTGGAGCGGGAAAGAGGATGGCTTGATTGGAAGCGGACGCCCAGACCAGGGATGTGGACAGTAAGACTGGACGTGACTTGAGTCTAAGTCACACGCCCACAGATGAGAAGTGAGAGTGTGCGCCTGTGTGTGTGTGTGCGTATACACGAGACAGAGTGAGACTCGGTGCCTGGTTACCTGGGATCCTGGCGTGTCTCTGTCACCCGTCAGTGTTTCCGGAAGACGGGGCCGCACTGGGCAAGTGTGTGTCCATCTCTTTGTTGAGCTGGGGTGCCTGCTTGTCCGTGCGTGTCCGAGGCCACCTGAGTGCCTCCGGGCTGGGGTTGCCATGCTTTTTGTCCGTGCGGTGTCGGGCGCAGGGCTGGGAGAGGGACGGGGAATGATGGGGACCAGTGGGTAGAGGGGTACCGCAGGGGAGGTGGGCGGGGCAGGATGCTGGGGCCTGGGGCCTGGGTGGGTGGAGGGGGCGTCCCCCGGCAGTGCCAGCCCCCGCTGACTTCAGTCTGTCTCTCCCGCCTGCTCCATCCCGTCCTGTCCTGTCCTCATCCGTCTGTCTGTCTGGCCTCTCTGCAGGGCTGGCTCCACCATGGACTGTAGCTGCGTCTCTGACCTTCTCTTCGCCCCACCCGCCCTGCCGGCTCTCTGGACCCCTGGTAACTGGCCCCGGCCCTCCCCACCCCTTCCCCAGCCCTCCCCGGCCCCTCCTTTCCATCTCTCTCACTGTCTTTCCTTCACCTCCCCGGGTCTTGGTTGGAGTCACCTGAATCCAACCCCTTAATGAAAAGGTTGGTTAAGAAGTTCAAGGCCAAATGTCACTGCCACCTGCCTGCGGGGACATGATGGTCTCTTGGAGGGCAGGTAAGGTGTGGAGGTCAGAGAGGAACAAGGATCCCCGGGGCCTGAGGACCTGGGCCAGGTGGGCCGCAGTCTGCTTCCCCCCAGCACCTGCAGGCAAAGAGAAGCAGGGAGACTGGAGACCGACGGGCATGGATGGGGCAGGGCCGGGGATGAGAAGGGGCACTAGGCCAGGTGCTGGTGGACAAGTGGACAGACCAGACCGCCCAGGCAGGGGGACGTGGAGACGTGGCCCAAGCAGCTGGAGCGGGAAAGAGGATGGCTTGATTGGAAGCGGACGCCCAGACCAGGGATGTGGACAGTAAGACTGGACGTGACTTGAGTCTAAGTCACACGCCCACAGATGAGAAGTGAGAGTGTGCGCCTGTGTGTGTGTGTGCGTATACACGAGACAGAGTGAGACTCGGTGCCTGGTTACCTGGGATCCTGGCGTGTCTCTGTCACCCGTCAGTGTTTCCGGAAGACGGGGCCGCACTGGGCAAGTGTGTGTCCATCTCTTTGTTGAGCTGGGGTGCCTGCTTGTCCGTGCGTGTCCGAGGCCACCTGAGTGCCTCCGGGCTGGGCATGTTGTGTCTTTGGGACTCTGAGTGTCGACAGTTTTGGGTTGGGGGAGTGTGGGCCAGCTCGCCTCAGTGGCTGAAGAGCCTTCAACTGCTCCTTACGAGGTGTGCAGCATTCCGCGACACACAGACACATAATGCAGGGGCATTTGGGGTTGTGTGGGTGGGGGGGCGCCCCCCAGGCCTCTGTGTTGGGGGTCTGGGGGTGGTTCTTGCATCTGTTTGTCACTGAGTGGGGCTGCATACTGGGGGCTGTGTCCTGATGTGGGTGTGTCCGTGTGCCGAGGTTGTGGGCCCTCCCCCTTGTGCTCGTGTGTCCACGTACAGCACATCCGAGGCCCTGCTGGGAGGACAGGCGGCGGCTCGGGCAGGGTTGTGTCTGCATGTGTGTGGCCAGTGGTGCGTTGTCATCATCGGGGCGTGAGGGTGTGTGTCTGTGATATGGCCGCTGGGACGTGTTCCGGGCGGGGAATGGGCTAGAGCTCGTGGGTTCCTCCAGCCCTGTCTTCTTAGAGGAGAAAGACCCCAGATGGAGTTGAGAGAGCGAGAGATCCTCCCTTTAGGGAGAACTGCCAGGCCTTCCCCAGCCTCGGGCAGACACCAAGCCACCTGGATGGGGCCCTGCTCCTCCTTGCCTCCCATCCCTGAGATTCTAATAAGCCAGAGAGGGCAAGGAACTGCCCAGGAACCCACAGCACGTGGATCCAGATCCTCTCCCAGTTCCGAGATCCCATCCTCCCCAATGGCCTCCCCTTATAAGCACCGCTCTTAGCTCCTTACGGAAGGCTAATGCTGCCTTCTGTTTTCATGCCTGGGTCTGGGGATCTGAGGAGGGGGAAGGAGAGCAAGGATGTGGCACAGGAGAAGCGGGACCCAGGGCCTAGGGCCTTGTGGGTAGGAGGTGAGATTTAGGGGTGGGAGGGGAAATTTAGGGGTGGGCGAGCCCCTCCGTCTCCACCTGGTGTGGACACTGTGGCAGGGCACCCATCTGAACTGTGGGCTTTAAGAGTTGGTTGTGGGACTTCCCTGGTGGTCCAGTGGGGCACTCCATCTGGGGGGAACTGTGGACTTTAAAGGGTTGGGGGAGTGTGGGCCAGCTCGCCTCAGTGGCTGAAGAGCCTTCAACTGCTCCTTACGAGGTGTGCAGCATTCCGCGACACACAGACACATAATGCAGGGGCATTTGGGGTTGTGTGGGTGGGGGGGCGCCCCCCAGGCCTCTGTGTTGGGGGTCTGGGGGTGGTTCTTGCATCTGTTTGTCACTGAGTGGGGCTGCATACTGGGGGCTGTGTCCTGATGTGGGTGTGTCCGTGTGCCGAGGTTGTGGGCCCTCCCCCTTGTGCTCGTGTGTCCACGTACAGCACATCCGAGGCCCTGCTGGGAGGACAGGCGGCGGCTCGGGCAGGGTTGTGTCTGCATGTGTGTGGCCAGTGGTGCGTTGTCATCATCGGGGCGTGAGGGTGTGTGTCTGTGATATGGCCGCTGGGACGTGTTCCGGGCGGGGAATGGGCTAGAGCTCGTGGGTTCCTCCAGCCCTGTCTTCTTAGAGGAGAAAGACCCCAGATGGAGTTGAGAGAGCGAGAGATCCTCCCTTTAGGGAGAACTGCCAGGCCTTCCCCAGCCTCGGGCAGACACCAAGCCACCTGGATGGGGCCCTGCTCCTCCTTGCCTCCCATCCCTGAGATTCTAATAAGCCAGAGAGGGCAAGGAACTGCCCAGGAACCCACAGCACGTGGATCCAGATCCTCTCCCAGTTCCGAGATCCCATCCTCCCCAATGGCCTCCCCTTATAAGCACCGCTCTTAGCTCCTTACGGAAGGCTAATGCTGCCTTCTGTTTTCATGCCTGGGTCTGGGGATCTGAGGAGGGGGAAGGAGAGCAAGGATGTGGCACAGGAGAAGCGGGACCCAGGGCCTAGGGCCTTGTGGGTAGGAGGTGAGATTTAGGGGTGGGAGGGGAAATTTAGGGGTGGGCGAGCCCCTCCGTCTCCACCTGGTGTGGACACTGTGGCACGGGGCACCCATCTGAACTGTGGGCTTTAAGAGTTGGTTGTGGGACTTCCCTGGTGGTCCAGTGGGTAGGATTCCACGTTTCCATCTCAGGGAGGTGTGGGCTCAGTCCCTGGTCAGGAACTAAGATCCCGTGAGGCCAGAGAGTTGGACGCCTGTGGGGCGGGGCCTCTGGGAGGCTGTTCTGCTGTGAGGGCATCATGGGGGTGACTGTCAGTGACGCACATGTCCTGGGGCTGCATTCACCGCCTCCACCAGTTTCATTGGGCCTCTGGGGTGAGGAGTGGGCCGTCATCACGGTGGTGGTGTTAGTGGGTCCCAGGGCCGAGGAGCCTGAGATGTGGAGTTGTGTGTATTGGGATGGGTGTGCGATCCAGCGAATCAGGCGTGTCTGCCTCGGTGTCTCGTTGCATGGGCTGTGCTGTGCCCGGCGGGAGTGTGGCACTCTGGTACAGCGGAGGCAGGGGGGTTCCCCTTGAGGACGAGTGGACGTCGGTGTGGCAGGCTGTGTGCTGTGGGCAGCTGCTGACACAGTGTTCACATCCACGTGGCTTGGAGGCAGGGGACATAGGCACATGAAAGGTCTAAATACAGGACAGGTGCAGAGAGCCACGTGAACGCAGACTGGCCCAGCCTGGGTGTTCCGAGGTGAGGTCAGCCGCGGCGGTGGGTCAGGGGAGAGAGGTAAACAAGTGACAGGTTGGGGAGACAGCAGAAATTGGGGGTGTTCAGAGTGCAGGAGAGACCAGACCTCACAGGGCAGGGCCAGGCTGGGGGCATGGGGAGAACGCGGTAGAGGGCATGTCCTTGTCTGCAGGCTCCTCCCAGGTCCTCCCCAGTCAAGGATGCTGGAGTCTGAACCCCGCCACCCTCTGCCCCAGCTGTGCCAAGGCAGGGCTCCAGCTGGAAGTGCCAACCCAGGGTCCCCGGACACTGAGGTCTCTTTCTCTGGACAATCTGGGGACCAGACACCAAGTCGGGTGTGGATAGTAGACAGCTCCCCAAACACGCCTGAGGTTGCTCATCAGAGACCAACAGTCAGGGGAGAGAAGGCCGTCTACTGGTTCCCGAGCCCAGGCAGGCGCCAGAGCCCCGGACTCGGCGCCCTGACCCAGGGCTGCTGCCCTGCCTCCCGTCCCCAGGCTTTGCCTTCCCGGATTGGGCCTACAAGCCGGAGTCATCCCCCGGCTCCAGGCAGATCCAGCTGTGGCACTTCATCCTGGAGCTGCTGCAGAAGGAGGAGTACCAGGGTGTCATCGCCTGGCAGGGCGACTACGGGGAGTTCGTCATCAAGGACCCTGACGAGGTGGCTCGGCTCTGGGGCATCCGGAAGTGCAAGCCCCACATGAATTATGACAAGCTGAGCCGGGCTCTGCGGTGAGGAGGGACTGGGGACCTGGCCCCTCTGCCCTCACTGTCCCTCTGGGCCCCTGGGGGGCTTTCCTTCAACTTCCTGGGGGCAGAATCCTATGGGATCCCGGGGCATGGGGCTCTGAGGCTGTAGCAACTGTAAATGCCTACTTGTGAATGAAAGGAGGGCATGAAGGAAGGACCCGTGTTCTGGGGTTTGGAGCCACACCGGCCAGGATCCCCGTCCCTGCCTGGCCCTGCGACCTTGGCCTGAATTTCCCCAAACTGTTGTGCTCTGTGCTGGGCGCCACACAAGTGCTGGGGGCTCTGCCTTTGCCTCCTGGGGCCCCACCTCCAGATCAGCGCCTTCCCTCTGCTCTCAGCTACTACTACAACAAGCGAATTCTTCACAAGACCAAAGGGAAGAGGTTCACCTACAAGTTCAACTTCAGCAAAGTCGTGCTCGTCAATTACCCGCTGTTGGACGTGGCGGCCGCCACCACCGGCTCGCCACTCTTGCTGACCCCTGGTCCCTTTGGGGGAGCCCCTGGGCCAGATGCACCTCCTCTCACCCCCGAGGTGAGTTAGGACCCTGGGGTCCCCAAACCCTGAATCCCCTGGGGAGGGAGCAGCCAGACTGAGCTACCCCCTTGCCTTCGTCTGCAGACCCTGCAGACCCTGTTCTCTGCCCCACGCCTGGGAGAGCCAGGGGCCCGAGCACACCTCTTCTCTCCTGAGACAGACAAACTGCGTCTAGACAGCCCTTTCCCATTCCTGGGCTCTGGTAAGGGCTGGGGGCCCAGGGGTGCCCGGGGGCGGGCTGCAGGTGTGTGAGGGAAGATGGACAAGGATGGGGGAGGAGCCAGGATGTGGGAAGGTGCCCTGGGTGGGGCTGTGTGTGTGTGTCTCTTTAGAGGATGTGTGATTGGGAGGTGAAGCAGAGTGGAGGGAAGCTAGACAAGGGGGCAGGCTGAAAGCAGGGCTTTTGGGGGGTGCTAAATGAACAGGAGACAGGCAAGGAGGTGGACATGCGGAGCCACGTGAGGGTGGGGAGACGCTGCAGGGGAGGACAGCGAGATATCAGGACGATCAGGCGGAACACGAAGTGGGCAGCCAGCCCGGCCAGTGGAGTGGCCCAGCCTAACCCCCACCTCCATGCCCACCCACCTCTCCCCAGGAGCCACTGGCTACTCCAAGCCCCCCGGCCTGCTGGGTCCCTTCAGCCGCGCCTTCCCCGAGCACCCCTGGAACTTCAGCCCGTACCTCACCGGCCCCTTCCCCAAGCTGCCCCCGCCTCTCTACCCGCCCCACTTCTATCCCAACCCCCTGGCCAGCTCCCTGGGCCACCTGCCCTCAGCAGGAGCAGGGGGAGGCCCCACCACTACGCCCCTGCTGGCTGCCGCTGGGGAGGGCCTGGGCCCTGAGCGCCCCTCGGGCCTGGCGGTGGCCCCTCGCCTGGCTCTGCCGGGGGCCGGGGGCCCGGAGACGGCGCTGGGCGGGAAGGAGGACAGCGACTCCGAGCTGGAGATCACTGACGTCAGCGGCTGCAGCTCTGACAGTGAGGGCGACGAGGGCCTCCCCGTGCCCCCCAAGGCCAAGGCGGCCAAAGGTGGGGTCGGCAGCTGAGCTGGCGGGGGGAGACGGATTCTGCCAGGGCGAGGCCCTCGATGTCCTGCCTGAGGCCGGGGTTCAGCCCTCGGCCCCTCCCAGGCCCAGGTGCGCGGCTGCCCCATTGGTCTTCCCCAACCCCGGTCTGGGGGTCTCACCTCCCCCTCCAGAGAGGGGAGGGGACATGATGGCCTCCAGCCTCCTCCCCAGGCTGCAGTCTGAGGGGGGCCCCTGCCTGGCCCCACTCCTGAAGTGCAATATGGCGCCCAGCCTCCCCGCCCCCCTGCCCCTGTGCTGTGACCTGAGTGTTTGTGCAGCCGTGTCTCCCCCTGTGCCGGCCCCCAATCCTGACGACGCCTCCCCACAGGCCCCCTGGGGACAGGGAGCTCAGAGCAATAACCCCGCCCCCAGCCCCCACCCAGGAGGGCCCCCCTCCCCATGACTCCCACCAGCCACCTCCAGAGTTTACTACAAAAATAAAAGAACAGAAGGAAGTGTCAGATGCTGGGCATCCAGCATCGTCATGGGCGACCCGACTGACCCGACTGAGGGGGCTTGCGCCCAGCATCATCGTGGTGACCAAGGGGGCTTGGGGGCGGGGCTGCAAGGGGTGCTGGGGGCGGGGCTCTGGGGAGTCAGTGTTAAGACACAGGGTTGGATGAACGTAGAGGCGACGCTTTGGGACACACACAGGAAGTGATGTCAGACAGCCATGAAGGGTTCCGGACGCCCTTCTGGGGCCCCTTCCCACCCTCACACACGCAGACCTCTCCTTAGATAATATATATTAAAAAATAAACCTCCAATTCAGGGTATAAAAACAGAGCAAAGGCACTTGGGGGTGGGGGTTGGAGGGGCAGCCCCCCCAACCCAGGCAATACTGAGATGGCCCAGGAATGGGGACCCGGTGGTGCCCCCCCCAGAATGAAGCCCTGAGTCCCCCAAGCGGGAGGGAGAGAAGGCCGAGGCCAGTGGGAGGTTGGGGGTCAGTGATCCCAGCTGGGCCCCCCACAAGGCGTGGCCCCGACAGCCCAGCCGGGGCTCTCTCTCCTCAGGCCCCTGGGGTTGGAGATGCCTCGGCAGCCTTGCGGTGGTGGAGGTGGTCCTCTCCTTGAGAAAGGCCTGGGGGCAGGGGAGATGCGGGAGCAGAAGAGAGACAGATAGAGACCACAGGGAGGCAGGGAGGCAGGGAGGGTGGGGAAGGAGCACAGAAGAGCCGGAGAAACAGAAATGGACAGAGTGCAGGCAGGAGGCCGAGTGAGGAGATGCGGAAAGTCAAAGAGGAAGGAGAGGAACAGACGGACACGGGCTATGCAGGGGTGAGCGCCCAAGGCAGCCACTCTGGCGCCTCCTCTCCGGCCGCGCCGGGCTCCCCTGTCCCCCACTCACCTGCCTGGGATAGGGGGCCTCAGGTACAGCCAGACGGGGGGACAGTGTTCTCCCCAAACTGAGACAGGAGGAGTCTCAGGCGGCAAAACTCCTCCTCCACCTCCTGGAGCGGGAACATCAGTGAGAAGGGCCCCTCGACTTCGTCGGCCCCTTCCTCCCTCCATCCCCACCCGCAAGCCACCACCTCCAGCTGTTTAATGGTCTCCTCCAGGCTGAGCAGCTCCTCCCGAATTTCCTGGGACGGCTCTGGGCTTGAGGGGCCGCCCCCGGGGACTCCATCCCCTTGGAGGGGAGGCCCCGCCCCGCTGTCTTCCTCCAAAGGCAACAGGAGCTGTTTCAAGGTCAACACTAGGGACGGGGGCAAGGGGACAGAGTCAGAGATGAGCATCAGGCTGGGCTGCGGGATGTCGCTGGGGTGGGTGGGGGCTTGATGTCAGACAGCATGAAGGGTTCCGGACGCCTTCTGGGGCCCTTCCCACCCTCACACGCAGACCTCTCCTTAGATAATATATATTAAAAATAAACCTCCAATTCAGGGTATAAAAACAGAGCAAAGGCACTTGGGGGTGGGGGTTGGAGGGGCAGCCCCCCCAACCCAGGCAATACTGAGATGGCCCAGGAATGGGGACCCGGTGGTGCCCCCCCCAGAATGAAGCCCTGAGTCCCCCAAGCGGGAGGGAGAGAAGGCCGAGGCCAGTGGGAGGTTGGGGGTCAGTGATCCCAGCTGGGCCCCCCACAAGGCGTGGCCCCGACAGCCCAGCCGGGGCTCTCTCTCCTCAGGCCCCTGGGGTTGGAGATGCCTCGGCAGCCTTGCGGTGGTGGAGGTGGTCCTCTCCTTGAGAAAGGCCTGGGGGCAGGGGAGATGCGGGAGCAGAAGAGAGACAGATAGAGACCACAGGGAGGCAGGGAGGCAGGGAGGGTGGGGAAGGAGCACAGAAGAGCCGGAGAAACAGAAATGGACAGAGTGCAGGCAGGAGGCCGAGTGAGGAGATGCGGAAAGTCAAAGAGGAAGGAGAGGAACAGACGGACACGGGCTATGCAGGGGTGAGCGCCCAAGGCAGCCACTCTGGCGCCTCCTCTCCGGCCGCGCCGGGCTCCCCTGTCCCCCACTCACCTGCCTGGGATAGGGGGCCTCAGGTACAGCCAGACGGGGGGACAGTGTTCTCCCCAAACTGAGACAGGAGGAGTCTCAGGCGGCAAAACTCCTCCTCCACCTCCTGGAGCGGGAACATCAGTGAGAAGGGCCCCTCGACTTCGTCGGCCCCTTCCTCCCTCCATCCCCACCCGCAAGCCACCACCTCCAGCTGTTTAATGGTCTCCTCCAGGCTGAGCAGCTCCTCCCGAATTTCCTGGGACGGCTCTGGGCTTGAGGGGCCGCCCCCGGGGACTCCATCCCCTTGGAGGGGAGGCCCCGCCCCGCTGTCTTCCTCCAAAGGCAACAGGAGCTGTTTCAAGGTCAACACTAGGGACGGGGGCAAGGGGACAGAGTCAGAGATGAGCATCAGGCTGGGCTGCGGGATGTCGCTGGGGGTGGGTGGGGGGCTTAGGCTCGGCTGGAGGATATAGCTCAGGGTGGGAAGGCTGAGCTGGGGGATGTCGCTGGGGGTGGGTGGGGGTGAGAGCTAGGCTGGGCTTGTGGGGGCAGCGTGGGAAAAGAGGCCAGGGGCCTATGGGCGGGAGTGAGCTTCTGGTTAGCTAGGCCTGCAGAAGGGGCTGTGGGACACAAGAAGGGGCGCAGGGGTAAGGCTGGGTTGAGTGGGGGGCACCAAGCACAGATGTGAGCCCAGGGAGAGGCTGAACGGAAGGTCAGGAAGGGACAGCAGCTACAGAAGAAAGGGGAACTTTGGGGCATTTGGGACGGTGGCGCGGCCTGGGGGCCGTGTGCGTGGTGGACTGGGCGCAGTGGTTTCCGGTGCTGAGCACAGGCAGGTCGGAGAGCAGTGGGGGCTGGTGGGGCCGTCCTGCGTGGGTGGGGCTGAGCTACCTTTCTGAAGGGCCTTGGCTGCGAGCTGGCCCTCGGGGCCTTGTCTGCAGAAGGGCTGGAGGGCGCTGTAGAGTCTCTCCATCCGGCCTGGGTCGGGGAGCGAGGTGGCTCAGACCCTGCTGGGCTTGCTGTGGACCTCCCATCCCAACTTGGCGCCCCTTTATCAAGGCTCACCGCCCTCTGTCTAGGCTCACCATCAGCTGGGGGCATCTCTCGTCCGCCGTTGCCGTTTTCGGAGCTGCTAAGCAGGGGTTCACGGGTGCTGAGGGGAGCAAGTGCTGGGTGACCTCACAGCCCTGGCCTGGGTGGGCAGCAGGGCCAGGGAGACGGAGGACTGGAGGTGGGGAGGCAAGGAGGTCCGGAGACAGAGACAGAGGTCGAGACTGGGAGACAGGGAGACAGAGAGGCCTGGCCAGTGGAAGACAGAGGGGCCTGGATAGGAGACAGACGGGCTGTGGTGGGGTCGGCGCACACATGCACACGCCGTCATGCGTATGCACAGACACACACATGTACATGCACATGCATGGAGACTGGGCTGAAGCTCAGGGTCTGGGGACACACAGGGAGACCGCCCCCTGCCCCCCAGTTCCCTCCCTGGCCCCCTTACCTGCTGGGGCTGGGCCGCTGTTTGGGTCGGGAGGTGCGGGTGGGGACCTTCAGGGATCCGGCGGCCTCGGAGATGAGGGCACACCAGCTGGGGAGACAGGCCAGCCCCCCTGGGCCGTCAGAGCCCCCAGACAGCCCCTAGACCCTGTGCCGAGACCTCCCACCCCCAGCCCGTGCCCTGAGACCCAGGCCTCCTCCTCCGCCCGCTCTCAGAACCCAGTGCCGCTCACTTCCTCCGCTCTGACACCGTCTGGGCCACCAGCTCGTATATCTGGGCCTCCTGGTCCCAGGTGAAAATAACATAGAAGGCTTTGTGATCTGCAGGGAGAAGGAGAAGCGAGGCTCAAATCCAGGGTCACCCCAACATGCGCCTGTGGAAGACCCCGTGACCTTAGGACTCCCATGACTCAACGCACGCCCTCTGTCCCCCACCTCCAGAGTTCTTTCTCATTCGATCAGGAATTGAGCTTCCAGTCAGCTCTACCTACAAGACCCCCAGAACCACTCCCACCACTGGGGCCCCTCTCTGGGCTCTCACTCCTGCTCCCTACCACCCCCCTGAGGCAGCCAGGGCATCTTTTTCAAAATATGGGTTAGAACTGGCTGCTTCTCTGTGCAAAATCCTGGGGGCCGTTTCCCATCTCACTTAATAAAATCCACAAACCAGCCTGGCGCCCTGGCCGTGCCCAGCCCAGGGGCCCCGCCTCCGCTCCCGAAGCCTTGGCCTGGGGTGGTCATGCCCCACTCCTAGGCCAGAACCAGCACGCCCAGCTCTTCGGAGGGTTCCTCCACCACCCTGGGGACAGCTGTGCCTGGGGCCTCACCGGTGGCCACCTCGCGGGTCATGGCGGAGGTGAGCCTCAGCACCGGCCGCATCATGGTCTTGCCGTCGGGCGTGGGGGTCAGCGTCCGGCTGTGGCACTTGAGCAGCAGCCTCTCATCCTGGCGCTGGAGCAGCAGCAGCAGGTCGTCCAGCAGCAGCACGTGGACCTCTGCGGGCCGGGGAGGAGGATGGGGCCCAGGCTCAGCACCCCTACCTGACACCCCGGCCCCACAGCCCCCAACTCGCAGCCCTGGCGCTCACCCACAGCCTTGTCCTTTGTCACCCGCCACGTCAGCGGGCCCTCATGGATCAGCCTCTTCTTGGTGATGTCTAGGTTCTAGAGGCAGGAAGGGTGACAGTCGGTGACGGTGACGGTGGGGCAGAGGAAGGTGGAATGCCCATGGGGTCAGGAGGGGCTGCCCCGCTGGGAGGTGAGGGCAGGGTTCAGAGCCGAGGGGCCCTCTTGCTCCCTGGATGTCTCATCAGAGAATGTCCATGGTGGGTGGAGGACAGGAGGGAGGAGCACCTTGAACTCGCTCAGCATGGGGTCGCTGCTCTGCCGCACTGCGCTCAAGTCCAGGCGCTTCTGATAATCCCTGAGCCGCTGGGGCAGGGAAAGGAGTGTCACTGGGAGAAGCAGGGGGTGGGGGCTGACCCACATGACCCTCAGGGGAACAAGATGGGGCTCTGCTGACCCTGCATACGCACGCCCCTCCACCCTGGCCGGGGGGTCGGGGGGGCCCGGGCTCACCAGCAGGTCCTCCATGTCGCGCACGGCCCTGTTGACGTGGTGCAGAATGTCTCGGCAGCACTCGGCCGCCCGCTCTACTTTCTCCCGTTCCTCCAGCTCTTCTGCAGGCAAAAAGGGGAGACCAGCCCCGGTGAGTCCTCACCCTGGAAGCTCTGCGCAGGCAGGCCAGGGCGGGGCCGCTGCTACCTGTGTTCTGCCCAATGCTCTGCAGCAGCAGCGGGTACTTGGTCAGACGCTGCATCTCCGTGGGGATCATGTCCTTCAGCTGCAGGCGGCGGCATCGGGGGCGGCCCTCTGCATCCTGTGGGATGGCAGTGCTGAGGCAGCCTGGGGGAATAGGACGCCGGCCCCCATCCCCTGGGGCCCTAGGCCCCAGACCCCCACCTCACCTGCACGAAGGCACAGAACCGGGGATCCCTGCGCTGTTTGAATTTAAGCTGGTCTAAGGCGTACGACTGGCGGCTGCAGAAGCGGGAGGAGATTTTCTGGAACCAGGAGCCCTCGGGACCATCGAACTACAGCGAGAGTGGGGCCAGGGAGGGTGTTTCAGGTGGGATCGGGTCAGTGGGGGAGGGCAGCCTGGACAGAGGGGCGGGGCTAGGGGCCCAGACCTCTGGGTCTTGAAGCAGGGGAAGGTTGAGACCTGGCCTCCTGGGGCCTGGGTTCCAGATCCCCAGCCAGAAGGAAGGGGTGTGGAAGGGGCGGGGAGGGGTGGGAGGCAGGGAGCTCTTGCCCGGGCCAGCAGCACGTCTCCAATCTCCTCAATGAGGTAGCCACTGTCCTGCCTCCGCTTCATCAGGCAATCAAGGAAGAGGGCTATAGAGAGTGGAGAGGAAAGAGGGTGCTCTGTCAGGGTCCCTAAGGTTGGCTACAGGACTGGTTGGGTGCTGGGGGGTGGGGGCTGGGCTGCAGGTGAGTGTGTCGGATCCTTGGGGTGGGTGACCCCCTCTCCCTGCCCCAAGCTTGTTAATGATATGTCCCTAGAAGGTGTGGTCTAGGGGGTCAGGGTGGTGCTAGACCAGAGGCTGCCGGTGGTTAGCACCCAAGGACCAGGCTCCGGGGCTCGTGGAGAAGAGAGTGGCCAGCAGACGGGAGGATGACGGGAGGGCCGCAGCCCCGCACTCACAATGCACCTCGATGAGCTCGTCCAGGCTGGGGAAGATATTCTGGAGCTCCTCCTGGGAGAAGAAGCCGTTCTCGGCCATGGGCTGGTAGAAGAGGTCATGGAGTACCCGGAGCATCCGCACGTGGGCCGCCTCCGTCACCAGCAGCTCTGCAGGGCCAGTGGGCAGGACGCACGGTTGGGGCTGGGGAGCGTGCACACTCGGGGAGGCCCTCTCAGAGCCAGGCCGGGGAGGGGACAGCCAGCCCAGGGATGACACTGACCGGAGTCACTCGCCTCTGAAAGAGGCACTGAAAAGTTCCTCCACCCCTGCCTTTCCGATATGGCCAGGGCAGCCAGCCACGGGGCCCACTGTGCCCTGTACCACTGGCTTCGCAGGATGTGAGATTCGGGGCGCTAAAGCTAGGACATGTGGGCATCGCGTAGCTGACTCTTTGTGACTCCATGAACTTGTAGCCCAGCAGGCTCCTGCAGCCATAGGATTTTTCTGGGCAAGAACACTGGAGTGGGTTGCCATTTCCTCCTCCACAGGGGATCCTCCTTACCCGGGACTGAACCTGGATTTCCTGCACTGGCAGGCAGATTCCCTACCAACTGCACCACCTGGGAAGGCCCAAAACTAGGACAGTCCCAGGCAACTGGGGAGGAGATGGTGACCTCACCGTCTGCACCTGTGTTTCATGTCTAACTGTCCTGCAAGTTACTCAGGGCTCAGTTTCTGGCACAATGACCCTCGCTCTGCATAGGCTGATGATCTGGGATCGAGGGGCCCCCAGCGGGTACATGTCCAAGTTTCACGGACCCCCCACATCTCTAGACTAAATGTACAATTTTGTATGTTACAATACATGTTTTCCTGGTGAGAGAAATGGCCGTGCTGTCCAGTGTGGTAGCCACTAGCCACACCACTAGGTCTAAATTTTGCTTTATTAAAATGAAAATATAGGGACATCCCTGGTGGGCCAGTGGCTAAGTGTCTGCGCTTCCAATGCAGAGGGTGTGGGTTTGATTCCGGGTAAGGGAACTAAGATCCCATGTGCCAAGGGGTGTGGCCAAAAAGTTTAAAAGTTAAAAATATAAAAGAAAATGAAATAGAATGCAAAATTCAATTCTCAGTTGTACTCACCACACGTCAGGTGCTCAACAGCCATTATGTGGCTGGTGGCTACCAGGGTGGAAAGTACAGATATGTATTCCATGTCACCATCCTTCCAGAAAGTTCCATCAGATGGCACCAGGAGTGTTTTCATCCTACCCTCAGAAGGATCTGTGACCCAAAGAGCATCCGTCCACTGCCCTGAAACTTCTGAATGAGAATCCTTCTCACTGTTAAGTAATCTGGAAATTAACTTCCAGATGAGCTACCAGGAGGACTGTGCGGCGGCCACACCTCCCCCGGCACACACAACATGAAATCACAGCAAAGAATTAAGAAAAAAAAGATACCCCTCTGCTCAGGAGAGACAGCACTGCTAAATAGTGTATCGATTCTCTTTCCCAACTTTTCTGGGTGGGAATCTTTTCATTCCGAATGCTTACGATCATGGTCGCAACAGCACAGCTGAATGCTCTTACCCTGGACCTACCACTGTGCTGAACACAGAAATCGTCTCATGGTCATCTCTGTGAGGCTTTCAGAGGGAGGAACTATCACGATTGCCCACATTTCACAAATAAGGAGACAAAGGCTTGCGCTAGAAATAGTTTTTATAGACTGTGTCTGGCTATTCACATCAACACTGTTTTCCACTACCAAAGAAGTTCTTTGGAGGGGACTTGCCTGGCGGTGGTGGTCAGGACTCTGCTATCTACTGCAAGGGCCGTGGGTTCAGTCCCTAGTCAGGGAACTAAGATCCCACATAGCTCGCAGCATGGCCTTGGAAGTGTCACTTCAACACTACATTTCCATTCCGTGGAATGGTCTGCAATTTAGCTAACAAATGGCCCACTGACGGAAACGGGCTGCCTTTGAGCTCTGGGGAAAGCAACACCAAGCTGGACATCTGCTTCTGTCTGTTCTTGTCAGAGGTGGGCTGTGTCCTCGGCCTCAGTGGGTTGGACGGGGGTCACTCACCGCTGATGACCTCCTGCCGCTTGACCTGGTTCTTGGGCAGGCTGTTCAGGGTGTCCTGAGGAACGAGCTCCCGCCAGCCAGGGGGTTCTTCTGGCTCCAGCTCTAGTCCCGATCGGCCCGGCTCCCCCTCATCTCCAGGTTCAGGGCTGTGGGACGGAGGCCTCATCAGGGCCCTGGCTTGGGGCATCCCAGGAAAGAGCCTTTGACTCCTTCCACTCCCATCCCCTCTGGCGGCCTGTGCTGCAGACTGGCCCCCAGGTCTCTGGGAAGAAGCTGCTCACCCCTCTCCTGTGACCACTGGAGGCCCACAGCAACCTCAGCATCCAATACCCAGCTCTCTGTGATCCTGGCAATAATGACCCCCCCGCCCTGGCCTCCCTGACTCTCCAGGCTGCTTCAGCAGATGGGGGGGAGGAATGACATACGTGGCTCGTCGGGTAGGGCCAAGCACGGCCGTGGCGGAGCTGGGGTCCATGTCCACGTCGCTCCGGGAGCGGCCCCCACCCCGGCCCTTAGCCCCGAGGCTGCCCCGGGAAGGCCGGCGGCGGTCACTCACCCGCAGGCTCTCTGAGCGCCCCAGACGCCCTGACAGCCTGGACCCCGAGGCCAAGGACAGAGTCAGGCAGAGGCCAGAACAGAGACGGGGAGAGACCAGGACAGGGACAGAGACGGGGAGAGACCAGGACAGGGACAGATGGGAAGGGGCCAGGACAGGGACAGGGACAGAGACGGGGAGAGACCAGGTCAGAAATCAAACATGCAACAGAAAATGAGAGAGTGTCAGAAGGACCAGTGTAACTTTGGGGTGCTGGGGCAGTGGGGGGTGGTCAGAAGGGAGACTGAAACGGGTGGGGGAAGGGGCGGGGAACCCAGTAGGGAGTAAAGGACTGCCCCTCCCTTCCCTGAGGCAAGGGGATGGGGCGGAACCAGGAGGTGAGGAAACGGGCTGCCTTTGAGCTCTGGGGAAAGCAACACCAAGCTGGACATCTGCTTCTGTCTGTTCTTGTCAGAGGTGGGCTGTGTCCTCGGCCTCAGTGGGTTGGACGGGGGTCACTCACCGCTGATGACCTCCTGCCGCTTGACCTGGTTCTTGGGCAGGCTGTTCAGGGTGTCCTGAGGAACGAGCTCCCGCCAGCCAGGGGGTTCTTCTGGCTCCAGCTCTAGTCCCGATCGGCCCGGCTCCCCCTCATCTCCAGGTTCAGGGCTGTGGGACGGAGGCCTCATCAGGGCCCTGGCTTGGGGCATCCCAGGAAAGAGCCTTTGACTCCTTCCACTCCCATCCCCTCTGGCGGCCTGTGCTGCAGACTGGCCCCCAGGTCTCTGGGAAGAAGCTGCTCACCCCTCTCCTGTGACCACTGGAGGCCCACAGCAACCTCAGCATCCAATACCCAGCTCTCTGTGATCCTGGCAATAATGACCCCCCCGCCCTGGCCTCCCTGACTCTCCAGGCTGCTTCAGCAGATGGGGGGGAGGAATGACATACGTGGCTCGTCGGGTAGGGCCAAGCACGGCCGTGGCGGAGCTGGGGTCCATGTCCACGTCGCTCCGGGAGCGGCCCCCACCCCGGCCCTTAGCCCCGAGGCTGCCCCGGGAAGGCCGGCGGCGGTCACTCACCCGCAGGCTCTCTGAGCGCCCCAGACGCCCTGACAGCCTGGACCCCGAGGCCAAGGACAGAGTCAGGCAGAGGCCAGAACAGAGACGGGGAGAGACCAGGACAGGGACAGAGACGGGGAGAGACCAGGACAGGGACAGATGGGAAGGGGCCAGGACAGGGACAGGGACAGAGACGGGGAGAGACCAGGTCAGAAATCAAACATGCAACAGAAAATGAGAGAGTGTCAGAAGGACCAGTGTAACTTTGGGGTGCTGGGGCAGTGGGGGGTGGTCAGAAGGGAGACTGAAACGGGTGGGGGAAGGGGCGGGGAACCCAGTAGGGAGTAAAGGACTGCCCCTCCCTTCCCTGAGGCAAGGGGATGGGGCGGAACCAGGAGGTGAGGGAAAAGGGGACTGCAATACTTAGCTCTTCAGCTGGGTGGGTGGCGTCCCCACCCACCCCTCATGGGGTGAAGGGGAAGGGGTGGCTCATGGGGGGAGGGGAGGGGCTGGGAGGAATGGGGGAGGGGCTAGCCCTCCCCGCACCCAGGGCCCAGGCACCCACCTCTTCCACTTTCTGGGGAGAGAGGGGGACAGGATCAGAGGTGGACCCAGAGGGAACCCGATGCTCCTTGCCCACCCGCCACAGGGTCCCCAAAGCAGCAGCACGAGGACAGGCAGGGGGCAGAGCCTGTCCCCCAACTGTGAGGGGGACAGGGCCCCCGGGCGGGGAGCACAGAGGGCTGGGGGGATAGGGGGGCGCGCTGGGAGGCAGGAGCAAGGCAGCGAGGCTAGAGGCTCAAGAGAGAAAAGGGGAACGGATGGAAGACGGGGCAGAGAGAGAGGGACAGGAGGAGCTGAGAAGGGAACTGGAGGAAGAGGAAGAGGGAGGACAGCAGGAGGAGGAGGAGGAGAAAAAGACCAGTGAAAAAGGAAGGAGAGGATGAAGGGAAGGAAGAGAAGGAAGAAACAGGGAGATGAGGAAAGACAGAGCGGAAGAGAAAAGGAGAGGATGGAAAGACTGAGGGGCAGGGCAGAGTGGAGATGGCGGCTTGGCTCAGGACAGGCAGGGGCAAATGGCAGCCCAACCGCCAACACGCGTCCTCCCCGCATCCCGCCTGCGCCCAGCCCCTGGCACCTCTCTATGTCAGCACCCTCTTCCGTGCTCTCCAGGGGCGCCAGGGGCTCCAGGCTGGCTGGGCCCTGCGGGGACGGGTCCCCCAGCTCCACGAGGGCATCCACACCTGAGGAGAGCGAGGCTGGCTGGAAGGCTCCTGCAGAGGGGGCAAGACCCACATCCCCATACCCTGGAGGCCTCCGTTCCTTGAGCCAACCAGTCAGTGCCTGGCTGACACCAAGGGGCTGCTCTGTCCTTCAGCAGGGGACAGGCAGACAGAAAGACCTCCGGTAACAGGCAGCTGGGGCCCAGTGGGTGAAGATGCTGCAAAACTGAGGTGCCAGCCTCTCACCAGGGGAGGAGCCTGGGTGCCTCCACATCCACTCATTCTCCCAACATTCCCCTGGGACTTGAATGCACCCCATTTAAAGGTGAGGAGACTGAGGTCCAGAGAGGGGAGTGGCTTCCAACAGGTTATGTGAGCAAAAGGCAGAGCCAGGATTTGAACCTGGGTCCTGGCCAAGTAGCTGTCTGAGGGCCCCACAAGGAGTGTGAGACCTTAAGCTCGTGGAGCAACCGGGTCCACCATCGGAGGTGGCTGATTGGCAATGGACTCAGAGAAGGTTCTGGGAAATGACATCATGGGGGCTAATGGGACATGTAGTCCAAGGAGGTGGGGAACTCTGTCACCAGGACAGAGGTCAGAACTTGAGGAAAGCCCTGGGAAGGGCAAACCTGGGGAGGGGGTCATCAGGAATCCTGGTGCCTGGGGAGGGAGGGCAGAGGACTCAGGGGCTGTTTGACTGGGGTCTCCAGGAAACTCACCAGGTTCCTGGTCAGGGCTGTCCCCAGGCAGAGGGTGCAGAGAAACTCCGGGGGCATCCTGCCCAGGGCTTCCCACATTCCGGTCCCGGGAGGGTCCCCCCTGACCTCCCTTACGTTCTGTAAGGCCCAGCTTCTCGCCTGGGGAGGTATTGAGGGAGAAAGCGGGATATGAAAGTCCAGTGACTGAGATCCAAGCTGCTGCTCTGCCATGTTCTCATCATCTCCCAGGAGAGCCCTCCTCTGCCCTCACACCCAGGAGTCTCAGCCCCTTGGGCCTCCTCCCCCAGATCTAGTAGGTCCTCCTCCCTCCCCTTATACGTCCCCAGGATGGATGCTCTAGCTGCAGGACCATTACCATCAACCTCCACCTTTGGGTGTCGAAAATCTGCGACTGAAACGAGAGATGGGAACATGAGGTGGGGACTGGGCGACAGGGGAAGTCCAGGAGGGGCCAAGGCCGGGCGCCTCACCCTGGGTGTCTCCCCGGTTCCAGCGGGCGGGGTCCAGGAGGCTGCTCAGGCCCTTCTTGGTCTTGGTCGGCTCATCTGACCGCCGATTCCCTATCACCTGCAGAAGGAGCGGGGAGCGGAGGGCTGTCAACAGAGGGATCAGACCCCAGGGCACAGAGGCTCTCTAGGGGGCAGCGGGGGGAAGGGCCAGGTTTGGGCACACAGGGAAGCACCTTTTCTTAAAGAAATTCCTCCCCGACTTCTTGTCCCCGCTCTTGGTCCGCACCCCGAGGTGGCGCATGTACAGGCTGATGGCGTTGACCACGGCGGCGCTGTGGAGAGGAAGGTGAGGGCGAGACACGCAGGCTTCCCGGACGCAGGGACCTGCCGCCCCAAGGCTGCCCCTCCGCTTGCGGGTCCACCATCGGAGGTGGCTGATTGGCAATGGACTCAGAGAAGGTTCTGGGAAATGACATCATGGGGGCTAATGGGACATGTAGTCCAAGGAGGTGGGGAACTCTGTCACCAGGACAGAGGTCAGAACTTGAGGAAAGCCCTGGGAAGGGCAAACCTGGGGAGGGGGTCATCAGGAATCCTGGTGCCTGGGGAGGGAGGGCAGAGGACTCAGGGGCTGTTTGACTGGGGTCTCCAGGAAACTCACCAGGTTCCTGGTCAGGGCTGTCCCCAGGCAGAGGGTGCAGAGAAACTCCGGGGGCATCCTGCCCAGGGCTTCCCACATTCCGGTCCCGGGAGGGTCCCCCCTGACCTCCCTTACGTTCTGTAAGGCCCAGCTTCTCGCCTGGGGAGGTATTGAGGGAGAAAGCGGGATATGAAAGTCCAGTGACTGAGATCCAAGCTGCTGCTCTGCCATGTTCTCATCATCTCCCAGGAGAGCCCTCCTCTGCCCTCACACCCAGGAGTCTCAGCCCCTTGGGCCTCCTCCCCCAGATCTAGTAGGTCCTCCTCCCTCCCCTTATACGTCCCCAGGATGGATGCTCTAGCTGCAGGACCATTACCATCAACCTCCACCTTTGGGTGTCGAAAATCTGCGACTGAAACGAGAGATGGGAACATGAGGTGGGGACTGGGCGACAGGGGAAGTCCAGGAGGGGCCAAGGCCGGGCGCCTCACCCTGGGTGTCTCCCCGGTTCCAGCGGGCGGGGTCCAGGAGGCTGCTCAGGCCCTTCTTGGTCTTGGTCGGCTCATCTGACCGCCGATTCCCTATCACCTGCAGAAGGAGCGGGGAGCGGAGGGCTGTCAACAGAGGGATCAGACCCCAGGGCACAGAGGCTCTCTAGGGAGCAGCGGGGGGAAGGGCCAGGTTTGGGCACACAGGGAAGCACCTTTTTCTTAAAGAAATTCCTCCCCGACTTCTTGTCCCCGCTCTTGGTCCGCACCCCGAGGTGGCGCATGTACAGGCTGATGGCGTTGACCACGGCGGCGCTGTGGAGAGGGGAAGGTGAGGGTACGCAGACACGCAGGCTTCCCCGGACGCAGGGACCTGCCGCCCCCAAGGCTGCCCCTCCGCTTGCTGCCCACCCCAGCCCCGCCACCACTTCCTGCTGAGCATCTAAGGAAAGTGGGGTCATGGATGCCGCTCAAGCTCAGGCCCCCTCCCTCAGGCCCAGGAAACCAAACTCCCCACCAGCCTCTCTGCTTCCATCACCTCTTCTCCTCGTCGTTAGAGAGGGTATGTCTGTAAGAAGAAGGAAGAAGTCTGACCAGTTTGCTAAGCCTGGGGTCCCTGACCACCCAGCACACACATTCAAGTTACTGTCCCCTTCAAAGCTGGGGCAGGGAAAGAGGAGAGGTGGCCGGGGATGGGGGTTGGGAGGTGGGTGAGTGGCCGCCGAAGAATCTGGGAAGGACAATGGCTGCAGGACAGACCCTCATCCAGGGTTGTGAGAGGTGCAACGGGAAGGACCCAAAGCCCAGGCCTGAACGCACCCGGGAACTGGAAGGGACCCCCAAGCTGAGATCAGTTCAGTTCAGCTGCTCAAGTTGGATTTGACTCTGTGACCCCATGGACAAGCAGAGAAGGGAAGATGCAAAACCAGATGGACTAAAATGCTAGGGCTTCCCAGGTGGCATAGTGGTAAAGAACCTGCCTGCCAATGCAGGAGACCTAAGAGATGCAGGTTTGATCCCTGGGTCGGGAAGATCCCCTGGAGGAAGGCATGGCAACCCACTCCAGTATTCTTGAATGGAAAATGTCATGGACAGAGGAGCCTGGTGGGCTACAGACCATGGGGGTGACAAAGAGTTAGGCGAGACTGTAGTGACTTAGTGCACAGGGGCACCAGAAATCAGGAGAGGAGACTGAATGCTGGGAAGTGAATCCTGAAGCTGCAAAAGCAGCCAGGAAATGAACAGGACAGGGACCTGGGACAGGGCAGCAGACGGCCCCCACCCTGGGCTGCAGAGGGAATGGCCCCACTCACTGAATCTCCTCCAGGTGGGTCAGCTGCCGCTCGGCCAGGTGCCGCTCCCGGGCCTCGTAGCTTGTGCGGTCCCGCGCCACCCAGGCCCCCAGCTGGGTCAGCTCCTGCTCCCAGGGTGTCATGCCCATGAGCTTCTTGGAGCGGAAGTCCTCCAGCTGCCGGACCACGAACGGCTGCAGGATCTGCACCACATCCTGCACGTACCGCCGCTGGACGTCCTCGGCGATGAGGTCGGGCCGTGTGCGGTCTGCAGGGCCAGGGCCAGGGCTAGGGGCCAATTCCCTGGGCCGTGTGACTCCCCACCTGCCCAGCCTGGACTCTGGGCCGCCATGCTTCCTTGGGCTGGGATGGCCATGAGGAAGGCAGGCACCTCTGCTATCCAGGGACCGTGAGAGCATGGCCTGCCTCCCTGGGGGGCTCCTGGTCCCCACCAGAGACCCCTCCACCTCTAAGTCCCCTTTCATCTCCTTACCAAGGTCAAAGGCCACGTTGGCAGGGACCGTCACCCGCAGAATCTGTGCAGGGAGAGAATGGAGTAAAGGGGAGGACGCAGCGGGGACGGGCAGTGGGGATGGGAGGCGGGGATGGCAGCCTGGATGCCAGGCGGGAACCCTGCCCTGACTCTGAAGGGAGGAGCCGTGGAGGGAGGGCCGCGCTGGCACAAGGCTTCCCGCAGGGTGGGCCAGGCCGCCCTTCACACTGCCCTCCGCAGGGCGAAGACTGGGAGGAGCAGGGTGGCTGTCTGGGGGGACAGGGATTGGAGGACCCTTGAAGGTGTCTCTCACCGAGTGCTTATCCAGGAAGCTGTGGCAGAAGTCGATGAAGCCCTTCTTGAACTCCTTGGGGCCCAGAGAGGCCAGCAAGTCCGCGTGCAGGCAGCACAGCTGGGGGATACAGAGCATGACCCATCCTCCATGGACAGAGGAGCCTGGTGGGCTACGACCAGGGGGACATAGGCACTGTAGTGACTTAGTGCACAGGGGCACCAGAAATCAGGAGAGGAGACTGAATGCTGGGAAGTGAATCCTGAAGCTGCAAAAGCAGCCAGGAAATGAACAGGACAGGGACCTGGGACAGGGCAGCAGACGGCCCCCACCCTGGGCTGCAGAGGGAATGGCCCCACTCACTGAATCTCCTCCAGGTGGGTCAGCTGCCGCTCGGCCAGGTGCCGCTCCCGGGCCTCGTAGCTTGTGCGGTCCCGCGCCACCCAGGCCCCCAGCTGGGTCAGCTCCTGCTCCCAGGGTGTCATGCCCATGAGCTTCTTGGAGCGGAAGTCCTCCAGCTGCCGGACCACGAACGGCTGCAGGATCTGCACCACATCCTGCACGTACCGCCGCTGGACGTCCTCGGCGATGAGGTCGGGCCGTGTGCGGTCTGCAGGGCCAGGGCCAGGGCTAGGGGCCAATTCCCTGGGCCGTGTGACTCCCCACCTGCCCAGCCTGGACTCTGGGCCGCCATGCTTCCTTGGGCTGGGATGGCCATGAGGAAGGCAGGCACCTCTGCTATCCAGGGACCGTGAGAGCATGGCCTGCCTCCCTGGGGGGCTCCTGGTCCCCACCAGAGACCCCTCCACCTCTAAGTCCCCTTTCATCTCCTTACCAAGGTCAAAGGCCACGTTGGCAGGGACCGTCACCCGCAGAATCTGTGCAGGGAGAGAATGGAGTAAAGGGGAGGACGCAGCGGGGACGGGCAGTGGGGATGGGAGGCGGGGATGGCAGCCTGGATGCCAGGCGGGAACCCTGCCCTGACTCTGAAGGGAGGAGCCGTGGAGGGAGGGCCGCGCTGGCACAAGGCTTCCCGCAGGGTGGGCCAGGCCGCCCTTCACACTGCCCTCCGCAGGGCGAAGACTGGGAGGAGCAGGGTGGCTGTCTGGGGGGACAGGGATTGGAGGACCCTTGAAGGTGTCTCTCACCGAGTGCTTATCCAGGAAGCTGTGGCAGAAGTCGATGAAGCCCTTCTTGAACTCCTTGGGGCCCAGAGAGGCCAGCAAGTCCGCGTGCAGGCAGCACAGCTGGGGGATACAGAGCATGACCCATCCTCCTACCGCCCCCTGAACCCCACTGCCCCCTCAGAGAGCCTCAGGGCGCAAACCCTCTGGGAAGTGCTCCCCGATACCCCCTCTCCCGACACCGGACTCCCTCACAGCTCCCCAGGGAGTCAGGGTGCACATACCACAGCATTTGTTAATTTTCTCTCCTGTAACTTGGCTCTTTGGTCTGTCTCCTCTCTGCGGTTGCTACTACGTCCACCACCCCCAGCTACCCTAAGAGCGCGTGGTGTGTCCCTGAAGCTGTCCAGACCCTGCACCTGCACTATTACTTAACCATGGGGAGGACCATCCTTATCCCATCTTACAAATGACAAAACAGCCAGTAAGTGACAAAGCTGGGTTTGGGTTTCTAGCAGCCTGTCTCTGCTACTCTCCATTGCCTAGCAATACAGTGACTTACTGGAGGGTAGTGGGGAGAGGAGGTCAGGGGGAGGCTCTGATTCATCTGTATCTCAGACAGGGCCCAGCACACAGCAGGGCTGATTACATAGAACAGGAGGACAGGAATGAGTGACGCTCACTCGTTCATTCATTCATCAAGCCTTTCCCAGAGTTCCCTATGCGGCAGCCCTCTGCTGGGGAACGTTGGGGCCTCCACCCTGCCCTGTCTCCTGGCAGACTCTCATCAGGTAAGGGATATGGGCTCAGTCTTCTATGGGTTCATCCCAGTAATCTATGCCTGATCCCTTTCCACACACCCCAACCCCAACAAAGCAAAACTCCATCTGAGGCTAACAGGAAGCAGCCCAGGTGACCACAACCATCTCCCGGCCGCTCTGCCAGCCCATGAGGTGAGGGAACAGCATGAGGACAGATCTCAAAATGCCAAAGGCCATCTAGGTCATCCTAGCCACACCCCTGGCCCTGGTGAGGCCTCAGTTTCCACAGCTGGAAAGGGATCCAGCAGTTGGCACAATCCCCGGGCTAAGTTCTAGGAGCTCAAGTTCCAGAAATCCTCAGGCTCATCAGGGGGCCTCCTTGGCCCAGAAAGCCAGAGTGTCAGGCATTAAGGGATCGATGAACCCCATCCTGCCCCCTAGGCAGCACAGCTGGGGGATACAGAGCATGACCCATCCTCCTACCGCCCCCTGAACCCCACTGCCCCCTCAGAGAGCCTCAGGGCGCAAACCCTCTGGGAAGTGCTCCCCGATACCCCCTCTCCCGACACCGGACTCCCTCACAGCTCCCCAGGGAGTCAGGGTGCACATACCACAGCATTTGTTAATTTTCTCTCCTGTAACTTGGCTCTTTGGTCTGTCTCCTCTCTGCGGTTGCTACTACGTCCACCACCCCCAGCTACCCTAAGAGCGCGTGGTGTGTCCCTGAAGCTGTCCAGACCCTGCACCTGCACTATTACTTAACCATGGGGAGGACCATCCTTATCCCATCTTACAAATGACAAAACAGCCAGTAAGTGACAAAGCTGGGTTTGGGTTTCTAGCAGCCTGTCTCTGCTACTCTCCATTGCCTAGCAATACAGTGACTTACTGGAGGGTAGTGGGGAGAGGAGGTCAGGGGGAGGCTCTGATTCATCTGTATCTCAGACAGGGCCCAGCACACAGCAGGGCTGATTACATAGAACAGGAGGACAGGAATGAGTGACGCTCACTCGTTCATTCATTCATCAAGCCTTTCCCAGAGTTCCCTATGCGGCAGCCCTCTGCTGGGGAACGTTGGGGCCTCCACCCTGCCCTGTCTCCTGGCAGACTCTCATCAGGTAAGGGATATGGGCTCAGTCTTCTATGGGTTCATCCCAGTAATCTATGCCTGATCCCTTTCCACACACCCCAACCCCAACAAAGCAAAACTCCATCTGAGGCTAACAGGAAGCAGCCCAGGTGACCACAACCATCTCCCGGCCGCTCTGCCAGCCCATGAGGTGAGGGAACAGCATGAGGACAGATCTCAAAATGCCAAAGGCCATCTAGGTCATCCTAGCCACACCCCTGGCCCTGGTGAGGCCTCAGTTTCCACAGCTGGAAAGGGATCCAGCAGTTGGCACAATCCCCGGGCTAAGTTCTAGGAGCTCAAGTTCCAGAAATCCTCAGGCTCATCAGGGGGCCTCCTTGGCCCAGAAAGCCAGAGTGTCAGGCATTAAGGGGAGTGGGCACCACTTTTCCAGCCATTTCCTGATTTCCTGTCTGTTCCTGAAACTTTGGTGTCAATCAGTACAGTCTTCTCTCTGCAGCCCCCTGGCACCTCTTTCTGCCATTTCCATCAGTCTCCCTGTTTCCTGCAGGGATCTATGACGCGTGTCCAGTACAGAGCAGTGCCCTGGACCAAGCCCAGTTCCCAGCCTGTGCTGGGCTGTGCAGGGTCCTCATGGGATGGGACCCCGATCCACAGAGCCCCCTCCAGCCAGCACTGTGGCTTCGTTCTCCCTAAGCCACCTGCCGGGTTCTCTAGACTCTACAGGTGTCTCCCAGATGGCATAGCTCTGCAGCTACACCTTCCCAGCATTTTCTGCCGGACACAAGTTTTCTGTAGCATTCCTTGCATTCTTTCTGCCTCACGGGCTGCTCGTAGCAGTCTCCTGGTGTCTGGACCAGAGCCTGCCGTGATGCCTAGACCCGAGAAGGCTACCGGCTTTCTCCCGACTCCACCAGCCCTACAGCGCTAACTGGTGGCACCTGCAGACTCTGTGGGGAAGGGCGCTGTCACTGACAGGGGATGCTGCCACAGGCACAGCAGGGGGCCAGGGGCATGGTTCCCCCACCGACCCCCCGCCAGGCTGCTGGATTCTCTGTTGCTCTCTGAGGCTGTGCTGTGCTTTGCTCAGCAATTTACACAGGCACCTGCAACCTTGTCTGGACCCCACGGGCTTCCTGGATTCTCTGTTTGACTCTTACTGAGGCTCTAGATCTCCCGGCATCCCAGTAATCTATGCCTGACCCCCACACACCCCAACAAAGCAAAACTCCATCTGAGGCTAACAGGAAGCAGCCCAGGTGACCACAACCATCTCCCGGCCGCTCTGCCAGCCCATGAGGTGAGGGAACAGCATGAGGACAGATCTCAAAATGCCAAAGGCCATCTAGGTCATCCTAGCCACACCCCTGGCCCTGGTGAGGCCTCAGTTTCCACAGCTGGAAAGGGATCCAGCAGTTGGCACAATCCCCGGGCTAAGTTCTAGGAGCTCAAGTTCCAGAAATCCTCAGGCTCATCAGGGGGCCTCCTTGGCCCAGAAAGCCAGAGTGTCAGGCATTAAGGGGAGTGGGCACCACTTTTCCAGCCATTTCCTGATTTCCTGTCTGTTCCTGAAACTTTGGTGTCAATCAGTACAGTCTTCTCTCTGCAGCCCCCTGGCACCTCTTTCTGCCATTTCCATCAGTCTCCCTGTTTCCTGCAGGGATCTATGACGCCTGTCCAGTACAGAGCAGTGCCCTGGACCAAGCCCAGTTCCCAGCCTGTGCTGGGCTGTGCAGGGTCCTCATGGGATGGGACCCCGATCCACAGAGCCCCCTCCAGCCAGCACTGTGGCTTCGTTCTCCCTAAGCCACCTGCCGGGTTCTCTAGACTCTACAGGTGTCTCCCAGATGGCATAGCTCTGCAGCTACACCTTCCCAGCATTTTCTGCCGGACACAAGTTTTCTGTAGCATTCCTTGCATTCTTTCTGCCTCACGGGCTGCTCGTAGCAGTCTCCTGGTGTCTGGACCAGAGCCTGCCGTGATGCCTAGACCCGAGAAGGCTACCGGCTTTCTCCCGACTCCACCAGCCCTACAGCGCTAACTGGTGGCACCTGCAGACTCTGTGGGGAAGGGCGCTGTCACTGACAGGGGATGCTGCCACAGGCACAGCAGGGGGCCAGGGGCATGGTTCCCCCACCGACCCCCCGCCAGGCTGCTGGATTCTCTGTTGCTCTCTGAGGCTGTGCTGTGCTTTGCTCAGCAATTTACACAGGCACCTGCAACCTTGTCTGGACCCCACGGCGGGCTTCCTGGCTCTCAAGCTGTGAGCTCTGGATCTCTATCCCTGACCCTCCGAACTCATTTTCACTGGCCTAGAGCACTGAGCACTGCGGCTAGTCCCAGGCCCGCCCCCTCCCCCATGCCTACCCAGCCCTGCCCTCACCATGGGTCCTGGCTCAAACTGCATGGCCACGTGCTGCAGGAGGGCCATGAGGTGGGCCGGGCGCCGCTTCACCTGATCCAGGTTCTGGAACTCGTTGTACTGCTCCTCGGGGTTCTGAGGGGGCAGGGATGGGAGTGAAACAGGGGGGAGCAGAAAAGGGGCTTGGGGCTTGACCCCGCCTCCTCCTTCCCTGGCACTTGGCCAAGGATCCAAGCTGCAGGGAGCGGGGGTTTGCTGATCATGTCTCTGCGGAATGGTGGCAAGTCAGACCTTGGGGAGGATGGGTGAAACTTCACGCTATAACGGTGAGTGATGAGAAGAGATGGATCGGTGCTGTAATTACGGGGGTGCAGTGATAAAAACCGGGGTCAGAGGAAACAGGCTGAGAGCCTGTGCTATAAGGGGGACTCTGAGGAAGGGATGAGGAGATGAGGAAGGAGAGACCAGGAAGACTAAGGAAAGAGAGATGGGGGCTCCCCTAGTGGTCCAGGGGTGAAGAATTCGCCTTGCAATGCCAGGGACACCAGTTCGATCCCTGCTCCAGGAAGATCCCATATGCTACTAAGCAACTAAGCCTGGGCACCCCAACTACTGAGCCCACGCTCTGCAATGACTGAACCCCATGAGTCGAGCCAGAGCCTGTGCTCTGCAATAGGAAAGAAGCCACTGCCATGAGAAGCCTGCCTACCGCAACAAACACAGGAGCCCAGCTTACTCCAACTAGAGAAAGCCCGTGCTCAGCAGCGAAGACTCAACACAACCAAAAAACAAAATAAAGAAGTAAATCTTTAAAAAGCATAGAAAAAGAGAGAGGCAGTGACAGGAGGCCATCAGAGCGAGAGTGACAGATCAGAGGATGGAGGGGACATTGAGGATGGGGCTTGAGGGTTGAGCCTCCCCAGGGAGCCTAAGACAGAATCTTTTCCAGCCGGCCTCCCTCTCACCGTCTTCAGCTCAATCTCAAAATCCTCGTCCTCTGCCCCAATGATGCTGACGGGCACTGTGCCAGGCCGGGGCGGCCCTGGGGCCTGTGGAAGGGGAAGGGAATGGCTTCAGCCCACACTGTTCCCCACCTCACCACCGCCCACCCCAGACCCCTTACTCCTGGGCCCTCTCCACTCACCGCCCCTCGGGCAACATCTTCTGCTTCCATGGGCTCTGCGGGGCTGGAGAAAGAGGAGGGGCCCCGGTTAGAAGGGTGGGAAGTGGGCAGGCACAGGGCAGTTACTCATAGATTCCTGGCCCAGGTGCGAAGGTGAGTAAACAGCCTCCCCCCACCCCATCCCGGCCTCCACAGCTCAATGGGGCCTCTGTGTGGCGACAAAGAGCCCTTCAGAGGCCAGCCAGGGCGGGGAGCCCCAGGACAGGGAGTCTCTGGGGGGAGCAGAGAAGCTGGAGACTATGAGCCTGGGCCTATGAGAGTGCCGTGGCCTAAAAGCCTGGGCAATCTGGGGTCCCTGGTGGAGGAGGGGTGCTGGGGCTGCTCTTGGGTCTCAGGGAGGAGCGGGTGGGGGGACGGGTCCTAGTGGGCAGGGCTGCAGACCAGCAGAGTTGGACACGTTAAAGGGGACCTGGCACGGAGATATCTGGGGTGTGGGGGCTTGCTTCTGACCTGTGACAGCCTTGGGGCAGGATGTTGCCTCTGAACCCACCAGCCCCACTTCCTGTGACAGGAAATCACAATGGCAAATCCCCCAACCCCCAACTCGCTCCACAGAAGAAAACAAAACTGCGAACCCTCCTCCCTCAGGGACCAAGAGGCCTCCAACCCACTTCTTTCCCTCAGGGCCCTGCCGTCTTTCCAGCTCCTATCCCAGGTCCTCAGACAGCTCACCCCGCAGGGGCCTCTGTCTCTCTCCCCCCACATCCACCTGTCCCGTCTGTCTATCCGTCTGCTGGGTTGCCTCTCTCCATCCACCGATCCCTGGCTGTCTCTTCCTTGAATCTGCCTCCTGTCTTTGCCTCTTTTCTTCCTGTTTCTTCTTTCTCTCTCTCCCTGCCTTCAGACTCAGCTCACTTTTTCCCCACTATCTCTGCTGCCCTCCCCCACATCCGCCTATACCAGACCCTGGTTTCTCTTGTTCCCTGTCTCCCCTACCCAGTCCCTGCCTCCGTCTCCCCAGGTCTGGTTCCTGCGGCCACTGTCCCCGCACCTGTTGGCGCTGTCGCTGTCTCATGTGCCGTCTCGCCTCTCTCTCCCCCATCTCTCGCTGTCTCTCCCATCTTGTCTCCCTTAGAATCTCCACTTCTCCCCTGCGTCTTCCCACCGACCTATCTTCCGTGTCCTTAATTAGTCTGACTAATGCCACCCCAGCCCGCATGTCAGGCAGGAAGGAGCTGTGGAAACAGGGGTGGGGTGCACCAGTGGAGGGGGGGTTCCCCACAGCCCAAAGCTATTTATAGTCGCTGAGTCCCACCCTGCTCCCTCTTCCCCAGGCCTCCTCCCTAGCACTCAGTAAACGGCAGCCAGCCTTTTCACGATGATCATTAAACAAGGATGCTTTCTGGATGTGTCCAAGGGCCATCCTACGGGTTCATCCAAGCAGGCCTCATTTTGATTCTTTTCCATAAAAGTGTGCTTGTCCAACATCCAAGCTTGGGTGACTTAAGATCTGAGCATTGTTCACGTGGATAAATTTGCAAACCAAGGCAGAAGAACAGTAGTCATTATTTATTATGAGAGCTGAATGTACAGCGCACTTAAGAGTGTGTGCGAAGTGCTTCTCTCAGAGTAACTGGGGGGCTTCTGAGGAGGGGGTTGCCTCTGAACCCACCAGCCCCACTTCCTGTGACAGGAAATCACAATGGCAAATCCCCCAACCCCCAACTCGCTCCACAGAAGAAAACAAAACTGCGAACCCTCCTCCCTCAGGGACCAAGAGGCCTCCAACCCACTTCTTTCCCTCAGGGCCCTGCCGTCTTTCCAGCTCCTATCCCAGGTCCTCAGACAGCTCACCCCGCAGGGGCCTCTGTCTCTCTCCCCCCACATCCACCTGTCCCGTCTGTCTATCCGTCTGCTGGGTTGCCTCTCTCCATCCACCGATCCCTGGCTGTCTCTTCCTTGAATCTGCCTCCTGTCTTTGCCTCTTTTCTTCCTGTTTCTTCTTTCTCTCTCTCCCTGCCTTCAGACTCAGCTCACTTTTTCCCCACTATCTCTGCTGCCCTCCCCCACATCCGCCTATACCAGACCCTGGTTTCTCTTGTTCCCTGTCTCCCCTACCCAGTCCCTGCCTCCGTCTCCCCAGGTCTGGTTCCTGCGGCCACTGTCCCCGCACCTGTTGGCGCTGTCGCTGTCTCATGTGCCGTCTCGCCTCTCTCTCCCCCATCTCTCGCTGTCTCTCCCATCTTGTCTCCCTTAGAATCTCCACTTCTCCCCTGCGTCTTCCCACCGACCTATCTTCCGTGTCCTTAATTAGTCTGACTAATGCCACCCCAGCCCGCATGTCAGGCAGGAAGGAGCTGTGGAAACAGGGGTGGGGTGCACCAGTGGAGGGGGGGTTCCCCACAGCCCAAAGCTATTTATAGTCGCTGAGTCCCACCCTGCTCCCTCTTCCCCAGGCCTCCTCCCTAGCACTCAGTAAACGGCAGCCAGCCTTTTCACGATGATCATTAAACAAGGATGCTTTCTGGATGTGTCCAAGGGCCATCCTACGGGTTCATCCAAGCAGGCCTCATTTTGATTCTTTTCCATAAAAGTGTGCTTGTCCAACATCCAAGCTTGGGTGACTTAAGATCTGAGCATTGTTCACGTGGATAAATTTGCAAACCAAGGCAGAAGAACAGTAGTCATTATTTATTATGAGAGCTGAATGTACAGCGCACTTAAGAGTGTGTGCGAAGTGCTTCTCTCAGAGTAACTGACTGAAGAAGCCTCCTAACCACAAGCAGCCTTGTACTATTATTACTCCTTTCGAGACAAAAAGCCTCCGCCAGGCCACCAGCTGCAACTTCCGGGCTGGAAGCATGGTTGTGGACACGGGGGTCCATGCTCATCCCCCTCAGAGGTGGATGGAAAAAAAAGTTCAACAGAGACAGGGGTGATTCCAAAAGGGCCAACGTGAGGACACACGTTTATCTGAGCAAATGCTTAGGTGCCCGGCAAAGCCCTGGATCATGCACTTGCTAGGTATGACTTCCTTTATTCCTCATCACAACGATAGGAAATAATAGCTAACGTTTACTGTGCACTAAATGCCATTTAGCAGGTGTCAGACACAGTATTACTGCTTGAAAGGCATTAACTCAATCCTCTCAGTGACCCCGAGCCATCAGTCTTATTACAGTTATTATCCCCATTTTGCAGAGGAGGAAACTGAGGCACAGCTCTTAAGCGGCAGAGGCCGCATTCCGAGTCAGGCAGTCTGGCTCCAGAGCTCATGCACTGAACTCCCAGGATGTGCTGCTTAGATGGCATAGGGAATCCCTGCCCCCACCTTAGGAAACTGAAATGTGAGCCAAAGTTGAGACACAGCAGGTCTACCTACTGGGTCCAGGAATCCAGGGTCGGTGGGCACTGTGGCCCTGGGCAGGAGTGCAGACTGGACTCAGCTGCTCCACAGAAGCCTGGAGCTCAGAGAGGAATGGGGAGGGGGGTGGCTGCTTAATAGAGGAGCATGAGAGGGTCCTGCGAGGCTAGAGAATCATAGGTGGAAGCCATCAGAGGGATCTAAGGGCAACTGACAAGGCCTAGAGTCCAGCAGAAAAGGTGCCGTGCGCCTGGGACTGTGGAGATGAGGGCAGATTTAGAAGGTCCTTAAGGGTAGGGGTCCAAGAACAAAGTGGGCATGGGCAAGGACTACATGGGTGCTTGCCTATTATGCGGGGCTCAGGGTCTATAGCAGGTTTCCCTGATGGCTTAGACCTCAAAGAATCTCCCGTGATCCCTGCGGGGGATGGGAAGATCCCCTGGAGAAGGGAACGTCTACCCACTCCAGTAATTCTGCCTGGAGAATTCCAAGGACAGATGACTCTGTCCGGCTACAGTCTGTGGGGTCAAAAAGAATTGGACATGACTAAGCAACTAACAGTTCAGGGTCTGTACGTTATTGAGTGGAGACCTGGTCTCCAAAAACCTCTGGGAATCTTAAAGAACCTAAAACACAGAGTAGTCAAGGTTAATCCTTGGAACGCACAAGGCCCCAGATTCTATTCATCACATGGGGGTCTACAAGGATCCTTGGTTCATCAAGATCGTAAGTCACACGGTATCGTAAGCCCATAAGAGAAACAAGCCAGCCTGTGGGACCTTTGGAGATTTGAAAGGGGACCAGAAAAAAAAAAAATAAATAAAAGGGGACCAGAATTCTATAGGCGAGTGTGGTGGTCCCTGAGACCCAGAATCTACAGAGCCCCGCATTCTTGCGGGTGCTATCGATCTACGGAAATCCCACGTCTGAAAGGAGTTGCACCTCCATGAGAGGCTGGCAGGAACCTAGAGCGCCCGGAGGACCTAGCGATATACATGGAATGTGGCAGGTCCACACGAGCCCTCATTATATGTAGAGAGGCGGGTGTACACGGGCCTTAAAGCCTATACGGGACTTGGCCGTGTGTATGGTCAGGGATGTTGGGGAGGACGTGCGGAATTAGCGTCTGACGCCCGCCGAGGGCCGCGTCCCTCACCTGCTCCAGGTCGGAGGCGAAGCACCGCAGCTGTCAGAACCGAAGCCTCCGCGCGCCGGCTCCGGGTTCCCCCACCCCCGCCTCTGAGTCGCTCTAGCCACTGCAAAGGCCACTTTTGCTTCCAGCTCCACTCCTCCCGCCAACCGTTCTAGCCCGCTCCTGCCAGGCTCCAGCCCAGAAAACTCTACTCCTCCTGCCGGCCGCTCTAGCTCTCCACGGAGCCACGCAGGCCAGATAGGGCCGCTCTGGCCTGTCTAGGAGGGCTGGCGTTTCCGTATCTCGACTGCCCCCGTCACTCTCCTGGGCCCCGCCCCCTGCCTCCCGTCCCCAGGCGGGAGGTGAGTCTAGTTCCAGCCCCTAGATCAGGGTTCAAACCAAGATCACCGAGTCGCCCCCTCCCAGCCTTACCTTGCCATACCCATTTGAATCCCACTCCAGTAATTCTGCCTGAGAATTCCAAGGACAGATGACTCTGTCCGGCTACAGTCTGTGGGGTCAAAAAGAATTGGACATGACTAAGCAACTAACAGTTCAGGGTCTGTACGTTATTGAGTGGAGACCTGGTCTCCAAAAACCTCTGGGAATCTTAAAGAACCTAAAACACAGAGTAGTCAAGGTTAATCCTGGGAACGCACAAGGCCCAAGATTCTATGCATCACATGGGGTCTACAAGGATCCTTGGTTCATCAAGATCGTAAGTCACACGGTATCGTAAGCCCATAAGAGAAACAAGCCAGCCTGTGGGACCTTTGGAGATTTAAAAGGGGGACCAGAAAAAAAAAAAATAAATAAAAGGGGACCAGAATTCTATAGGCGAGTGTGGTGGTCCCTGAGACCCAGAATCTACAGAGCCCCGCATTCTTGCGGGTGCTATCGATCTACGGAAATCCCACGTCTGAAAGGAGTTGCACCTCCATGAGAGGCTGGCAGGAACCTAGAGCGCCCGGAGGACCTAGCGATATACATGGAATGTGGCAGGTCCACACGAGCCCTCACTATCTGTAGAGGCGGGTGTACACGGGCCTTAAAGCCTATACGGGACTTGGCCGTGTGTATGGTCAGGGATGTTGGGGAGGACGTGCGGAATTAGCGTCTGACGCCCGCCGAGGGCCGCGTCCCTCACCTGCTCCAGGTCGGAGGCGAAGCACCGCAGCTGTCAGAACCGAAGCCTCCGCGCGCCGGCTCCGGGTTCCCCCACCCCCGCCTCTGAGTCGCTCTAGCCACTGCAAAGGCCACTTTTGCTTCCAGCTCCACTCCTCCCGCCAACCGTTCTAGCCCGCTCCTGCCAGGCTCCAGCCCAGAAAACTCTACTCCTCCTGCCGGCCGCTCTAGCTCTCCACGGAGCCACGCAGGCCAGATAGGGCCGCTCTGGCCTGTCTAGGAGGGCTGGCGTTTCCGTATCTCGACTGCCCCCGTCACTCTCCTGGGCCCCGCCCCCTGCCTCCCGTCCCCAGGCGGGAGGTGAGTCTAGTTCCAGCCCCTAGATCAGGGTTCAAACCAAGATCACCGAGTCGCCCCCTCCCAGCCTTACCTTGCCATACTGACTTGGGTTCATTTGAATCCCAACGCTCGTACATTAATTCTCCTCGCAGTGCCCCTCCACCCCTACCCGCGCACACTTTGTGCTGGGGCTGCAAAGCAAAATCTTGGGTTCGAGCATACCTTTCCATCTGACATGCAGTGGAACCTGGAGAAAGTAAATACCTCTCCCAGGGCCTCAATCTTCCCATCTGTACAACGGGGAGGAAATCTCCACTTTTGTTACCCTGCAAGCTATTTCCCAGGTGACCCAACCCAGAAAAAGACCTTTCCAAAAATTTTTTTTCAAACGCGTTCTGCAACTTTGCTTCATTTTGACCCATCGTCTATTGCCATTTTCCTTCTGAGTGACTCTAAAGTATGTAGGCTTGGAGGCCGGCGCTTAGGTGAAAGCACCTGCGAGTTCAAATCCCAACTGCACTTGGTCTCGCGATGTGCGTGCCCTGGGAAGAGTTGGTTTTACTCCCTGGGTCTCAGTTTCCCCACCCGTGCAATGGGAGCGATCACCCGTCCTCTGCAGGACAATTGGGCCGCTCTGACCCCGGGCTTGCAGCCCTCAGCTCACCTACTGGGCCCATCAGCAAGTATCAGTTCTCCTCTCTTTGTCCCCTTTGACAGATGGAAAAACTGAGGCCCCGGGAGAGGCGACTGCTGGCTCAGCGGGGCCGGGAGGAGGCCCCTCCACGGCCGGCTGCGCCCAGACCCCACCCTCCTCCTCCCGCCACTTCCCCTGGCAGCCGAGGGGAGGGAGGCCGGGCGGGGCCGGGGCCGGTGTACCTGGTGTCCGCGCGGGGTGGTGACCGGCGGGGCGCCTGAGGTCGGGCTCGGCGATCCCGGGCCCGGTGTCCCGGCTCCCGCTTCCTGGCTCTGGCGGGGCAGGAAGTTGGGGCGTTTTTCCGGAGGCCCCCGCCCCGCCACCCCTCCTCGCTTCCTGCCCGCGCCCCGCGCCCGCCCGGCACCTCCGCTTCCTTCCCCTTCTAGCCGCCGGCCCCGCCCTCCCCTCCCCGCTCCGCCCTGGACCTGCGGGCATCGGCCCCGCCCGGCCCCCGCCAGACTTCGCCCGGCTTTGTCTGTCTGTCCCCTTGCAGGGCGCGGGTACCACCTTTCTCCTGTCTTGTTTGACGTCGGCCATCACTTCCCTGGCGAGGCTGGCGGCCCTGCGTCTGCCCCAGTCTGCGCTGCAGCTACCCCTGCTCAGCATCTCTGGGTCTCTTGGTCTTTTTTTGCTTCTGTGTGTTTCTGTGTTCCCCTCTCTGCGTCCGCCTATGCCTCTCATATTCCGTCGAGGTCTTTCCCTCCCGCTCCCGGGCTCCTGCTTGTCCCTGTTGTCTTTTCGACTCTGTCACTTTCTGCCTCAAAGGCTTCTCTCCCCATCTCTGGGTCTGGACCTTTTCTGCATGCTAATCAGTCATTTCCCCATCTGTTGCTTTCCCTAGAGTCTCAGGGGTCAGTCTCTCCATGTCCGTTTTCAGTGGGCCCTTCGTTCCTTTCTGTCCCCTCCTGGCATCTCGCTCTGTGTCTCTCTGATGCCCTGTCTCCTCAGTATCTTTCAGTTCACTTGCTCTGTCTCTCCATCGTTATCTCTGTCTCAACTTCCCTCCCCTCTCTAGCTCAGACACCCTGTACCTCTGTCCCTCTCTGTCATCCCCTCCAGGCCCCCTCTCCATCCCCCAGTTTACTACCATAGACTCTCCCAACCCCACTTTTAAAAGTTCATTCCCAGAGAACAGGTGTGGCTAGGATCAGAATATGGTACCAGTCCCAGTCCCCGCAGACAGACTCCGCTGTGCTGTGGGGACTTAGATGCATATAAATGAATATGGTTACCGGAGTCCCCGTCTGCTCAGGCACGGAGCCTGGACACTTCCTGTTTCTTTCAGGGGATGACTAAGACTAGCTACCTGGTCCCAGGTGTGGGAGTGGGCAGGGCCTGGGGGAGGAGGGGGCTGAGGTCCTGGGCTTCTGGGTCCCAGAAGAGGAAGAGGAGTGGTCCCCTCGAGATCCATGACTCCTGCGCAGGTCTGCAGTTGGGAAGGATTTATTACCACTAAGTGGCCATGACAGAACAGGCAGGGGGAGGTGACAGGAACGAGGCTGCTCCAGTCAGCTCCCCTGGAGGCAGTAATTAAAGGCTCGTTAACCCGCTGGCTGGGTGGGTGGGTGGGTGAGGGAACCAGGCCGTAGGGAGAGGATTGAGTTAGGGTATGTGGAGGGGACGCGAGGACGAGGATGGTTTAGAGGAAAGAAGAGTGGACAGTCCCAAGGGGGAAGCTGAGTCAGGACCCTCCCAGGAAAGATTGTGAAAAGAGAGCGGGTTCAGGGGAAGTAGAGCGAGACACGGGACGGGGGCATGGTGGGTAGGTCAGCCTGGCGGGGTCACGGCTTCTCCAACTGGACATCTCCGATGTGGAGGCTGCCCACATCCTGGTAGGTGCCCTGGAGGCCCCGAGAGATGTCCTCGTACATGGAGCAGTCATCGAGGTTCAGGCCCTGCGGTGGGAACAGGGAAGTGGGGCTCAGGGACCTGATGTCTGGGTCCCTGCCCCAGCCAGCCTCAAAGAGCAACCCTATAAAGGCCCCCACCCAACCCCACAGACATGTACCTGCCCCCACCTTCCACTCACCTCGTAAAGATTTTCATCTTCATAATCATCCTGGATATCTGCCCCGAATTTCATGTTCTGCCAACGTTTCTGTTGGGGAATGGGGAGCGTCAGTGAGTGAGGGTGAGGGGAGGAGAATGATTTCAAACCCTTGTGGAGGCCAGGAGGTGCTTTATCGGAAGAGGGTAAGAGACATGCCCATATCCCGTTAAGTGGCAGGTCACTCTGGATCCAAGCCAGTGTCCTTCTGGCTATGCCCACTGCCTATTCTCCACGATTAGTGAGAGCAGTAATACTAAGTGGCTATAGTTACCTTGTGGCCTAAAGAGAATTTGTTGTTTTTTTATGTCCGACTCTTTTGAGACCCTATGCACTGTAGCTCGCCAGACTCCTCTGTCCATGGGATTGCCCAGGCAAGAATACTGGAGTGGGGCTTCTGGTAGCTCAGTGGTGAACAGCTCGCCTGCCAATGCAGGAGGCACAGGTTCAATCCTGTGGGAGTGGGCAGGGCCTGGGGGAGGAGGGGGCTGAGGTCCTGGGCTTCTGGGTCCCAGAAGAGGAAGAGGAGTGGTCCCCTCGAGATCCATGACTCCTGCGCAGGTCTGCAGTTGGGAAGGATTTATTACCACTAAGTGGCCATGACAGAACAGGCAGGGGGAGGTGACAGGAACGAGGCTGCTCCAGTCAGCTCCCCTGGAGGCAGTAATTAAAGGCTCGTTAACCCGCTGGCTGGGTGGGTGGGTGGGTGAGGGAACCAGGCCGTAGGGAGAGGATTGAGTTAGGGTATGTGGAGGGGACGCGAGGACGAGGATGGTTTAGAGGAAAGAAGAGTGGACAGTCCCAAGGGGGAAGCTGAGTCAGGACCCTCCCAGGAAAGATTGTGAAAAGAGAGCGGGTTCAGGGGAAGTAGAGCGAGACACGGGACGGGGGCATGGTGGGTAGGTCAGCCTGGCGGGGTCACGGCTTCTCCAACTGGACATCTCCGATGTGGAGGCTGCCCACATCCTGGTAGGTGCCCTGGAGGCCCCGAGAGATGTCCTCGTACATGGAGCAGTCATCGAGGTTCAGGCCCTGCGGTGGGAACAGGGAAGTGGGGCTCAGGGACCTGATGTCTGGGTCCCTGCCCCCAGCCAGCCTCAAAGAGCAACCCTATAAAGGCCCCCACCCAACCCCACAGACATGTACCTGCCCCCACCTTCCACTCACCTCGTAAAGATTTTCATCTTCATAATCATCCTGGATATCTGCCCCGAATTTCATGTTCTGCCAACGTTTCTGTTGGGGAATGGGGAGCGTCAGTGAGTGGGGGTGAGGGGTGGAGCATGTTTTCAGACCCTTGTGGAGGCCAGGAGGTGCTTTATCGGAAGAGGGTAAGAGACATGCCCATATCCCGTTAAGTGGCAGGTCACTCTGGATCCAAGCCAGTGTCCTTCTGGCTATGCCCACTGCCTATTCTCCACGATTAGTGAGAGCAGTAATACTAAGTGGCTATAGTTACCTTGTGGCCTAAAGAGAATTTGTTGTTTTTTTATGTCCGACTCTTTTGAGACCCTATGCACTGTAGCTCGCCAGACTCCTCTGTCCATGGGATTGCCCAGGCAAGAATACTGGAGTGGGGGCTTCCCTGGTAGCTCAGTGGTGAACAGCTCGCCTGCCAATGCAGGAGGCACAGGTTCAATCCCTGATTCGGGAAGATCCCACATGCTGCAGAACAACTAAGCCTGTGAGCCACAACTATGGAGCCTGTGCTCTAGAGCCTCGGAGCCGCAACTGTGGAGCCCATGTGCTGCAACTCCTGAAGCCCCTGTGCCCTAGAGCCCGAGTTCCACAATGAGAGAAGTCACCGCAACAAGAAGCCGGCTCACCTCCACTAGAGAGTAGCCCCCACTCCCTGCAACTAGAGAAAAGCCTGTGGCAGCAGTGAAACTCCAGAAGAGCCAAAAATAAATAAATAAAATTAAAAAAAAAAAAGAATACTGGAGTGGGTTGCCATTTCCTCCTCCAGAGGATCTTCTTGATGGAACTCGCATCTCCTGCATTGCAGTATGGAAGCCGAGGTGGTTCAATGGTAAAAAAACATCCACTGGCAATGCAGGAGACATGGTGGATCCCTGGGTCGGAAAGATCCCCTAGAAAAGGAAACAGCAACCCACTCCAGTTTTCTTGCCTGGGAGATCCCATGGACAGAGGAGCCTGGCAGGCGACAGTCCCTGGGGTTGTAAAAGAATTGGACATGACTTAGGGGCTGAGTACGCATGCCTGCCAAAGAAAGATTGGTGCGGGTTAGAGATTCCAGGAGGACATCAGTGCCCAGCTCCCCTGGCCTTGGCTACATCTGACGGCCACAGCGCTCCTGGATAGAAGGGGAGAGTGAGACATCCCTATGGCGGGAGGCGACGACATCATGAGGGGAGACTAAGCAGGGACGCCCCTCTGGTCCCAGCACCATTTAAAATGCTTTCATTCTATTTAGCTTCTCGAGCCCTCAGCGCCTGTGTGGTGGGGGCTGCCGTTCTGCCGAGTTCTAGGCGGGACCCTCAGACTCCAGGCCCACGGGTCCCCAGGGTGGCTCACCCGGAAGAGCAGCAGCGTTCCGGGCACCACAGCACAGATCAGTAGGATGATCCCTTCAGCGGTGATGATGTTGTTCTTGGTGCCCTCCCCCATGTCCAGGAAGGGCCTGGGGAGCGGCTCTGTGAAGGGGAATTCCTGTTCAGGGCCTTACCCCTCAAGGGCACCCCTTGCCCCCTGGCCAGCCCGCAGGTCACATTCCTCCCAGGCTCAAGACTATTGAACATCCCGCTTTGCAGGATGAGAAGGTCGGCGACTGTGTGAGCAGGAGACAGGGAATGCCCCAGGTGCAAGGGATGCAGGCACTGGCTCCATCCCGCTTCACAGATGTGGGAGCCAGTGCCCACCCCCATCCCCTCCGCAGAGGGATGGACACTCACCCCGCACACGGAGGTAGGTCCCGCAGGATCGCTGGGTCTTCTTGCCGTCAGTGACTTCGCATTGGTAGAAGCCCCTGTGGCTCTTGTTCACTTGCTGGATGATCAGCTCGCCCTCGGGGCCCAGGTTCGAGAGATCCTTCACCCGGGGCAACGAGGAGTTGCCTTGGATCACGTACCACCAAGTGACATTGGTGTTGCTGCCATTGTGTCCGCACCGAAGGCGGACAGGTTGCCCCACACTCACCGTCAACGAGGGCAGGCCCCAGTCCACCAACACGGCCTGGCACCTGGGGCCTGCAGAGAGGCAAATGGGTCAGAGACCACGAGGGGGACAGACCCAGCTCGGGCCCCCGGCAGTTGCAGCCTAGCTGTGTCTGTACGCGTGTGTGCGGGGGTGGGAGGGAGTGTGAGTGACACGCAGGTGGGGGGCCCCACTCGCCTCCGGAGCCACCGCCTTGCTGTCTCCCCTGCTTGGTGCTTCTACCCCACTGAGCTCGCTGGCACTGGAATACTTGGTTCCCCAGGACGTGCAGTGCCCTGGTCAGGAGCTATCTCCTCCCAGAGGCCTTCCTGGGTGATTTTCTCACCTGACTCCAGCCCGGGCCCCACAGCGGCACTTCATTTACTTGGTATAAATGTCACAGAACCTTAGAAATCGGTTCTCTCGTCATTCTGTTCTAGAAGTGGGACAGCTGAGACCCAAGGAGGCAGGAATGCCTCGGGGTCTGAACCCTGGCCCCTGGCCCCGGGGCCTCTTCCTGCCTGTGTGTGAGCCTGCCCTGCCCTGTGACCCTGGGCCCGCCTCAGTCTCCGTCACTTGCTTGTGTCAGCAGCGTTCCGGGCACCACCACAGATCAGTAGGATGATCCCTTCAGCGGTGATGATGTTGTTCTTGGTGCCTCCCCATGTCCAGGAAGGGCCTGGGAGCGGCTCTGTGAAGGGAATTCCTGTTCAGGGCCTTACCCCTCAAGGGCACCACTTGCCCCCTGGCCAGCCCGCAGGTCACATTCCTCCCAGGCTCAAGACTATTGAACATCCCGCTTTGCAGGATGAGAAGGTCGGCGACTGTGTGAGCAGGAGACAGGGAATGCCCCAGGTGCAAGGGATGCAGGCACTGGCTCCATCCCGCTTCACAGATGTGGGAGCCAGTGCCCACCCCCATCCCCTCCGCAGAGGGATGGACACTCACCCCGCACACGGAGGTAGGTCCCGCAGGATCGCTGGGTCTTCTTGCCGTCAGTGACTTCGCATTGGTAGAAGCCCCTGTGGCTCTTGTTCACTTGCTGGATGATCAGCTCGCCCTCGGGGCCCAGGTTCGAGAGATCCTTCACCCGGGGCAACGAGGAGTTGCCTTGGATCACGTACCACCAAGTGACATTGGTGTTGCTGCCATTGTGTCCGCACCGAAGGCGGACAGGTTGCCCCACACTCACCGTCAACGAGGGCAGGCCCCAGTCCACCAACACGGCCTGGCACCTGGGGCCTGCAGAGAGGCAAATGGGTCAGAGACCACGAGGGGGACAGACCCAGCTCGGGCCCCCGGCAGTTGCAGCCTAGCTGTGTCTGTACGCGTGTGTGCGGGGGTGGGAGGGAGTGTGAGTGACACGCAGGTGGGGGTCCCCACTCGCCTCTCCGGAGCCACCTCCTTCCTGTCTCCCCTGCTTGGTGCTTCTACCCCACTGAGCTCGCTGGCACTGGAATACTTGGTTCCCCAGGACGTGCAGTGCCCTGGTCAGGAGCTATCTCCTCCCAGAGGCCTTCCTGGGTGATTTTCTCACCTGACTCCAGCCCGGGCCCCACAGCGGCACTTCATTTACTTGGTATAAATGTCACAGAACCTTAGAAATCGGTTCTCTCGTCATTCTGTTCTAGAAGTGGGACAGCTGAGACCCAAGGAGGCAGGAATGCCTCGGGGTCTGAACCCTGGCCCCTGGCCCCGGGGCCTCTTCCTGCCTGTGTGTGAGCCTGCCCTGCCCTGTGACCCTGGGCCCGCCCCTCAGTCTCCGTCACTTGCTTGTGTCAAGCTGGAGGCCCGTGTGGAGGTCGGGGGACTGGGCTGGGCTGGCGGTTAGGGCTGGAAGGGCCTCAGCTGGGTGGTGACTGGAGGGAGCTGGGGCAGCCCAGGAAGGGCGGGCGGGGAAGCCCCAGTTCTTGTGAGCCTCCTCCCAGGCCAGTCCGCATGGCTGGCTCTGCCTCTTCTAGAGGCAGGAGGGGAGAGGTGAGGTAGAGAGAAGGAGGGAAAGGTGGGGAAGGGACAGCAACCTGAAGGTCACGGGTCCAGCCTCAGCTCCTAGTGGAAATTTGGGGTGACTGGCAACCTCTCTCAACTCCTCGGTCAAACAGGGCAGTCACAGACCGGCCAGCTGGCTTTGTGTGGGCGGGGAAGAGGGAAGGCCACCGCTTTCCCAGCACTGAGAAGTGTCCTTATGTATGGAGTGGTGACTGGGATTCAAGGCTGAGAAGGAGAAAGCTTTCTCTCCCGAGTGAAGCTGAATGCGACCCACCACCGTCCCCTCCCTGGCCTTAGCTCCGGAACTCAGTCAAGGGCAACCTTAGTTCCTTATTTTGATCTGGGGGGACAAGGACGTGGGGAAGGTATCTCTCTCTTGCCCCTGCCTCCCTCCACCCGGCCGGGAGACCCTTTCAATTTGGCCGAGCCCTCTCCAGCCTCCCATTGGCCTGCTTGGGACAATCCAGCGGACAGATGCAGTTTCCGTGGGGTCCTTTCGATTTCTCCGCCCATACCCCCAACCAGCCTCTCTCCCGCCGCCTCTGCCTAGGCCCTCTAGACAATTTCCCAGTCCCCGCTGCTATCTCCCCCGGCACCTCCCTGTTAGTCACATACCCAGGCCAGCGGCAGTAATCAAGAGGAGAAAGATGGTGACAGGCAGGCTTGGGAGGGCTCCAGGACCCCCAGGCATGTTCTCCCAGTAGGTGGGTTAGTCTGGGTTGCAGCAGTCCTGAGGTACCAGATCCTACATCGGCCCAAGGCCCAAACCCCGCCCCACTTCCTGCCCGGCCCTGCGGAGATGGGCTCCACTGGCCCCAACTGCTGGGCCCTTTGGCTGGTAGGCTGGGGGCAGCCTCTGCTGGAGGCTTCGGCCATGAGTGGAGAGGAACTGCTCCCTGCACCTGTGGCTGCCACAACTCCCCTGAGAGCAGGCTGCCTGGGTCGGAGGAAGAGATTGGTTCAAGGCCTGGCTCGTCACTGGAAAGGAAGCCCCCTCGAGGGAGCCGGGGTTCGGGGTGCCTGCTGTGTGCAGGCAGTCAAGGGCGGTGGTGGTTCCGAGCCAGCTCTTTGCCTTTCCCTGTCCCTGGGCAAAACCTGTCCCCTCTCTGAGCCTCTGTGTCCTCACTTCTTTTTTAATTTATTAATTTAGTCATATTCGGTCTTAGTGCAGCCTGTGGGATCTTGGTTGTGTCATGTGGGATCTTTCATTTGGACACACAGACTCTAGTTGTGGCCGTGGGCTTTTTGCCTTACAACATATGGGATCTTAGTTCCCTGATTAGGGATCAAACCCATGTCTCCTGCATTGCAAGGTGGATACTTAACCTCTAGACCACCAGGGGAGTCCCCGAGCCTGTGTCCTTACTTCTTGGGGATGGAAAAGAGAATTCAAAGAGGTTGTACATGCACAACGCTGAACACAGGGCCCCGGCACGTAGTGAGTGCTCAGTAAATGTTGGTTATTATTAATGCTTACAAGGAATAAATGAGGCAGACCCACCAGCTCTATGACTAGGGGATGGTTTTTCTTTCTGAGGTTTGGCATTTAAAAAAATATATTTTATTTATTTGGCAGCACAGGGTCTTAGTTGCAGCACGTGAGATCCAGTTCCCTGACCAGGAATCAAGCCCAGGTACCTGGGGCTTCCCTGATGGTCCATCAGGTAAAGAGTCCTCTTTCCAGCACAAGGGGCACCGGTTCGATCCCTGGCCTGGGAGGATCCCACGTGCCAAGGAGCAGCTGAACCAGTGTGTCCAATTACAAGCCAGCGCTCGAGTACATGCACCCAGAGCCGGTGTGCTGCATCGAGAGGGGCCGCTGCAATGGGAGGCCCACACAGGCCAAAGAATAAAGATGGATGAAAAATAAATAAATAAATAAAATCAATTAAAAAAAAAAAAGAGGCCAAAGAAAACCCCACAAAAAAACAAAAAAGAACCCAGGCCTCTGAATTGGGAGCTCGGAGTCTTAGCCCCTGGACCACCAGGGAAGTCCCTGAGGTTCAAGATATTGCATTGGCAGACGGGTTCTTATCCACTGAGCCACAAGGGAAGCCCGGTATATATATATTAAATTATTTATTTATTTGGCTGCTCTGGGTCTTAGTTGCGGCATGTGGGATCTAGTTCCCTGACCAGGGCTCGAACCCGGGCCCCACTGCATTGGGAACACAGTGTCTTAACCACTGGACCACCAGGGAAGTCCTGGTTCAATCTTTTTTTTTTTTTGGCCACTTCTATTGGTCTTTCATTTATTTATTTTCATCCATCTTTGTTCTTTGGCCTGTGTGGGCCTCCCATTTCAGTGGCCTCTCTTGCTGCAGAGCACCGGCTCTGGGCGCATGCACTCCAGAACTCTGGCTTGGTAGTTGGACACATCCGGGGATCTTCCCAGGCCAGGAATCGAACCGGCGCCCCTTGTACTGCAAGGCGGTATCCTTACCTACTGGACCACCAGGAAAGCCCCTGGTTCGATATTTTTAATCCAAGAAATGAGGATGAAAATATCTCCCTGGTGCTGTGACCTAAGATGATGTTCCTGATACCCAAGGGCCACAGTGGGCTCTTTCTTTCATTTCAGCAACTCCACAAGTGGGGAGAATAGGCCATCCTCCCTCCCTAGTTTAAAGGGGAGGAAACTGAGTCCATCACAGAGAGGGGACGCCAGCACTGTCACTTGCCCAGTGTTACACAGTCTGGTGGTGGAACAGGGATTCCAAGTCACTTTTGTCTGCCCAGGTTCCTTGGAGCCTCATTTTAGGCCAAGTGGGAGGAAAATGAGGCCTCAGGGGTGGGGGAGGGGAATGACATGAGATTGTTGAGATGTTTCTAAGCCCTTAGTGACTCATCTCACACATGTGCAAACATGTATAAGGAGACACACCCACGTAAGAAGGCACTTAGGAAGAAATTCACAGCAGGGAGATTTTTGGTAGCAAAAACTGGGAAACAGAGAAAAAGCTCATTATAGGAGAATGGTTATATACATCGAGGTATGGTGGCGGTGGTTTGGTCGCTGAGTTGTGTCTGTTTCACGACCCCATGAACCGTAGCCCACCAGGTTTCTGTGTCCGTGGGACTGTCCAGGCAAGAATACTGGAGTGGGTTGCATAGTCAGTCAGTAAAGTAGCATGCGGCCAGAGAAGGGGCCGAGCTTCACTTGTCAACAGGGCTGCATTTCAGAACCAATAAGAAAATGAGAAGAAATGGACTGTGGCAGGATCCGGCTGACTTGTTTTCAGAAGGCAAAACAATGTGCAAAAAAAAAACCCCCAGCCAACCAGCCAATGTGTGCTGTGAGGGACACACGTATCCTCAGGAAGGGTGTGAGTCCACGCGGGGGAGTGACATCCCACTCACGAGCGGGGAAGGTGTGACTGGGAAGGGTACACAGAAGGCTTTGTTTCAGTTTGAAGCCTTATTTTACTTTGTAAGGTGGGTAGTGGGTTCATGGGTCTTTCTGGCACTATTACACTGTTTTGCATGTTGAAGTCTTTCATGATTTAAGAAAAATGCAGACCTCACCCACACAAAAGCTCGAGAGTCCACACCTCCTGGGTGTGAATCTCCACTCTGGTCACTTAAACCTGTTTCTCCGTCACCTGGGCACAATCTGCCTACATTGTGAGTCTGTAAGATTATCATAGTGTGCTAAGCACCGTCCCTAGGACACAGTTCCTCTTCTCTGCCCTTAGGCACCACCTCTTTCCTCCAGGGAGCCAGGTGCTGTGTGGGGCGCCTCTCTGTATAGCGGGTCATGAGTCCCTCTCTACTCAAGTTCCTCCTTTCGACCCCCATGTAGGAAGATGCCTGGTTCTAGATACTGCAGCTCTTAGGAATTCACCTGCTTCAGCATCCTTCCCGCTGAAGCTGGTTTCCAGGCCCTTGACTGCCCCCCAGTGGCCCGAAGTGTGCAACCGCCGCATTGCAGGCACTCAGGGCGGCTGGCTTGTCTGGGAACCTACACCACCCATTACCCAGCACCCCTAACTGGCACTGTGCAAGCTAACCAGATAGATGCTTGGCATTGGATTCCCAGGACGATTCTGAATTGGCTCTTTGGTTTATATACATCGAGGTATGGTGGCGGTGGTTTGGTCGCTGAGTTGTGTCTGTTTCACGACCCCATGAACCGTAGCCCACCAGGTTTCTGTGTCCGTGGGACTGTCCAGGCAAGAATACTGGAGTGGGTTGCATAGTCAGTCAGTAAAGTAGCATGCGGCCAGAGAAGGGGCCGAGCTTCACTTGTCAACAGGGCTGCATTTCAGAACCAATAAGAAAATGAGAAGAAATGGACTGTGGCAGGATCCGGCTGACTTGTTTTCAGAAGGCAAAACAATGTGCAAAAAAAAAACCCCCAGCCAACCAGCCAATGTGTGCTGTGAGGGACACACGTATCCTCGGGAAGGGTGTGAGTCCACGCGGGGGAGTGACATCCCACTCACGAGCGGGGAAGGTGTGACTGGGAAGGGTACACAGAAGGCTTTGTTTCAGTTTGAAGCCTTATTTTACTTTGTAAGGTGGGTAGTGGGTTCATGGGTCTTTCTGGCACTATTACACTGTTTTGCATGTTGAAGTCTTTCATGATTTAAGAAAAATGCAGACCTCACCCACACAAAAGCTCGAGAGTCCACACCTCCTGGGTGTGAATCTCCACTCTGGTCACTTAAACCTGTTTCTCCGTCACCTGGGCACAATCTGCCTACATTGTGAGTCTGTAAGATTATCATAGTGTGCTAAGCACCGTCCCTAGGACACAGTTCCTCTTCTCTGCCCTTAGGCACCACCTCTTTCCTCCAGGGAGCCAGGTGCTGTGTGGGGCGCCTCTCTGTATAGCGGGTCATGAGTCCCTCTCTACTCAAGTTCCTCCTTTCGACCCCCATGTAGGAAGATGCCTGGTTCTAGATACTGCAGCTCTTAGGAATTCACCTGCTTCAGCATCCTTCCCGCTGAAGCTGGTTTCCAGGCCCTTGACTGCCCCCCAGTGGCCCGAAGTGTGCAACCGCCGCATTGCAGGCACTCAGGGCGGCTGGCTTGTCTGGGAACCTACACCACCCATTACCCAGCACCCCTAACTGGCACTGTGCAAGCTAACCAGATAGATGCTTGGCATTGGATTCCCAGGACGATTCTGGGAGATGTTTTCACTCAGTCAACAAAAGAGGAAACTTAGGCCGTAAAGGAGTGACTGGCTCAAGGCCGTGTCCAGGAGCATAACCCTTTGGGCCTCATTTTCTTTACTTCTAAGCCCTACAGTGGCTACAGTCTAGGCCCAAATGCTGGCTTTGCTTCCTCCTAGCTGTGGGACATCAGGCCCACATCACAGGGTGATTACCCATCCTGTGACTTATTTTATCCATCAGTGCATGCTTTTTGGTCCCACAAGAGTACTGAGAGTTATAAATCACCTCCCACGTGATAGTTCTAGTTCAGAGCATCACATCTTCCAGTTCTGACTTCTGAGCTGGCTGGAATGCCAAAGGGACTCTGGTTTGATATTCCTTCCATTAAGAACATCTTGGCCCACTAGGTGTGCTGCTTTGAGTCATGACAGGGCATCTCCCAGAATCCCTCAGGCAGGAGCACCAGCTTTACAGGTTGGCACCGGCTCAGATAAGTTGGAATAATGGGGAAGTGGAATTTGAACCTAGGTCATTAGGAATTCAAAGCCAGGCTTGACATTGGGTCTAATCAGCTCAGATGGTAAAGATCTGCCTGCAATGCAAGAGACCCGGGTTTGATCCCTGAAGCAGGCAGTGGCAACCCATGGGAGGAGCCTGGTGGGCTAGTCCATGGGATAGCCAAGAGTTGGACACGACTAAGACTTCACTAATACAGGGATTGTGGCCTAGCTAGCTCAGCACCTTGGTTTCCCCAACTGGGAGGTGGGCTTGGTCTCAGTAAGTGGTAGGGGACCCTTCCAAGGCCTGTCCTTCTGGAAAGGAAGTAGGAGCCTGGTACAGCAGGGCCCAGGTGAGATCCCCAAAGTGACCTCTCTGATAGGTCAGAAAGAAGGTACACACAGAGAGATCAAGACCTTGGGCAGGAGGCAGAGGACCACCCATGTTTGTCCCTGTCCACCTCCTTCTAGGGGAGCAGCGCCCAAGCCTTGGAGCCCTCCTGCTTTGTTCCAGCCACGGGCCACTGCTTGAACTATCAGGTTTCCGCCCCCCGGCCCCCAGACTTGCAAAGGCAGGCTGCAGGGGAGATGCGAGGGCCCTGGGTCTTGTACCAGCACCTTGTTCACTTGGGGGTCAGAGCCATTTGAGCCTGGAAGCCAGGCCTCAAGTTTCCGGGGCTGTTGAGTAACATAGCCATCCAGGAAGCCCTAGTGCCTCTTTTCAGAAAGCCAAGTGCAGCCCAGCGTTCCTTCCCTGTGCTTTCACTCCCCAAATCAGGAGACTCAGGCCAAGAATACGAATGAGGCAATTTATTTAACCCAGCATCATTTGTTCTAATGCTTCTTGTTGGCAGCTGCCACCTGCAGGAGGACAAATAAAGTCAGGATCAGTTGTGGGGTCTGTTTTAGCACGTCATAGAAGCGCCTCACCACCAGGGGGCGCCTGGCACCCTGACTTGTGGTTTCACACATATTCATCTCATGGATGCTCACACCCCATCACCCCAGTCCACATTGCCATAGTGCCAGGCCCAGTTCTGCAGAGGAGCCACCCTCTCCATCCAGGCCACAACCCCCACCCCCTGAGGGATGGCACCTCTATTCTTCTCTGACCCTCAGAGAAGCTTCATCACCACCACCTTGTAAGGTGGGTGAGCGCAGATTACCCCACAGACAGGGCGACAGTCCGCACCCTGCCTAATGTGCAGTGAGCATAAGAATAACGGAAGAAACCCTGCAGGTGGAATCAGAAGGCTGATCCAGGGACAGGGCTCCCTTCTGATTCCGACTGCACCCTCCTTCCCTGGCTGTGCCCTCAGGGGAGGAAACTGTCAAAACCCAGGCTCCAGAATGCCCACCCAAGGCCAGTGGCTGAAGTCCCATCTCACCTGTCCGGCAATTCTGTCCAGATCTCTCTGTCCCTGAGGTGTCAGTTTGCGGCCCCTGTTGGGAGAGAGGGCCGTGCAGCCCCAGGTGAGCCCTGTGTGGCCCCGGTCAGGCTTCCCAAGGAGGCACCTGGCCACAGGACCATACGACACCAGCCAAGTTCCACTCAGGTCCCTAGTCAGCTGCATTCTAACAAGCTAGAGGCTGGAGTGGGAGCCCCCCTGAGAACTGATGGGGTGTCGTTTGTGCAAGCATTAGATCAAAAGCTCTGAAAAATCAATTGGGAAAAGTTAACGAGCAGGCTAATGAAAGCGGACAGTCGCTAAATTACCTTCCTGGAGCCTGAAGTAGTCAGCCAGAGAGGTCAGGGTGAGGCCCCTTGGCTGCTGGCTTTTCTGAAGAAACCCTGCCTGCCAAAGGGGCAGAACAGACCTGGCACTTCACTGATGGGTGGAGGGGGATGGTCCTCCACAACGTCATTATAGGGGAATCTGGCCCCAAGCCTCCTCCATCATCCCACATGACCGGCTTCCCCTCGCTGGCTTACCCATCTTGGTCCTTTTCCACCATTTTCAGCCCCTCCAGGGCTTGGAGGACCCGACGGGCCACACTCTTGGAGCCTCTGCTGAAGTGGCTGGGCATGACGCCGTTCCTCTGACGCCCCCCATAGATCTTGGTCATGGAGCCAACCCCAGCACCGCCCCGGAGGTACAGGTGGCGCGCTGTGGAAGCTGGGTGGGAGGGAAGGGAGACTTGAGAACCCTTCTCAAGCACCGAAGACACGTTTCCACACCTCAAGCAGCCTTAGCAAAGAGCCCTGCTCAGGGTCACATATGCAACTCTGCATGTGGCAGTGAGCAGAGTCTCATCATTTTACAGTCAGGAAAACTGAGAACAGAGGTCCCTGACCGTCCAGATTGAGCTGTCTGGGTAGGAGGGCAAGAAAGTTTGAGAAGGGACCTGCTGAGCACAGCACCACCACCGCCCTAGCCCTGAAAAGCTTGGGTTTGTACTGACGGCAGGGCTGGCACCCTATGCAGCGGATGACCCCAACCAGGAAGGCGTATCAACCCACCCCATGGACTGGGGTTCTGGTCCCTATATTGGCTTAGGCAAGTTGCTTGCCCAGCTTGGCCAATCTCCTTGGGACCCCTCTGTTCAACTGGAACACTGGCCTGTCAGGCCCCGTGCCCCCTGCTTTCCACGCTCTCTCCTATGAGTAATAGATATCCTTAGGAGCTGGCCTGCTAGTGTGGTCACTCTGGAGGGACAGTCCCTGCAGATGGTTCTGGTTTTCCACCTCAAAGGGCCACTGAGGTTTGAAGGACCTGGGGCCCAGATGCTGGCCACCACATAGCCCCATGTGGCTGAAAACTCAAGGGCAGGGGTCCCTGGTCTCCCCAGAGCCCAAGCATGTTAGAATTCTCCTTAGTCCTCAAGACGAGCCAAGAATCATTCCTTCAGTAATGACTTGCTGCGAAGAGTCACAGGGCTCTGGGCCACGTTTATGAGCCTCCAGTGTCATAAGCCGGGGGTGGGAGTGTGGGGTAGGTAGAATGGACCAGGTGAAGCGGGCTCCTCCTCCCTCCCAGGGCAGTTCCTGCACACAACTTGTTCTCAGCTCCTCCTCTTGCCCTCTAGGATCGTCTCCAGATATGGCCACTGGCCTTGGGGGGCCCATGGCGGAGCACAACCCCCACCCCCCATTGCTCGAGGAGCAAGGGGCAGCGTCTCTCTGGTATCACTGTCTGTGGCCCTGCTCACTTAAATCACTCTTCCTGTCTTCACGCCCATCCCCTATACCTGGGCTCTGTCTGACTCACTTCAGGGCATCAGGCGACCGACCCACTGCCAAGGTCAAGAGACCTCCTCTTACAAGCCACACCCCTCCAATATTTCTGCCAGGGAAGCGTCTTACAGAGAACTTGCCTTCAAGACGAGCACAAACGCCCAGGGACCACCCTTCCCCACACCTGTCTGGCCATGCCCTGGCTCCAGATGGAGACCTGCTCTCCAACTCGGGCTGCAGAAGGCAGGAGACTCACGGAAGGGTTATGAGAAACACACCTCGTTTCAAATGCAGAGGCTGCACGCTAGAAACACATCTGCTGAACCAGTGCTCAGTCCAGTCTCAGAAGGGAAAGAGGTGAGCGGCCTGGGAGATGGGGTTCAAATCCCAACATGGCCCCTTGTCAGCTGTGACTGACAAGTCCACCCACTTCTAGTGGTCGGCGCCATGGTACTAAGGAGTCTTGGGACCTGTCAACTGGAACACTGGCCTGTCAGGCCCGTGCCCCCTGCTTTCCACGCTCTCCTATGAGTAATAGATATCCTTAGGAGCTGGCCTGCTAGTGTGGTCACTCTGGAGGACAGTCCCTGCAGATGGTTCTGGTTTTCCACCTCAAAGGGCCACTGAGGTTTGAAGGACCTGGGGCCCAGATGCTGGCCACCACATAGCCCCATGTGGCTGAAAACTCAAGGGCAGGGGTCCCTGGTCTCCCCAGAGCCCAAGCATGTTAGAATTCTCCTTAGTCCTCAAGACGAGCCAAGAATCATTCCTTCAGTAATGACTTGCTGCGAAGAGTCACAGGGCTCTGGGCCACGTTTATGAGCCTCCAGTGTCATAAGCCGGGGGTGGGAGTGTGGGGTAGGTAGAATGGACCAGGTGAAGCGGGCTCCTCCTCCCTCCCAGGGCAGTTCCTGCACACAACTTGTTCTCAGCTCCTCCTCTTGCCCTCTAGGATCGTCTCCAGATATGGCCACTGGCCTTGGGGGGCCCATGGCGGAGCACAACCCCCACCCCCCATTGCTCGAGGAGCAAGGGGCAGCGTCTCTCTGGTATCACTGTCTGTGGCCCTGCTCACTTAAATCACTCTTCCTGTCTTCACGCCCATCCCCTATACCTGGGCTCTGTCTGACTCACTTCAGGGCATCAGGCGACCGACCCACTGCCAAGGTCAAGAGACCTCCTCTTACAAGCCACACCCCTCCAATATTTCTGCCAGGGAAGCGTCTTACAGAGAACTTGCCTTCAAGACGAGCACAAACGCCCAGGGACCACCCTTCCCCACACCTGTCTGGCCATGCCCTGGCTCCAGATGGAGACCTGCTCTCCAACTCGGGCTGCAGAAGGCAGGAGACTCACGGAAGGGTTATGAGAAACACACCTCGTTTCAAATGCAGAGGCTGCACGCTAGAAACACATCTGCTGAACCAGTGCTCAGTCCAGTCTCAGAAGGGAAAGAGGTGAGCGGCCTGGGAGATGGGGTTCAAATCCCAACATGGCCCCTTGTCAGCTGTGACTGACAAGTCCACCCACTTCTAGTGGTCGGCGCCATGGTACTAAGGAGTCCAGTCCTCAGCAGTGACTAGCAGAGAACAAACTCCAAAAAGTCCAACCTTAGGTTCTCCTGGGTAGAATTTCACATCTTTCTTAACCCTGTGTAAAACTATCAGGTTCAGGGGGCCTCCCTGGTAGTCCAGTGGTGGGGACACTGTGCTGGACCCCTGCTTGGGGAACGAAGTCCAAAGAGCCGGGTGGCATGGCAACCCCCCACCCCGCAACCATCTGGTGTAGCACCAGGTCCTCCCCTATCACAGGGGTTTGGGCTAGTGATGGTTTTTCCTTTGAGTCCCTCCGAAGGCTTCCTTCTGCTTCCTCTTGGAAAATCCAGATGAGGAGTCGCTCCCCACCCCAAACTGTACAGGAGGGACCAGGCAGCATCCCAAACCCCAGCTCTGTGTCCTGCTAGGCCACAAGGTGGATGAAGGGGCAGGTCACACCCACTCAGCAAATGGGGGACCACATGAGGCTCTCTGCAAGTCGTCCTTGCAGCCGAGCAGTTCAACAGCTGGATCCAGGTCCACACAAACCATAAAGCAGCCGAGGAAAGGAAGCCTCTCAGACAGGGACTGGCTTCCAGCCTACCATCAAATGCATTCAGTGGAATTCCCTGGCGGTCCAGGGGTTGACAGTGCGCTTTCATCGTCTAGAGTGCAGGTTCAATCCTTGGTCAGGGAACTGAGATCTCCCAAGCCATGACAAAAAAGGGGTGGGGGGGGGAAGTGCACGCCAATCCTATAGCTGCCCACTCAGTGTGAGACGCCCACCCAGACAAGACACACCCTGTTCTCACCTTCCTTCCAAGCAGTGCTGTCTGAGAACTGAGGCCAAGAAGCTCGCCCAGGGCCACAATGAACCACCTCCTTCAAAGCCCCAGAGTCTCCCCTTAGACCACGTCTCCACTCTGCTGAAACAGGGCCTATCTCTCCTACCTCACTGCTCACTCTATGCCACTGTCTGGGGACTGCTCAACCCTATTTATCTACACTTCTTCCAGACCTCCCTCAGGAAGGCCTGGCCACCCACCTACACCTCAACACGTGCCCACCCCACCTATGTTGGCTCTCACCTGCCTCCAGAATCTGACCCACGCTCCCCACAGGCAGAGATCAGCCTCCCAACAGAGGCGGTGATCCCACTGCACTTTAGCTCTAAACCCCAAGCGAGGAAAACAGGCCCAGCTCCTAGGATCCATATTAAAAGCAAGTATGTCAGACTTCGGCCTGCCACACCCTCCCAGCATCTTCACCTGTCTCCATCTCAGTCTTCTCCTGGTAAACAAGTTATCTTGCATGACTACTTGTTCAGAAGACGAATCAACCAAACTAAGTGGGTGCACTCTAGATTCCAAAAGAGGATGGCCAAATCGCCCTGAAAAGGGTCAGAGGGCAGACCACAAATCTGTCACAACTGCCAACTCCTGCCTCGGCTGTAATTATAAACAAGCCAGCATGGGTGTGCCCCAACAAAATCTTCACAGCAAACCTTGGTCCAGAACCAGTACCCGGCACCCCTAGGGCAGCTGGGAAAGTCAAGTCAAAAGGGAGCTTTTGGAAATCCAGAGGCACACCAGCAGGGCAGATGCACACCCACGTGAGGTATTGGGGAAGGTGCCCAGCGGGCAGAAAGGGGCCACAGCAACCACAAAGAGGACCAGAAGGTGACTTGGTGTCTATTACCCATGGCCTTTCCCCCTCTCTCTCCCTACCTAGGAATACAAAGAACAACAGTTTGCCAAGGGAAGACAGCTATCCCCCCACCTCCTCCCCAAGTGATGCAAGAGTAGGGTGGACTGGGCTATCAGAAGCTGGCAGACCTCAAGCACGCTACTTAACCTGTCTGCATCAACTGCCAATCAGCAACCACCAGTCCCTATGTGGGAGAGTTTCTGTCAGGTACAGATTATACAACACACGCACAAGTTACCTATGAAATGAGAAAAGCTTAAGATTCCTTCTCCTAATCTTGGACCCAAGGTTGCCTTCACCTACTGACTTTTGGGGGGCATCACGAAAACAGCAGTCAGGACCAGGCAAGCCTTGCTTCCCACGATGAGCGGATGGGGTGGCCGTGCTGATCCCCTCCAGTTCTGTGCCCCCACCCACTGCTGTGGGCCAGGGAGGTCAAGTCAGCTCCCCTTTTTGAAGAACACAGAAGTGGGTGGATGGATATGCTACACACCCCACTCACCCCCGAGACTTGCCCTTACCAGGGTTCAGACTACAAAATATTCCATGTTTGGAGGTGCTGGGCAACTTGTACCAAGCCCAGCTCTTTTCAAGGTCATTCTGGAATCTTGCCTGCTTCCCACCTGGAGACAAGCTTCAGTCAGGACAGAGCCCTTGCTTTAGAGGAAGGCCGGAGACTGGAGAGGCTGACAGCCCCTAGCAAAGGCCTCTGCAGCGGTTGCCACCTTGGCACAATCCAGCACTGAACCTCATCTCCCGCTCCCAAGGTGAGCCTCATGGGGGTGACTGCTTGGAAAAACTTGAGTCATTAAAGACAGATGAGACAACACTACCACTGTGTGCCAGGGCCTGTGCTGTCCTTCCAAGTCACTTCTGGAGGATTAATAAGATAGATCTAGAGCAATGAGTAACCAGCCCACACCCCTCAACCCCTTAGTGATAAACAACTTGTTAAAGAGGGGGAGATAGTCTATTGTGATGATCTGAACAACAACAGAAAACTCCGACCCCACACACATTAAAAGGACAACGCCTCTCTTGAAAATGAACCATCTTTAAGGCAAAACATGAACATTCTATTCTTTGCCCCTGGGTTTCCTGCAAGGCTGCAAGGAAAGCACGGGTGGTCACATCATTCTCTTACAAATTCACAACACAAAAATGTCCAACGTCACACAAAGCACACAGTAACAGAATCAGATGTTTCTCTCTTGGCATTCCCAGGGGGCAAGTAAGAGTTTACAAACGGGGCACCCGGCCCCCCACTCCCCAGCCAAAGGCCCCAGTTCCTCACCAGCTCGTGTGTAGAACCAGTTCTCATCGTAGGGAGCGAGCTCTTTATGCTTGGCCAGTTTGACAGTGTCCACCCATTCAGGGACTTTCAGCTTCCCGGACCTGGGACCCAGACAGTGAGAAAAGCACAATTCAGGAGCCTCCATAAACTCCACCCCAATTCCCACCCCTCAGCACAACTGCAGATCACCAGGAGCCCAGTGTGCTCCAGGAAAAATACTGAAACACAACTCAGGCCTCATGCAGAAAGGGAGGAGTCCACACAGATCTCCAACAAGCCTCCCCAACCACGAAGAGAAAGCCTGCAGGCCCCGAGGGGTCGGGCACAGACGATCGTCCCCACCCGTTCCCCGCACTCACTTCTTGAGGAAGGCTGCCAGAGCTCTGACGAACTCCTGCTGGTTCACGTCTTTTACAGTAACTCCGGGCATCTGCGGGCAAGGTCGAGCATGAGAACACAGGACTGACGGAGACGACTGCCAAGGGTCGGGGACCAGCCCCCGACGCCTTCCCCTTACTTCCCGAGGCCCGATTACAATTCCCGGCTTCAGCGGCCCCGGCGCCTGCGGGTCCTACAGCGCTCACCTATGTCCACCGTCTCTCTGGGTCTGCCCCCGACTGTGAAGACGCTGTACGACCCCAATCCCTGATTCTGGGCTCCCCCGCACACCCGGCTGCCCAGCAGGCCCAGCCTGGGTTCCCGGACCGCGCGGATCAGACATGTCCGGGCCTGCAGCTCGCACGTGGCCGCAGCTCCAGGGGGCGGGGCGGCCCCCACAGGTGCCCCGGAGTCCCCAGGTACACGATCCGAGCTCGGAAACCGGGCCCCGTCGCCCCACGCCCGGCTGGAATCGGAGCACTCTTCTTACCGTGCGGCCTCCGCGCTGCCAGCCAGGGGAAAGGGAGAAACGGGGTTTCCCGGGCGCACAAGTCGGGCGTCGGTTATCGCGAGAGTTCCGAGAGCTCGCGAGAGCGGGGTTGAAAAAAGCGGCTCCGCCCCTCTCAGGGCATATGAGGCTTCGCCTCCGCGGAGATGGGAGGGATTGGTGATTGGTATGAGGTGGAAGCTCCTTTTTTTTTTTTTTTTTCCTCCCCGCCTTTCCTTCTCCTGCAGTGAGATGCAGGCGGGAGCTCTTGAGCTGGAGGGAGAGACTGGCTTCGTTTGGGTCAATCGTGAATGGAATGAATAGCGGCGGAGGCTGTGTTTCCTGGCTAAAGTTATAGGGAAGTTGGGTGGACAGGAAATAGACCTGGCGCCTCCAGCGGGACGACCCCGAGGCTTTTCTGGTCAGAGGTGGAGACAGTAAGGGCGGAACTGTGACTGGAGGGGGAAGGGCAGGGAAGAAATGCGGCCACCCTGCCCTTCCTCGATCAGCAGTACTTGCGAGAGCTGGAGACGGAAGCCCCACCCTTCTTAGGGCGGAAATTGTCTCGCACGCCGGAGGAGAACGGAGTTGAACCCTGAGAGGCGGGGAGCAGCTAAGGGCATGGACCAAGGCGCAGAGGCGGGACGTTCGAAGTTCAGCTCTGCCTCCTGCCGCCGGAGACTCTTCGCACGTGTCTGTGTGTATGTGTGTCCGTCAGTCGTGTCCGACTCTTTCCAACACCATAGTCTAGCCCGTCAAGCTGCTCTGTCCATGGAATTCTCCAGGCCACTGGAGAATTTGCTGGGGGATCTTCCATACCCAGGGATTGAACCCGGATCTCCTGCATTGCAGGCAGAATCTTTACCACTGAGCCGCTAGGGAAGCCCCTCTTCTTCGAATTTAGTGCACAGATATTAATTATACGGACAAATATTTTGTTGTGCCTACCCTGTGCCAGGCACAGGTACACATTATGTAGTGTTGCATGTATTATCTATTTTAATCCTTCAAAGGCTCAACTAAAATCACAAAAACACACCTGTTGTTTGATAGCAACTTGCTTGCTTGAATTGTAGCTCGCAGGGAGGCTCCCGGACACGATCCGAGCTGAACCGGGCCCCGTCGCCCCACGCCCGGCAGGAATAGGAGCACTCTTCTTACCGTGCGGCCTCCGCGCTGCCAGCCAGGGGAAAGGGAGAAACGGGGTTTCCCGGGCGCACAAGTCGGGCGTCGGTTATCGCGAGAGTTCCGAGAGCTCGCGAGAGCGGGGTTGAAAAAAGCGGCTCCGCCCCTCTCAGGGCATATGAGGCTTCGCCTCCGCGGAGATGGGAGGGATTGGTGATTGGTATGAGGTGGAAGCTCCTTTTTTTTTTTTTTTTTCCTCCCCGCCTTTCCTTCTCCTGCAGTGAGATGCAGGCGGGAGCTCTTGAGCTGGAGGGAGAGACTGGCTTCGTTTGGGTCAATCGTGAATGGAATGAATAGCGGCGGAGGCTGTGTTTCCTGGCTAAAGTTATAGGGAAGTTGGGTGGACAGGAAATAGACCTGGCGCCTCCAGCGGGACGACCCCGAGGCTTTTCTGGTCAGAGGTGGAGACAGTAAGGGCGGAACTGTGACTGGAGGGGGAAGGGCAGGGAAGAAATGCGGCCACCCTGCCCTTCCTCGATCAGCAGTACTTGCGAGAGCTGGAGACGGAAGCCCCACCCTTCTTAGGGCGGAAATTGTCTCGCACGCCGGAGGAGAACGGAGTTGAACCCTGAGAGGCGGGGAGCAGCTAAGGGCATGGACCAAGGCGCAGAGGCGGGACGTTCGAAGTTCAGCTCTGCCTCCTGCCGCCGGAGACTCTTCGCACGTGTCTGTGTGTATGTGTGTCCGTCAGTCGTGTCCGACTCTTTCCAACACCATAGTCTAGCCCGTCAAGCTGCTCTGTCCATGGAATTCTCCAGGCCACTGGAGAATTTGCTGGGGGATCTTCCATACCCAGGGATTGAACCCGGATCTCCTGCATTGCAGGCAGAATCTTTACCACTGAGCCGCTAGGGAAGCCCCTCTTCTTCGAATTTAGTGCACAGATATTAATTATACGGACAAATATTTTGTTGTGTGCCTACCCTGTGCCAGGCACAGGTACACATTATGTAGTGTTGCATGTATTATCTATTTTAATCCTTCAAAGGCTCAACTAAAATCACAAAAAACACACCTGTTGTTTGATAAAGTTGCTAACTTGCTGTAAGGAGAAAATACTTAAATGTGAATTGTAGGGCTTCCCCTGGTGGTCCAGTGGGTAAGGACACCGTCTTGCAGTGCAAGGGGCGCCAGTTTGATCCCTGGCCTGGGAAGATCCCACGTGCCGCGGAGCGGCTGGACTGATGTGTCCAATTACCGAGCCCGAGCTCTGGAGCGCATGCGCCCAGAGCCGTTGCTCTGCGACAACAGACGCCACCGCGATGGGAGGCCCACAAGAGCCAAGGAACAAAGACGGATGAAAACAGACAAATGAAAGAACAATAGAAGTGGCCCGCCTGCTCCCCTCCCTCCCCAACCCGACCCCCGCCCAAAAATAAATAAGTAAATCTTTAAAAAAAAAAAAATGTGAATTGTAAATTGTAGCGTGTCAGCCTAGATAAAAGCAATTGTAACAAATGTATTACTCTGGTGTGGGATTGTGATAGGAGGGAGGCTTTGCGGGGCATGGGAGATTTACCAGAACTCTTTCTGCTCAGTTTTGCTGTGAGCCTAAAAACTGCTTGCGGGGCGAAAAAAAAATCCGTCAAAAAATGGCTGTTCATGTTGAGATGATGGGAGAGGCCATGTTAGAGTATATTAACTTTGTAGGGAAAAAAATTCCTAAGGAATCAAGACAAGTGTTCCGTCATTTAGGCTGAGTGTCCAAAGGGGTAGAACACAGGCTGTGCTGGCTCAGAATAGTTATTTTTGGAGGGGAAGATGTAGGAATGTAAGGAACTCTACCCTAGGGGGCTTATCAGAGACATTAAGTCAGATGAAAAGGATGAGGTTTTATGTAGGGGATGGGTTATAGGACTGGTTATGTGCGTATATGTTGCTGGCCACAGAGCCAGCTACACAATGGGACAGGGGTGTACAATGAGGTCTCCATAGACTGGGCAATGAGAGTCCGAGTGGAGAAACTGGATGGGGTGGGTGGTATGATGTCAATTCTACGTTGGTCAAGGAGTGTGGTCTGGAGTGGACCAGGTTCCCATAGGGCTGAGTGAAAGGGAGCACGGGTGCCCAAAGGGCTGAATGGAAAAGGAGCTCCTGAAGTGAAATGTGGATGTCTGTTTGGAGTGGAGCGGGATGGCGCTTCCAATCTGCAAAGCTCATTGGTGATTTCTACAGAACATGAGGATGGTACACAAAGAAAGCTTAGAAGAGACATGATTTACTCAGTTTGCTCTTGGACTTGGACAGCACCTCTCCTCACCTGGCAATGGGTAATGGGAAAGGGAGTGACATATGAAACAGAGGCCACTGGCTCCCCACAACCTAAAGTGAAGGATGCTTCAGCGACACAGGAGCAGAAACAGTGTGTAAATCTGTCTGTTTCCCTACACCTGGTCTCTGCAGAGCCTCTAAGCACCTCTCACTCAAGCACCAATGAGGGAGCCCTGATGATCTGATCGACAAAGTAGACCTGGCCAATAGTGTAAAAAACCCTTCCAGGTCTCACAAGGGGAGCTGAGCTACAGAGTAATGGGTCTGTAAGGAGTGGCCTACCCCCGGCTCCTTCCTCCAGTCTCCATCGCTTTCTTTTTTCCCTCCCTTTTCTTATGTCATCCTTTAATCTCAAATTATACTTTCTCTTTTACTCTTCCCAGCGGTCAGTCCCGAGTAGCAGGGTCTTAACCAAGTTGCAATGCTTCCCTCCTCCTTGATTATGCGGCTTTCTTATCTATCACTGAGAGAGCGTGGCCCAACAAGGCTCAGGCAGGTCTATTAAGGGGCAGTCATATATTTAAGTTCAAACAAGGTCAGGGAAGGAACGTGTGAAGCAGACTTAGGTCCTCCAGCTGTCTTCCACTGAGTCCTGAGACATGTTGGAGATTTGTTGCTCTGTAACTTGTCAGAATTAGAAGCAGCTCACCTTCTCAAGAACCCAAGCTAGAAAAGAACTAATTGTAATTGGATGCTATCATCATCAATTATCCTGAATAAAAAGAGGTGTAGGTAACATTAGGAAAAAGAATCAGTGCTCAAGCACAACCCCTGAACTTTGTTTGGCCTTTGTAAGTGGGAATGGGGATGGGGTCTTGGAGTCTTCATATCGTTGGAATAGCTCAACAGGTCTTCACATGCTTAAGGACTTTACAGCAGAGGACTAAGAAACAAATGCAAGTAAGATATTATTTACTGCTATCTTGAGTAGAAAAACAAAGACTTTTTGAAAAACCCTTAGGACTTATGTCAGTCTCCTGGAGTCCTGAATTTTTCACTCTCTGTATTATAAAAATTACCTATTGGGCTTCCATGATGGTCCAGTGGGTAAAGAGTCTGCCTTGAAGTACAGGGGGCACCAATTTGATCCCTGGCCCAGGAAGATCCTGTGTGCCATGGAGTGGCTGGATCAGTGTGTCCAATTGTGAGCCAGCACTCTGGAGCGCATGCGCCCAGAGCTGGGGCTCTGTAGCGAGGGAGGCCACTGCAATGGGAGGCCCACATAGGCCAAAGAATAAAGATGGATGAAAATAATAAAAAAAAATAATAAAAGAGGCCAAAATTAAAAAAATTACCTATTAATTGATTTGGGGTTTCTCAGGTGGTGCTAGTGATAAAGAACCCACCTGCCAATATAGGAGACATAAGAGATGTGGGTTCAATCCCTGTGTTGAGTGCTTTCCCTGGTGGTCCAGTGGGTAAGGACACCGCCTTGCAGTGCAAGGGGCACTGGTTCGATCCCTGGCCTGGGAAGATCCCACGTGCCACGGAGCGGCTGGACCGATGTGTCCAATTACCGAGCTGGAGCTCTGGCGCGCGTGCACCCAGAGCCGGCGCTCTGCGACAACAGAGGCCACCGCGATGGGAGGCCCACAGGAGCCAAAGAATAAAGATGGATGAAAATAGAGAAAGACCAATAGAAGTGGCCCGCCCGCTCCCCTCCCCTCCCAACCCGACCACCGCCCAAAATAAATAAATAAATCTTTAAAAAAAAAAAAAAAATCCCTGTGTTGGGATGATCCTCTGGAGGAGAGCATAGCAACCCACTCCAGTATTCTTGCCTAGAGAATCCCATGGACAGAAGACCCCGGGGGGCTATCGTCCACAGGGTCACAAGAGTCGGACACGACTGAAGGAATTTAGTACAGCACAGCATTAATTGATTTGGGGCCTGGCAAGAAAAAGAAACCTCTCTGCAATATTTGTCTACAGATTTTTCCTAAAACACTTGCAAAAGTCACTTTATCTCTTTAAGCTTGTTCCTTTATTTGTAAAATCAGAGTAGTCATTGCATAGCTTACAGAGTTGCTGTGAGGATATATGTGAATTGTGAACTGCACAGACGGGGTACTCAATAAATGATCATTGTCACCAACCTTTTTATAGGTCCTTCAAATCTTAGATATGCGAACCTCCCTAGTTCGGGAAAAACCTTTGATAAAGACTAATTTGATTCTTCCTGTCCTGAATGGTCTCAGTCTCCCCATTAGAAAAATGTTATGTTAGATGAGCATAAAATTGGCATTTCATTGACCAAAGCTCGCCTGAAGATACATTTTGTTTGACCTACATAGGATTTAGAGAAAAACTGAGCCAGAATTTGAAAACTAATAAATTTTAAAAAGAAATCTCATTTTCCAGCTTCTCTTGAAAAATCAGAAAATACGGCAATACCGAATTCACATTCTTGCCTGGTAACAATTCACAAGGGCCAAAAGGAAGCTGCCCTCTAAAGCAGGGCATGCATTTTCAGTTTTCTGGGGCTCCTCTGGCGTTCTTTACTCATTTATATGATCTGCTTCACCCTGTAGGTATTTCAACTTTGCCCCTCTGAACAGCTGGAAACTGTCTATGCTTGGCACAGAGCAGTTACTTAATTACTGAAGCAGTGAATCACCCACTGTGTCTCCCTATCACTCTTTCTTACTTGGTGATACAAAGAAATCCAAGTTTGTATTTATTTGTGTTAGTTACTGATTAAATGACTTTCACCTTGGGAAGAGAATTGAACAAGTCCTTTTTGTCAGTCAGGATAACCTAGGTTAGGCTGTGGTAACAAACAGTCTCCACATCTCAGTGGCTTCATACAACACAGGTTTATTTCTTGCTTCCTCACACAAACTTAGACACAGGATGAAATGACTCTTTTTTTCACATGCATGGAGGCAGACCTGAGTGCACAGGTATATACAGAATCACATATCGAATAAATACTCGAACATGAACGCATGCAGATATCTATCAAGATACTGGTTAGCTTAAACTGCACAACTTTCTCTTTCTGGGCATTTTAAAAGGTCCAAGGACCCAGGGAAGGTACAAGCATATCCACCTTTAGCCAAGGAAATGGCCATGCTACAAGAGGAACCAAAAGCTAACAAAGCTCCAAAGCTTGAAATACATTAAATCCCACGCAGAAACTGTAAGTGAAATACCAGTATGCAGTGCCTGTTGGCTGCTGCCCCCTTCCCCAATGAGGCCTCCACTTCTGACCTTCTAGCTTAGGAGGGAGATGGACCCCAGACATTCAATATGCAGAGTCACAGAAGGGGCTGGGCTGGGCCGTAGAGAGGGGCCAACAGGCTGAAATCCTCTTCCTCCATCAGGAGCTACAAGGAGGAAGGAAGAAGGCAGGACCAAGTCATATCCCTTTCCCCTCGGAGCAAACCCTCCCTTTTTACCCTATCTAATCCAGGCTCATCTTTGCCCACCTGGATTATCGCAAACACTTTCTCCTCATTGATTTTCCCACTTCTGGTCTGCCTCCTCCAACCTCTCTGTCACAGCCACCATAGGTATCTTCCTCAAGCTCAGGGTCTCTGCATTTGTCCCCACCAAGCTCAGCAATACTCCCTTGCTCCCCTTCATGTACAGCTGCTTATTTAGATGCCTAAGATGGCTGGGCCAGATCACCATGATCAGAAGCCCTTCCACACGGACCTGCTTCCGTTCAGCAGTTCCTCCAGGCTGGTTTCCTCACCTGCACTGCATGCCCAACCGACCATTTTGGACAGGAGAAATCTCCACCTTCCCTTCCTATCCCCACAGGTGGTTCTCATGCCTCGAGAATCCTCTAGTTCTCTCCAGGTTTGTCACTGAACTCTGTGATAGTATCCAGGTTTCCCAAATAGAATGGAAATTCCTTAAAGATCCAGGCCATACTCTTACTACCTCTTCAGCCCCTGTCCAGACTTCAGCAGGCGGCGTGGGTCCTGGCTGGAGTCAGGAGACCAGACTTTTCCACAGACTAGCTACATGCCTTCAGCCAAGTCCCTGCCTCTCTCAGGGACTCACTTTGCTTGACCTCAGGGCCCTGGATACTTGCTTTTGAGCACAAAAGAGATAAAACATATTCACAGAGTAACTCAACTGTAATCTAAAGAGCTGGTTTGAAAAACACGGGGCCTGGGGGCTTCACCTTGCTGACTTCCTGATATCCTTGGTTAGTCCCTGCCTGCTCCAGGGCCTCTATTTCTCACTCACACCTATTCCATCCTCTTCTCTCTGGGAACAGGCTACCTGGTGGGCCACAGGGGTGGAGCAGGGAGATCCAGGCAGAGTTCGGGGGCCCAGAAGGAGTCAAGCAGGGAGCCTGAGATGAATCTTTCAGTCCTACAAGAGCCTCAGCTGCCTCCCACTGCAGCTGCAGCTCTGAGGGGGCAGAGGTCCAGGTCAGGTGAGAGGCTCTCGGGGCCTGCAAAGGAGAGACACAGCCTGAGAATCCCCACTTCTGCCCACCCTCCAGGTGTTCCTTCTGCCCTTGGTGACATCATTCTTCCCCATTCTTCCCTTCCCTAAGCTCAAATGCCCCCCAGGGTTCTGGATACCACTTCTTTTTCAGGACCTGTGGCTGCAGCAGAAGAGTGTCTGGGGTACCACAGGGCTGGAGGATCAGAGTTGAGCATCTGGAAATAAGGAGAAAAGATGCCAGCGGCATTAAACTCATGGACGGATGTGAGCACGTGAAAAGAGGGGCAAGATTTTGCTGTATTCTGATCTGGGAATCTGAGTCACTTAGGCTTTGTGGTTTGGGGCAAGTCCTTTCCTCTGTCTTGGTCTGCTTGGTTTTCTGTAAAATGAAAACATATGCCAGCTTCTTCCCCGCAGGGCTACTGTGAGGATTGTGGGACATAATTGGTGTCGGGGGCACTGGTTAGATCCCTGGCCCAGGAGGATCCCATGTGCCGCGGAGCAGCTGGACCGGTGTGTCCAGTTGTGAGCCGGCGCTCTGGAGTGCATGCGCCCAGAGACAGTGCTCTAGGCCACTGCAGTGGGAGGCCCACACAGACCAAGGAAAATAAATAAATAAACAAAAATAAGTAAATGAAAAGACAAAATACCTAGAGGGACTGAGAGGACTGTTCCTGCCCTCCCAGTGTCTTCCCTCCTTCCCTCCTGGTTCCCCAACCCCAGGGAACTTGAGGAGCATCTTGGCCCACCTTTAGGAAACTTTCCCTAATGGCCTCTGGCCTCTCACCGAGGCCTCTGAGGCTCTTACCATCATGTCCCCCACCCGCACTTCAGCAGGCAGTTCAATCCTATCTGTTTAAGGGGATGGAACAGTCACTGTTTGCTTAAAGCCAGGGTTTCTGCTAAATGTATTCCATATATTATTGTTAACTCTCATTATTACCAAGAGATAATAGTGACTCTGATTTACTGACAGAAAAACAGGCTCAAAGAGTAAAGAGACTTGAATAAAGGTTCACGGCTAGCTAATGGCTGAGCTAGGAGAGCTCTCCCTCACCCATTAGTCTGAGACCTTTTCTTCTTCTTTCTCATCTACTGTGGTGTCCAGCACACGGTAGGCACATCATAAACACCTATCTTTTTTCTCCATACTCACGTGGGGGGAAGGTTAGAGGGCCCTTGGGATTCTCCAGAAAAAGCTGCTGTCAGTATTGGGCGAGGTCCTGCACAGGTGGGGAGAGGCCCATGAGTGGACTGCCAGAGGGTAGGGCCAGGGTCAAAACCTAACGAGAGAGAGAGAAGGCAGAGTGAACAGTGGTCAGAGGTCATGGCTTCTGTCTTCCCTCTTCCTACTCTGTGTCCTTTCCCTCTTTCTGTTACAGTGGTACGTGCATGTGCGTTTCCAATCGTGTCTGATTCTTTGCCACCCTATGGACTACAGCCCGCCAGGCTCCTCTGTCCATGGGATTCTGCAGGCAGGAATACTGGAGTCGGTTGCCGTGCCCTCCTCCAGGGGATCTTCCCGATCCAGGGATCGAACCCCCATCTTCTGCATTGCAGGCTCATTCTTTACTGCTGAGCCACCAAGGAAGCCCATACAGTAGTACACGGTCACTCAAATGTCTGTTGGATGACTGCTGAATTCACCTTACCAGGGAAAGGATGCAGGGGGACAGCAGGTTCTTGGCACAGCAAGTGGCACACCACTGGGGTTGGAATGGAAAGGCCTTGAGACAGCCAGTGCCCAGGGGTCCAAGGGCCTGTAGGCATTGGAGTCCAGGGCAAAGGCAAGACTTCTGGGGGACGGCTGAGCAGCAGAGGCCCCCGAGAGTTCTCCTACAAGGGGAAGGGGCATAGGTTGGAGTCAGGTGCAAGACTGCAAAAGGAATGTTCTAGGGTGGAAGTGGGACCTCAAAACTTCAGAGCTCAAAGAGCTGTAAAATCCCACCCCCTCATTTGACCCACAGAATAGAAGTGATTTGCCCGAGATGACACAGCAAGTCAGGGCTGGAACTAGAGCCCAGGCATTGAGGGCACAAAGGAAGGGATCTAGGCAGGGGCTAAGACAGGAGTCCCACTACGTCAGGGCCCCGGGGGGCGTGGTGCCATGTGACCACCACATGCCTTCCTTACCTTCCCAGGAGGTGTCAGTGTCCGTGGAACTACATGATGGGGCGCCTGAGGCTGGGGTGTTATGTTCTCCTTTCCACCTGTGAGGGACCAGGAAGAGCTTTGGGAAGCTCTTTCTCTTGAGTGCCTCCCACTCCAGTCCCAGACTGAATTCTTACCTCCTCCTGTCCCATTTCTACCCCTCATCTCAAGGCATCCTCCCAACACTTACTCAGCATTTTACAGCTAGGGCGGGGGAGGCGCAGAGAACAGACACACCTTGCCCCGACATCACACATCAATTCAGCGGCAGGACTGGGACTCCAGTTGCCTTACTTAGGCTTTCCCTGCCTGAAATCCTGCCAGGGCCCCATTCAGAGACACTCACCGTGAGCCCCTGGCCGGACGACTCCCTTCTTGACCCGGCTGGGAGCTCGGGGAGGAGCTGCCCCTCTCATCAGCCCCTGGGCGAGATGCCTTTTGAGCTGCGCCTCCTGCTGCCTACGCAGCGCCACCTGGGCAGCCATGACCCTTCGGCGCTCCCTAAAAGGGGGAGGGGAGGGTGAAGAGGCAAATCAGCCACCATCCGGATGAGGCCCATCCTCTCCCTTCCCTGGATCTCCTACTCACAAGATGAGGACACACTTGTGACACTCGCAAGCCTGAAAGAGGCAGAGGCGCTTGTGGCCCTTGAGGTGGGCCGTGACACCGTGGTTCCGGCAACGAGCGCAGGTTGGAGAGCGACTGAGGGCTCTCCTGGGGATAAGCTCCACCCCCTGGGGCTCTGGTTTCAGCCCTGTGGGGCCTGTAGGCATTGGAGCGGGGCAAAGGCAAGACTTCTGGGGGACGGCTGAGCAGCAGAGGCCCCCGAGAGTTCTCCTACAAGGGGAAGGGGCATAGGTTGGAGTCAGGTGCAAGACTGCAAAAGGAATGTTCTAGGGTGGAAGTGGGACCTCAAAACTTCAGAGCTCAAAGAGCTGTAAAATCCCACCCCCTCATTTGACCCACAGAATAGAAGTGATTTGCCCGAGATGACACAGCAAGTCAGGGCTGGAACTAGAGCCCAGGCATTGAGGGCACAAAGGAAGGGATCTAGGCAGGGGCTAAGACAGGAGTCCCACTACGTCAGGGCCCCGGGGGGCGTGGTGCCATGTGACCACCACATGCCTTCCTTACCTTCCCAGGAGGTGTCAGTGTCCGTGGAACTACATGATGGGGCGCCTGAGGCTGGGGTGTTATGTTCTCCTTTCCACCTGTGAGGGACCAGGAAGAGCTTTGGGAAGCTCTTTCTCTTGAGTGCCTCCCACTCCAGTCCCAGACTGAATTCTTACCTCCTCCTGTCCCATTTCTACCCCTCATCTCAAGGCATCCTCCCAACACTTACTCAGCATTTTACAGCTAGGGCGGGGGAGGCGCAGAGAACAGACACACCTTGCCCCGACATCACACATCAATTCAGCGGCAGGACTGGGACTCCAGTTGCCTTACTTAGGCTTTCCCTGCCTGAAATCCTGCCAGGGCCCCATTCAGAGACACTCACCGTGAGCCCCTGGCCGGACGACTCCCTTCTTGACCCGGCTGGGAGCTCGGGGAGGAGCTGCCCCTCTCATCAGCCCCTGGGCGAGATGCCTTTTGAGCTGCGCCTCCTGCTGCCTACGCAGCGCCACCTGGGCAGCCATGACCCTTCGGCGCTCCCTAAAAGGGGGAGGGGAGGGTGAAGAGGCAAATCAGCCACCATCCGGATGAGGCCCATCCTCTCCCTTCCCTGGATCTCCTACTCACAAGATGAGGACACACTTGTGACACTCGCAAGCCTGAAAGAGGCAGAGGCGCTTGTGGCCCTTGAGGTGGGCCGTGACACCGTGGTTCCGGCAACGAGCGCAGGTTGGAGAGCGACTGAGGGCTCTCCTGGGGATAAGCTCCACCCCCTGGGGGGCTCTGGTTTCAGCCCCTGTGGCGGAGTCTGAAGGGCAGTGGTAAACAGCAGGCTCCATGGATCTAGGGGCAGGAGTGGGGGGTCAGGGTGGCCATGTGGGTCCTCTCCAGACCATCCTTCTTGCCTCTGGGAGGCCACGCCAGAAGGGTTTTGCCACTTGGCCCACCCCAGGACTCAGCTGTCTCTCTTGATTCTCCCCCCTGGCTTTCTCCCTTCTTCGCCCTTCCTGGGGCATCCTCCTTTCTCCTTTCTTATGTATCTTTAGATCCAAACATTATTTTCTGCTCATCTGTACCTTCCCAGACACAAATCCCAGTTTGGGGGATACTCAGGCACCCACATGCCCTCTGCAAGAGTTCTTACACCTCCCCTTTCCAGCAACACCGCATTCCCACGATTTTCCTGGCAGCCTCTTCCACACTTATGATCCTTCCCTCCTGCAGTTATCCAATTCCCACACATGCTTTCATGCTCTCCTTTCAGTCCTTAGCCTCACGTATGCCCTACAATTCAACTTCCCCCTGCATCCCTTTTAATTGGATCCTCCTTGCACCCCAGTAACTACATCATTCTCATGGATCCTTTGTTCCACGTTCAAGAATTCTTTTCACTTTTTAGCAAATGTTTACTGAGCCCCTTCCAGATGCCAGGCTCTGATCTAGGCCCAAAGCCGCCTCCCCAGGGCCCCGATGCCTCTCTTGCACCCACACTTCTTCCAAACCTAGGTAAACCCGCGCAGTCGCTGGGCCCTGTCTTCACGCGCCTTCGCTGACTCCCAGCAAGTAGTCTCGAGCCACGCCCGCCCCACCGCCCCACTCTGCTGTTCCTCTCGCGCGCCCGCTTCTGTAGCTGTCCACCCCCAACCGCTGGCGCCCCGTTCCAGGGTCCGCGGGACTGGGGAGGGCCCAAGGGGACGCGAGGAGGAGCTCGAGCAGGGAAGCAAGGGGATGCCTGGGGAGGGGAGTCCAGCCCAAGAGAGAGAGGCAAAGGGATAGAGAGAGGCAAAGGGATAGGGAGAGGCAAAGGGATAGGGAGCAGCGGGGCCGTGTCCGCGTCCTCAGCCCGGGGTTACCACAGCTTCGAGCAGAGCGATTCAGTCAGGAGGAACCGAAGCAGTGGCTGGAGGAATGGCTGCGCTCGAGGCACTCTTCCCGCCCCTTCTCACGAGAACCAATGAACTTCAACCGGTGCCTCCTCCGCTGTGGCGACTGACCAATACGCTTCAAGATCTTGCACTGACGGCCCGCCCCTTTACTACCGGTCTGCTTCTCCTCGCGCAGACTATCAGGCCAGCCAATAGTGCGTCGAGTTGAGCCTTGGACTTCTTCCTCCCCGTGTGATTTGCTTCCCAAATTGTTCCTCCCCTGATTGGTGCCCAATGGGGCATCGAGTACCGCTTCCAGTACTAGGCTGGCTCCGCCCCCAAGGAACGGCCGGCTGGCCCACCCTTCCGTGAACGTTGGCCTGGACGCATTCACGCAGGCGCAGTCTCGCTCTCTGGCCTGGACTGCACCCGCCCCGCCTCTTGAGCGGCTTATCTGTGCGTGGACGCCCTGTGTGTTTTCTCGTATCTCTCCCGCTACACCCAACTCCAGATCTACCCTTCGCCTTTTATGTTCCCCTACCTGGGCTATCCCTATTTCCCTCCTGGTTCCCACCTTCTCATGTTGTGCCCCTTTCCTTGTGTCTCCTATTGTCCCTAACGGGCCTGACTTCCCTAAATTTTACTTTTTCCTTCTCTGGCAGTCTCTCTTTGCTTGTTCAGCCTGCTGGTTTTCAGAATCCTTTCTCCACGCGACTCCCCCCCTTATAGCCTGACCTGCTTCCCCTCTCATCCCCATCTTCCATTCCTGAGACACTTACGTGATTTTTCTGTCTTTTTTAGGCCTTTTCACCCTGTGTGTTCATCTTCCTCCCAGATTTTACCCCATTCTCTGACCTCCACTCTGTAATTGTTGCCTTCTCTGTGTATCTCTCTTAGCTCTCTGTCTCACGGTTTCCCACCCCCATCCTCTGTGTTGTCCCTTTTTCTCTATGCATCTTACCCTGCTTCCTCTTCCCTCTTTGAACCTCTAAGATCATCTCCTGTCTCCGCTGAGAACTTGATCTTTGTACACCATTGCTCATTTTTCCTGCCACTCCTAATTGTGCTGTCTCTGCTGCTGCTCCTCTGTCTCCTTGCAAGTTTCCATTCTATTGGCTTGCTGCTCCTCCTCTGTGTGGTTTCTTTTGTAGGGATAGTGTCTTCGCTGACAACTACTCCAGCCTTTTTTTCCTTGAGGATTTCATTCCTGTCTCTTCTGGTTGTGTCCCTGCTTGTGCCCAGATTGCTGGGGCCTGTCGTTTTGCCTTCCAGGTAGGTGTGGGCCACCCCTGCTGGGTCCAACTCCTTTGATCCTTGGTCAGCCTTTATTTCCCCTTCATGGGTCCCATCTTTTCTAAGGGTCTTAGGCTCTTAGTTGGCTGCAGATTTCTGGGCTACAGATCCTCTTTGTTAGGTATTCTGGACAGACAGGGTGGCAGAAGTGACCTCTAGCTGGACCTCTGTGAAGGGGAGCAGTACTCAACAGTCGGGAAAGGTGGCTTGGGGCCAGTCTGGGAGATGAAGAGTGAGGTGTGTGGGAGGTTTGAATACCAGCTAAAGAGGTTGACCTTGATCATGTAGATAGTGGAGAGAGAAATTGGGGGAGGCAACATTTTTGGAGAGCTTAGCATTTGCCTGGCACTTTATGCTAATAATCTTATTAATTTAACATTGAGTCTGTGAAATGTGTTTTTAATATATTTTATAAATAAGTTCAGTAAGATGTACAAGATCACACAGCTAGTCAGAAGAGAGGTAAAAGATTCCAACCTTTGTCTCTCTTTGCATCCAAAGTCTTAAGAACTTTGTACTACCCCCAATGTTTTAGTTATTTGCTCTGATCCCTAATTCCCTACTTTTATTCCCTAACTGTCCCACAGGCACTGATTTTAGATGGTTCATGCATATCTTCTAGTTTGTGTGTGTTTCTTCAAGATGTGCAGTGTTTTATGTGCATGATGTTTTTGATTTATTGCAAGTGTTGTGTTGTTTACTATTAAAAATAATCACCACAGTATTTTTATGATCCATTCATGTGCGTGTGATGTGTATGCCTAGCCAGTTGCTTCTAACTAGAGCATGATATTCCATGGTGTGCATCCCCTGTGGTTGCATTTCCTGCCACTCCTAATTGTGCTGTCTGCTGCTGCTCCTCTGTCTCCTTGCAAGTTTCCATTCTATTGGCTTGCTGCTCCTCCTCTGTGTGGTTTCTTTTGTAGGGATAGTGTCTTCGCTGACAACTACTCCAGCCTTTTTTTCCTTGAGGATTTCATTCCTGTCTCTTCTGGTTGTGTCCCTGCTTGTGCCCAGATTGCTGGGGCCTGTCGTTTTGCCTTCCAGGTAGGTGTGGGCCACCCCTGCTGGGTCCAACTCCTTTGATCCTTGGTCAGCCTTTATTTCCCCTTCATGGGTCCCATCTTTTCTAAGGGTCTTAGGCTCTTAGTTGGCTGCAGATTTCTGGGCTACAGATCCTCTTTGTTAGGTATTCTGGACAGACAGGGTGGCAGAAGTGACCTCTAGCTGGACCTCTGTGAAGGGGAGCAGTACTCAACAGTCGGGAAAGGTGGCTTGGGGCCAGTCTGGGAGATGAAGAGTGAGGTGTGTGGGAGGTTTGAATACCAGCTAAAGAGGTTGACCTTGATCATGTAGATAGTGGAGAGAGAAATTGGGGGAGGCAACATTTTTGGAGAGCTTAGCATTTGCCTGGCACTTTATGCTAATAATCTTATTAATTTAACATTGAGTCTGTGAAATGTGTTTTTAATATATTTTATAAATAAGTTCAGTAAGATGTACAAGATCACACAGCTAGTCAGAAGAGAGGTAAAAGATTCCAACCTTTGTCTCTCTTTGCATCCAAAGTCTTAAGAACTTTGTACTACCCCCAATGTTTTAGTTATTTGCTCTGATCCCTAATTCCCTACTTTTATTCCCTAACTGTCCCACAGGCACTGATTTTAGATGGTTCATGCATATCTTCTAGTTTGTGTGTGTTTCTTCAAGATGTGCAGTGTTTTATGTGCATGATGTTTTTGATTTATTGCAAGTGTTGTGTTGTTTACTATTAAAAATAATCACCACAGTATTTTTATGATCCATTCATGTGCGTGTGATGTGTATGCCTAGCCAGTTGCTTCTAACTAGAGCATGATATTCCATGGTGTGCATCCCCTGTGGTTGCATTTTCACTAGGTCTCAGGGAGGGATGCCCACATTGCCTTCCGCTCAGTGTCCCCACTGTAATACTACATCCTTGTATGTGTTCCTTTGTAGTTGAAGGTGGAAATCTCTGTTTTGTGTACCTAGGATATACCAGAAGTAGCTGTTTGTAAACGTAATACAGCTAAGTGTTGCCAAACTCCACCCTACAATGAATGATACTTTGGGCCTGAGACACTGTTCAGAACCCTCGACTTCTCCATTCTCCGGGGTCCAGAAGAGAACCCTAGCCTGGCCCCAATTACTCCATGAGCACTAGCTTGCAGGGGTCTCTGTAGCCCCATAATCCTACTAGTGCTCATGTTTTTCCAGCTTTCTGATCCCTTGCTGGTCTGATAGATGCTTATTTGGTACACTGCACTTCTCTGATTATTGTTGAGCGTGACTGTTTCTTCACATGCTTATTAACCTTCCTGGTTTGCTTTTCTAAGAACTGAGAATTGCCTCTTCGTATACTTGGCCTGTTTCCCTACTGGAGTTGCTCTCTTTTTCTTGTCAGTTTGCCTGAACTCTTTGTCCATTCTTATTGGTTTAAGACCTTGCATAAACAGTCTTCTTATGACAATTTTGGCATTTCATATTATTGTATAAATTTTAATTTCAGATTTATAAATGTAGACTTATTTTTTCATACATTTTTTTTTAATATTTATTTTTGGCTGCCATTGGGTCTCCGTTGTGGCATGTGGGCTTCTTTATGGGCTCTAGAGCACATGTGCTCAGTAAATCCATGGCATGTGGGGTCTTAATTCCATAGCCAGAGATCAAACCTGTGTCTCCTGCTTTGGAAGGCAGATTCTTAACCACTGGCTCACCAGGGAAATCCCAAATGTAGAGCTGTTAATTATTCTTAGAGCATATGATGTCTGTTAATTCCTACTTTTCAATCTGCATTTTAATTGTATCTTCTCTCTTTTTATTCATTAGATTTGCTGGAGGATTATCTAAGTAACATTGTCAAAGAATGAATGTTTGTCTTTTTGTAATAGTTTTTTTTCTTGTTTTATATTTCATTGATTTCTGGTCATCATCTTTATTTTTATTCTTTTTTAGGGAGGATTTGCTTTGTTGTCTCTTGCATAATTTCTTGAGTTAATTCACAAACACATTTTATAATTCTTGTTTCCTGATAAATCTACTTAGATGAGAAATTTGCTTCTAAATACTGATTTAGAAATCATTGTCTAGTTTAAAAAAATTTGATTTTGAAATGATTTTTGGCTCACAAGAAGTTGCAAAAATTGTATATGGAGTCCCTAAAATCCTTCTTACGGTTCCTTGTAGGAACATTGTGTATGACGGTAGTAAATAAGCAGGGAACTGACATTGGTACAATACTCTTGGGGCTTCCCTGGTGGCTCAGCGGTAAAGAATCCCACCTGTAATACGGGAGATATGGGTTCGTTTCCTGGGTTGGGAAGATCCCCTGGAGGAGGAAATGACAACCCACTCCAGTATTCTTGCCTGGGAAATTTCATGGACAGGGGAGCCTGGCAGGTTACAGTCCATGGAGTTGCAAAATCAGATGTGACTTAGTGACTAAACAACAACAACAGTACTCTTAACTAAATTACAGACTTTGTTCAGTTTTCATCAGAATTTCCATGAACGTGTGTACGTGTGTGTGACATATAGTATGTTTGCTATTATTCAGTGCTCATTTCTTTTTCAAGTCAAGGGTTACTTGGTAATATGTCAGTTGACTTCCACACACACATTTATTGTTCTGATCTCATTGTCTCTGGTTGGAGAACCGCCTGTATAAATAGTGATCCTTTGAGTAGGCCAGCTTCCTTTGCTCAACACTGTGTCCAATGGCAGAACCTAAGCAGGAGAGTGAGAGTCAGGATCTGAGAAGCTCATGTGGTGGGTCCGAGTTAGGCTGGAGGAAAGACCATGGAGATGGGAAAACTTCTCCATGTCCCTGAAGGTCTCAGCAAGCCTTTGTCACAGTAACCAATAATCAACTTTCTGCTCCAGAAACAGTGATCAAGAGGCTGACAAGAACGGAGTTTGAGACCTCGATTGAAATTTGTTCTGTCACCCGGGACCCAGACAGAGAACCATGGGACCCCAGCATCTGAACCTTGTGCAGCTGCTCTGTCTCCTAGGGGCCATTTCAATCACTTTGCCTCGTATGTCCTGTGGGGCTGGATGCTTAGGGACCCTCTTGGCTGGAGTGGGGAGGGGGTGGATTCATGTCACGGTGGGAGGGAAATCTGCCTGAGTCCCTTGAGGGAGAGGATCTGTGGAAGCCGAGCTTTTTTTTTTTTTTTAACTATTTACTTATTATTTATGTATTTGTCTGTATTGGTTCTTAGTTGCTGGCATGTGGGCTCCTAGTTGCAGCATGTGGGATCTAGTTCCCTGACCCGGGATAGAACCCAGACCCCCTGAATTGGGAGTTCTGAGTCTTAACCACTGGACCATCAGGGAAGTCCTGAGGCCGAGCTCTTGATTGGTGGTTCAGGAGCTGAGAAGGCAATGGGAGGAGCAGGTGACTGGAAGAACCTTCTCTCTGTAGGGTCTGAAGCTCTTCTGTGCTATGAAGCACAGTCTTCGCTCTTTAGAGCTGTTGGTGTCCATAGGTGGCAGTGGCTTCTGATGAGGAGCATGGTGTGTAAACTGAACGAGGGCTGTGAGGAGACCCTGGTGTACATCGAGGCAGGTGAGGATGGTGACTTTGGTACCTTTTTTTGGCTCACTTTTCTGACCCCCACCTCCCTTTCCAGCACTTCAATTCCAGATATTTACCCTGTTACCTCTTTGGGACCAGTGTCCAGACACCAGCCGGAGGGGAGCAGGACCCAGCTGGTGGTGATGCGGGTTGGATTAGAGGACAGAACGGAGAGGGGACAGACCCCAGGAGGAAGCGGGGGGCTCTGGGAGAGAAGACCAGTTCAAGACACAAGGGAAAGAGGAGCAGAAGGGCTCCTCCTCTGGGGAGAGGGCTGAGGAGAGGCAGATGAGACTCGGGAGATCTGAGCAGCGTGTGGACAGCGAGGGAGACACAAAGCTCTTGATGGGGCAGAGTGAGCAGAAAGCTCAGGGCAGGGGTTGGGTGGGAGGTTGGGCTGGGTGTGGCCAACACCACTGATCAGAGCTCTGCAATCTTCTGCTCCTCAGGGACCAGAAAGGGACTCCTGGGTTTTAAAGGCTGCAGCCCGACCTCATCTTATCCCCAGCAAACCTCCTACCTGATTTCACCGCCCGGATTGTCCATCGCCTCCTATAGCCGGGTCTGCCGGACCTATCTCTGCAATAACCTCACCGACATGAATGCTTTATTGAGACTCAAGGCCCGGACTCCTAAGACTTTAGCAGTTTCTTCCCACAGTTGCCCAACCTGTGTGGGCGAGCACTCTAAGGATTGCCTCCCAAGTTTTGTCAGCACTGAGTCTTGCCCCAGAGACGCCACTCAGTGTTACAGTTCCACAGTGAAATTTCAGGCAGGTGAGAGGAGGCGCACTTCCTTTCTCAGATGCCTGCTCCAGGCCTGCTGCCTTCCTGTCTCTGATGGGGATGGGTGGGACTCAGAGAGGGGCTGGGGGTCTGCCCCGTAATTCCAGAGGACTGGGGGGAGGTATCTGGGGCCGTCTCCATGGGGAAAGCAGGTGTCCTGGTTTGTGAGGGGTGTCCGGAAAGAGGGGCAGGACGTTTGCATCTTGAAAGTGTCCCTTACTGTGCCCTCTCCCTTTACAGGGTCTCTCAACACCACCTTCCTCCTCATGGGCTGCGCTCGTGAACACGCCCCTCTCCTAGCCCATTTTCACCACATTGGGAGCATCAGAGTGACCGAGGTCATCAACATTATAGAGAAGGCCCAGCTTTCCGGCGCAGGGGCTGCTAGTCAGAGTGCTTCTGGGGGCAGCCTCTTAGGGCCTCCTGTTGCTTTCAGGGACTGACGACCTAGCTGGACCCGACCAATAGCTCTCCCTGCTTCACAGAGCCAAATAAAGTTGCAGTGTTGGTTTTCTGCTTTGTCCTGTAGTCCATGAGGGTGGTAGGGACATGAAAGGGCTGAGGAGAGCCAGAAGGGAGGCGGAGGTGAGGGGCAGAAAATGGGTGTGGCCAACACCACTGATCAGAGCTCTGCAATCTTCTGCTCCTCAGGGACCAGAAAGGGACTCCTGGGTTTTAAAGGCTGCAGCCCGACCTCATCTTATCCCCAGCAAACCTCCTACCTGATTTCACCGCCCGGATTGTCCATCGCCTCCTATAGCCGGGTCTGCCGGACCTATCTCTGCAATAACCTCACCGACATGAATGCTTTATTGAGACTCAAGGCCCGGACTCCTAAGACTTTAGCAGTTTCTTCCCACAGTTGCCCAACCTGTGTGGGCGAGCACTCTAAGGATTGCCTCCCAAGTTTTGTCAGCACTGAGTCTTGCCCCAGAGACGCCACTCAGTGTTACAGTTCCACAGTGAAATTTCAGGCAGGTGAGAGGAGACGCACTTCCTTTCTCAGATGCCTGCTCCAGGCCTGCTGCCTTCCTGTCTCTGATGGGGATGGGTGGGACTCAGAGAGGGGCTGGGGGTCTGCCCCGTAATTCCAGAGGACTGGGGGGAGGTATCTGGGGCCGTCTCCATGGGGAAAGCAGGTGTCCTGGTTTGTGAGGGGTGTCCGGAAAGAGGGGCAGGACGTTTGCATCTTGAAAGTGTCCCTTACTGTGCCCTCTCCCTTTACAGGGTCTCTCAACACCACCTTCCTCCTCATGGGCTGCGCTCGTGAACACGCCCCTCTCCTAGCCCATTTTCACCACATTGGGAGCATCAGAGTGACCGAGGTCATCAACATTATAGAGAAGGCCCAGCTTTCCGGCGCAGGGGCTTCTAGTCAGAGTGCTTCTTGGGGCATCCTCTTAGGCCTCCTGTTGCTTTCAGGGACTGACGACCTAGCTGGACCCGACCAATAGCTCTCCCTGCTTCACAGAGCCAAATAAAGTTGCAGTGTTGGTTTTCTGCTTTGTCCTGTAGTCCATGAGGGTGGTAGGGACATGAAAGGGCTGAGGAGAGCCAGAAGGGAGGCGGAGGTGAGGGGCAGAAAATGGGCAGTGGCAAAGTGTCAGAATCAGGGCCAGTGTGCAGGAGGAACTCAAATGCTCCCCTTCTCCTCCTCCTGGGAACGTTAGTTCCAGCTTGGGTTCAGCCATTGACTTAGAGATCCTGGACAAATCTCCTTTTTTCTGGGCCTCCATTTCCTCCACTTTAAAATTAAGCCCTGGAAAAAAAATAAATAAAATTAAGCCCTGGGACTTCCCTACTGGTCCAATGGCTGAGACTCTAGGCTCCCAAAGCAGGGAGCCTGGTTTGGGAACTAGATCCCACAGGCCACAACTCGGAGTTCACATGTTGCTACTAAAGATCCCAAAAGCTGCGGGGAAGATTGAAGATCTAGTGTGTTGCAACTAAGACCTGGCACAGACCAATAAATAACTATTTAAAATGAAGGCCTTGTGGGGCGTCATAGGGATTATAAATTTAATTTGAGTAAAGTTTAAAACCACGTATTTTATGATAAAAGGCCTTTAACTTAAGATGACCAGGGACTTCCCTGGTGGTCCATTGGCTAAGATTCTGTGCTCCCAAGGCAGGGGCCTAGGTTCAATCCCTGGTCAGGGAACTAGATCCCACATGCCCCAATGAAGACCTGATGCAGCCAAATAGGTTTTTTGTTGCTGTTGTTGTTTTTAAAGGAAACAGCATTTTAAAAAGAAAGGACTTCCCTGGTGCAGTGGTTAAGAACCTACTCCCCCTCACAATGCATGGGGCCATGGGTTCAATCCCTGGTTGGGGGTGGGAAGAGACTAAGCCCAGAGTTGCCAACTATTGCATCACCTTCCTCCTCATGGGCTGCGCTCGTGAACACGCCCTCTCCTGGCCCATTTTCACCACATTGGGAGCATCAGAGTGACCGAGGTCATCAACATTATAGAGAAGGCCCAGCTTTCCGGCGCAGGGGCTTCTAGTCAGAGTGCTTCTTGGGGCATCCTCTTAGGCCTCCTGTTGCTTTCAGGGACTGACGACCTAGCTGGACCCGACCAATAGCTCTCCCTGCTTCACAGAGCCAAATAAAGTTGCAGTGTTGGTTTTCTGCTTTGTCCTGTAGTCCATGAGGGTGGTAGGGACATGAAAGGGCTGAGGAGAGCCAGAAGGGAGGCGGAGGTGAGGGGCAGAAAATGGGCAGTGGCAAAGTGTCAGAATCAGGGCCAGTGTGCAGGAGGAACTCAAATGCTCCCCTTCTCCTCCTCCTGGGAACGTTAGTTCCAGCTTGGGTTCAGCCATTGACTTAGAGATCCTGGACAAATCTCCTTTTTTCTGGGCCTCCATTTCCTCCACTTTAAAATTAAGCCCTGGAAAAAAAATAAATAAAATTAAGCCCTGGGACTTCCCTACTGGTCCAATGGCTGAGACTCTAGGCTCCCAAAGCAGGGAGCCTGGTTTGGGAACTAGATCCCACAGGCCACAACTCGGAGTTCACATGTTGCTACTAAAGATCCCAAAAGCTGCGGGGAAGATTGAAGATCTAGTGTGTTGCAACTAAGACCTGGCACAGACCAATAAATAACTATTTAAAATGAAGGCCTTGTGGGGACGTCATAGGGATTATAAATTTAATTTGAGTAAAGTTTAAAACCACGTATTTTATGATAAAAGGCCTTTAACTTAAGATGACCAGGGACTTCCCTGGTGGTCCATTGGCTAAGATTCTGTGCTCCCAAGGCAGGGGCCTAGGTTCAATCCCTGGTCAGGGAACTAGATCCCACATGCCCCAATGAAGACCTGATGCAGCCAAATAGGTTTTTTGTTGCTGTTGTTGTTTTTAAAGGAAACAGCATTTTAAAAAGAAAGGACTTCCCTGGTGCAGTGGTTAAGAACCTACTCCCCCTCACAATGCATGGGGACATGGGTTCAATCCCTGGTTGGGGCTGGGAAGAAACTAAGCCCAGAGTTGCAACTATTGCCCAAAAGCTCTGGAGCCTGTGTGCCACAACAGAGACCTGGGGTGTGTGTGCTAAGTCACTCATTCGTGTGCAGCTCTTTGTGATGCTGTGGACTGTAGCCCACCAGGGCTCTCTTGTCTGTGGGACTCTCCAGGCAAGAATACTGGAGTGGGTTGCCATGCCTTCTTCCAGGGGATCTTCCCAACCCAGGAATCAAACCCAGGTCTCTTATGTCTCTTGCATCGGAAGGTGGGGTCTTTACAACTAATGCCACCTGGGAAACCCTTCTATTCTCTTAGCAAATTACGATTATACAATACAGTGTTATATAACCCGGTATTGTCAGCTATAGTTAACCTGTTGTACATTAGCTCCTCAAACCCTGTTCAGCGTTTAACTGAAATTTTGTACTCTCTTTACCAACCTTTCCCTATTTCCTCCACCCTAGCCCCTGGCAACCACTTTTTGAATGTTTCTACAAGTTCAACTTTTTTTTTTTTTTTTGGATTTCACAATAACATACAATATTTTTTATTTTTCTTTTTAAAATTGAAATATAGTTGATTTACAATCTTATATTAATTACTGCTGTACAGCAAAGTGATTTAGTTATACATAGCTTCCCAGGTGGCTCTAATGGTAAAAAAAACTCTGCCTGCCAATGCAGAGAGGTTAGAGACCCCTGGTCAGGAAGGTTACCTGGAGAAGGAAATGGCAGCCCACTTCAGTATTCTTGGCTGGAGAATCCCATGGACAGAGGAGCCTGGCCTGGCTATGGTCTGTGGGGTCACAAAGAATCTGACATGCCTGAAGCCACTTAGCATGCAGGCTTATATCTATATATCTATATGTATGTATATATATATATATATATATATATATATATATATATATATACACACATATATCTATACACACACACATATACATTCTTTTAAAAATATTCTTTTCCATTCCGGTTTATCATAGGATATTGAATATGGCTCTGTGTTCTATACAGTAGGACCTTGTTCATCCAGTCCGTATATGAAAGTTAACATCGGCTAACCTCAACTTCCCATTCCATATCTCCCCTCGTCCCTTCCCCTCTGGGTAACCACCAGTCTGTTCTCTATACTCTGTTTCTGTTTCATAGATAGGTTCACTGATGTCATGTTTTAGATTCCATATCTAAGTGATACCACGTGGTATTTGTCTTTCTCTTTTTTTATTCTTCTTTCCCATTATGGTTTATTAAGATACTGAATGTAGTTCCCTGTGCTATACAGTAGGACCTTGTTGCTTATCCATCCTGTATACAATAATTTGTATCTACTAATCGCATATTCTCTGTCCATCCCTTCCCTAGGCCCCCTCCCCTTTGCAACCATCATTCTTTTTTTTTTAATTTTCATTTTACTTTTAACTTTTAAAAGTTGTCTTTCTCTTTTAAGTTTTTGAAGTTGTCTTTCTCTTTCTGACTGACCACTTCATATGCTAATTTCTAGTTGCATCCCTGTTGCTGCAAATGGTGCTATTTCATTCTCTTTTGTGACTGAGTAGTATTCCGTTGTATATAGGTACCATATCCTTATTCATTTACCTAGTGATAGACATTTGGTTTTTTAAAATAATGCTGCTGTGAATTTAGGAGTGCACGCATCTTTTTGAATTACAGTTTTATCTGCGCCTTTTTGTTTTTTTCTGATACTGGGGTTTTGAATACAGGATCTCATTCAACCCTCAGAAGACCTCCGTGAGATAGGTTTTATCCCTATTTTGCAAAGAAGAAACTGGCTCTGGAAAGTTAAATGACCTGCCCAGAGTAGAATCCCTCTTGCCTCCTCTGCAGATCTCTTGTCTGCTGAGCAGATTTCATTGAGACATTTGAAGACATGGGATGACTTCCTGTGTATCTAGTTGCTTTTTTTGTGCAAGTTGGTAGATAGGAGGAAAGAGGAAGGTGCAGAGCTGGGGGTGGCTTGTTTTCACCTGAGGTTCAGTCTGTAGGCTACTATGAGGGTAGTGTGTAATTCTCCCTTCTGGCCATAAGGAGGCGGTAGATACCCACCCTACGCTACAACTTCCAATGACTTTCCAATGAGGGTTGTGTAGATGAGGAATGGGGCTTCCCAGGGGGCTCGGTGGTAAAGAATCCGCCTGCAATGCTGGAGACAAGGAGACGCAGGCTCCATCCCTGGGTCAGAAAGATCCCCTGGAGGAGGAAATGACAACCCACTCCAGTCTTCTTGCCTGGAAAATAGTGTAAACAGAGAAGCCTGGCGAGGCCCAAGTCCATGGGGTCACAGAGTCAGGCGTGGCTGAGCATGGATGAGGCACAGTGAGGAGAGAGACTCTGTGCTAGGCTCTTTACCTGTGGGATCTCAGTTTAACTCTCTCCACTCTGTTGTGAGGTGGGGAGGTAGACACTTAAGGTGCTTTTGCTATAGGTTAAGCATCTTCTGTGCTTTACCTCATCATTCTTTGCTGTTGTTCGGCTGCTCAGTTGTGTCCAACTCTCTGCAACCCCGTAGACGGCAGCATGCCAGGCTCCTCTGTCCTTCACCTGGTGTTTGCTCAAGCTCACGTCCATTGAATTGGTGATGTCATCTAACCTATCTCCTCCTCTGTCATACCCTTCTCCTTCTGCCCTCAATCTTTCCCAGCCTCAGGGTCTTTTCCAGTGAGTCATTTCTTCCCATCGGGTGGGCAAAGTGTTGGAGCTTCAGCTTCAATCGTTCCAGTGAATATTCAGGATTGGTTTCCTTTAGGATTGACTGGTTTGATCTTACAGTCCAAGGAACTCTCAAGCATCTTCTCAAATACCATAGTTTGAAAGCATCAGTTCATTCTTAGTACAACCATATGATATAGATATTGTCACTTCTGTGTTTCCATTTTGCAGGGAAGAAACAGCTTTACCTGCCCAAGGCCTCAAACTCTACCTTTGTTAATAGCTTGGACAAATGGGGCCTGAAACGGGCCTCAGAAGGGGGATGGGTATGAAGACCTCCACTGCTATGGACAGTTTTTGGAAGGGAGGTTGGGAAGCCAAAGGAGGTCATGGGAAGTGGATCAGGCCTAACGGAGACCGGAGAGCCTAAGGCAAGAGGCTGCTAGGTCCCAGGAGGAGGATTTTGTGGGTAAGATTCATCACTGGGCCTCACCTACTCTGTACTTCTGACCAGTTGAGTCAGTAAGTCATTTTAGAGGGCTGAGCTGGGGTCTGGGTGGGCCAAGGTATTCGTGCATTGATTTTATTTCTCTCTCTCTCTTTTAAGAAATGACTATTTATTTATTTAATTTTTGGCAGTGCTGGATCTTTGTGGCTGCCTGGGCTTTTCTTTAGTTGTGGTGAGTGGGAGGCTGCTTTCTTATTGCAGAGCATGGGCTCTAGGGCACACAGGCTTCTCAATGCGGTGTCTTCTCTTGTTGAGGAGCATGGGCTGTAGTGTGTGCGGGCTCCGTAGTTGTGGGGCACGGGCTTAGGTACCTGGTGGCATGTGAAAGACCAAGGATCGAACCCATGTCCCCTGCATTGGGAGGCAGATTCTTTTTTTTTTTTTTTTCTGTCGGGGGGGGGGGGGGGGGAGAGGGGGGCAGGCGGGCCACTTCTATTGGTCTTTCATTTATCTATTTTCATCCATCTTTTTTCTTTTGGCCCTTGTGGGCCTCCCATCGCAGTGGCCTCTGTTGTCGCAGAGCACCGGCTCTGGGCGCATGCGCTCCAGAGCTCCAGCTCGGTAATTGGACACATGGGTCCAGCCTCTCCGCGGCACGTGGGGTCTTCCCAGGCCAGAGATTGAACCGCCGCCCCTTGCACTGCAAGGTGGTGTCCTTACCCACTGGACCACCAGGGAAGCCCTGGGAGGCAGATTCTTAACCACTGAACCACCAGGGAAGCCTCCGCCTAATATATTTAAACAATAAATGTTGTTCTGCATTGCTTCCTTTCGTAAACAATATGGTTTCTTATAGGTAGTTTTCTGGAACTTGCTTTTTGAAAATACATGATCGTCTTTCTAATATTTATGCAAGTTCCAGTACATGGTTTTTTTTTTTTTTTTTTTGGCCACTTCTATTGATCTTTTGTTTATTTCCATCTTTGTTCTTTGTTCTTTGGCCCGTGTGAGCCACCCACCACAGCGGCCCCTCTCATTGCAGAGCACCAGCTCTGGGCACATGCGCTCCAGAGCTCCAGCTTGGTAATTGAACACATCTGTCCAGCCGCTCCGCGACACGTGGGGCCTTCCCAGGCCAGAGATTGAACCGCCGCCCCTTGCACTGCAAGGTGGTGTCCTTACCCACTGGACCACCAGGGAAGCCCTGGGAGGCAGATTCTTAACCACTGAACCACCAGGGAAGCCTCCGCCTAATATATTTAAACAATAAATGTTGTTCTGCATTGCTTCCTTTCGTAAACAATATGGTTTCTTATAGGTAGTTTTCTGGAACTTGCTTTTTGAAAATACATGATCGTCTTTCTAATATTTATGCAAGTTCCAGTACATGGTTTTTTTTTTTTTTTTTTTGGCCACTTCTATTGATCTTTTGTTTATTTCCATCTTTGTTCTTTGTTCTTTGGCCCGTGTGAGCCACCCACCACAGCGGCCCCTCTCATTGCAGAGCACCAGCTCTGGGCACATGCGCTCCAGAGCTCCAGCTTGGTAATTGAACACATCTGTCCAGCCGCTCCGCGACACGTGGGATCTTCCCAGGCCAGGGATTGAACCGCCGCCCCTTGCACTGCAAGGCGGTGTCTTTACCCACTGGACCACCAGGGCAGCCCCAGTGCATGGTTTTATTCTTGCATTTTTCACTGATGTATTGTTTCCTTTTGTTATTTGTATCATAATAGAATTCTTGTCAGTTATGCTTGGATTTCCCCTCTCTCCATCTCCCCCCCCCCCAGTTTTAGGGGGCTCATTGCTGTTATGAATGGTCTTGTACATGTCTCCTCATGTTTGTGTTCCAGAGTTTCTCCTGGGTGTGAGTGAGTGAGTAGGTGATAGTTCAGTCGTGTCCGACTTTTTGTGACCCCATGGACTGTAGCCCTCCAGGCTCCTCTGTCCATGGAATTCTTCAGACGAGACTATTGGAGTGGGTTGCCATTTCCTTCTCCTTACACCCTACATTTCCACACACCCAGAAATGGAAATGCTGGGCTGTACTGTTTGTTCAGCTTTGGGAAATAATGCCAAGTTGTTTTCCAAAGGGTTTGTAGCAATTATGTATTACTGTTGAGAGAGTAAAGAATTCTTGTTCATCCATATGGCCTCCAGCTTTTCGAACTTGAGTTTCTGCCCATCTGTGCATGTAAAATGACATCTTACTGTGGTCTGAGTTTGTGTCTCCCGGATTACTAAATAAGTAGAACATCTTTTCAGATGTGTGTTGACTGTGTTTCTTTTGTAAAATGCCTTTTTTTTGGTTTATTTTTCCACAGGATTGCTTATTTTTTTCTTATGGATATGTAGGGCTTCCTTATGTATGGATATATATTATGTACAAATTCTTGGTGAGTTAGATGATCTGTCTTCATATTGTATGGTCTCCCCCCCCCTTTTTTTTTGCCTTTAAGTCATCATTTATTTTCATCATTCTTTATTCTTTGGCATGTGTAGACCTCCCATTGCAGTGACCTCTCTCGTTGCAGAGCACTGGCTCTGGGCGCATGTGCTCCAGAACGCTGGCTCCTAATTGGACACACTGGTCCAGCTGCTACACAGCATGTGGGATCTTTCTGGGCGAAGGGTCGAACCGGTACCCCCTGCACTGCAAGGCAAAAAAACTAATTTTTAAAAAAATTTATTAAAAAAAATAATAAAACAAAAATATAGGCTGCATCCTTAACATGACAGAAGGACCCTCGACTGTCTGATTTCATTCATGTTTCCAGACTTAGTCTTCCACAAAATCCCCATTAATTAGCTATCTCATTATGAAATATCATTAAAAAAAAAGAACGATCCTCTTCTACCCCAGAATCCAAAAAAATTAGTCTCCTTTGTTTCCTCCAAAGAAAGTAAGTTTAACTTTTCACAGTTAAGTTCTTAAGTTATTTAGAATTGATGTTCATGTGTCTTTAAGATAGGAGTCTATTTTCATTTTTCCCATAGAGATGATTAATTCCCCAGCCCATTTTATTGAATAATTCCTCCTTTCCCCATTTATCTGCCATGGCATCTTAGTTGTATTTTAAAGTTTTATATTTGTGTGAGTCTATTTCTGGAATTCCTATTTTCCCATTGATCAATTTATCTACTTGTGTACCAACAGTTCACTGTCCTAATTTTTATGGCTTTATTATAAATCTTTTAAGGCATGTTCAGCTTTGGGAAATAATAGTTGTTTTCCAAAGGGTTTGTACAATTATGTATTACTGTTGAGAGAGTAAAGAATTCTTGTTCATCCATATGGCCTCCAGCTTTTCGAACTTGAGTTTCTGCCCATCTGTGCATGTAAAATGACATCTTACTGTGGTCTGAGTTTGTGTCTCCCGGATTACTAAATAAGTAGAACATCTTTTCAGATGTGTGTTGACTGTGTTTCTTTTGTAAAATGCCTTTTTTTTGGTTTATTTTTCCACAGGATTGCTTATTTTTTTCTTATGGATATGTAGGGCTTCCTTATGTATGGATATATATTATGTACAAATTCTTGGTGAGTTAGATGATCTGTCTTCATATTGTATGGTCTCCCCCCCCCTTTTTTTTTGCCTTTAAGTCATCATTTATTTTCATCATTCTTTATTCTTTGGCATGTGTAGACCTCCCATTGCAGTGACCTCTCTCGTTGCAGAGCACTGGCTCTGGGCGCATGTGCTCCAGAACGCTGGCTCCTAATTGGACACACTGGTCCAGCTGCTACACAGCATGTGGGATCTTTCTGGGCGAAGGGTCGAACCGGTACCCCCTGCACTGCAAGGCAAAAAAACTAATTTTTAAAAAAATTTATTAAAAAAAATAATAAAACAAAAATATAGGCTGCATCCTTAACATGACAGAAGGACCCTCGACTGTCTGATTTCATTCATGTTTCCAGACTTAGTCTTCCACAAAATCCCCATTAATTAGCTATCTCATTATGAAATATCATTAAAAAACAAAGATCCTCTTCTACCCCAGAATCCAAAAAAATTAGTCTCCTTTGTTTCCTCCAAAGAAAGTAAGTTTAACTTTTCACAGTTAAGTTCTTAAGTTATTTAGAATTGATGTTCATGTGTCTTTAAGATAGGAGTCTATTTTCATTTTTCCCATAGAGATGATTAATTCCCCAGCCCATTTTATTGAATAATTCCTCCTTTCCCCATTTATCTGCCATGGCATCTTAGTTGTATTTTAAAGTTTTATATTTGTGTGAGTCTATTTCTGGAATTCCTATTTTCCCATTGATCAATTTATCTACTTGTGTACCAACAGTTCACTGTCCTAATTTTTATGGCTTTATTATAAATCTTTATACCTGTTAAGGCAAGCCATCCCTCCTCTCTACTTGTTCTTCATCTTCAGGAGAACCTTGGCTATTCTTGGACTTTTGTACTTTCATGTGAACTCTGGATCAAGTTCCAAGAATCATTGTTGGGATTTTGGTGGGAACTTCATGGACTAACAGCTGATTTCTGGGAGAGTTTTTGTATTTATGAATTTGAATCTTTCTATCCATGAACATGTGACATCTTTCTTCCATTTATTTAGGTCTTTCTTCCTTAATTTTTTTTTAAAAGATTTATTTATTTATTTATTTTGGGCGAGGGTCGGGTTGGGAGGGAGGGGAGCGGGCGGTCCACTTCTGTTGATCTTTTCATTTCTCTATTTTCATCCGTCTTTGTTCTTTGATGCCTCCCATTGCGGTGGCATCTGTCGTTGCAGAGCACCAGCTCTGGGCGCACACGTGCCGGAGCTCTGGCTTGGTAATTGGACACATCCGTCCAGCCACTCCGCGGCACGTGGGATCTTCCCAGGCCAGGGATTGAACCGGCGCCCCTTGCACTGCAAGGCGGTGTCCTTACCCACTGGACCACCAGGGGAAGCCCTCTTCCTTAATATTTTTCATTAAAGTTTAAAATGTTCTGCATTAGAATATTGCACATCTTCTGTTAATTTATTCCAAAATAATCTATAGTGTTCATTATTATCAAAGCTGTCATTTAAAAATTACATTTTCTATTTATTTCTAGCTTATGGAAATGCAATAAACTTTTGTACAGTGTATTGATCTTAGAGACACCTTGATAGACTATATTATTATTTCTAATAATTTGTCTATAGGGTTCCAGGGGGAGGTTTCTGTGTCGATAATAATCATCTGTGAATAATGACAGTCGATCTGTGCTGGTTGGGATCTCCCAGTACAGCGGTGAGAATGCTGAATGCTGAGCATTCTTGGATTGTTCTTGGTTTTAAGTATAATGCTGCCATTTTCCTATCAACAGTGTTACTGTTTCTTGTTTGCTTGCTTTTTTAATAATTCTTTTTTTTTTTTTTTACATATTTTTTGGGGGGGGTAGGGAGGGGGGGGGCGGGCAGGTCACTTCTATTGGTCTTTCACTTATCTATTTTCATCCATCTTCGTTCTTTGGCCCGTGTGGGCCTCCCATCGCGGTGGCCTCTATTGTCGCAGAGCACCGGCTCTGGGCGCATGTGCCCCAGAGCTCCGGCTCCGTAATTGGACACATCGGTCCAGCCGCTTTGCAGCACGTGGGATCTTCCCAGGCCAGGGATGAAACCAGCGCCCCCTGCACTGCAAGGCGGTGTCCTTACTGGACCACCAGGGAAGCCCTGATTTTAGCTTTTTAATATTTAGTTTTCAGCCCCTCTGAGCTTGCTATTTCCTCAGTTTCTCCCTCTGTCCACTTGGCTCACTCTTCACTGCCCTCACATGCCTACTCACACTCAGGACCTGTTGGGAGATGGCCCTCCTGCACCCTCACCAACTGTTCTAAAGACCCTTCAGCTTCCCTTGCTGGCATTCCCCTGCTCCGTTTCCTGCATGACGCCTGTCAGACCTGACAGCATATTCTAGATCTCTATCCTTGTCTGGCTTCCTCCCCATAGAGTGTGAGCTCTGTGAGGGCAGGAGCTTCTTTGATTTTCTCATACACAAATTCCTGGGGATGAAGGAATGAGTGTGTCCAGGGCCTGCACAGCCTGGTGTGGGTCATCTTCAATAAGCAGTAAGTGAGGGTCTTCTTTCGTGTCCTGGTTTGTTTTTTCTGGAGTGACACCCAGACAGAAATTGTTGTTATTGCCATCAGCTTTCAACAGCTCTTGCCGGGTGAAGAATAACTTATCAAACCTACAGTTGGTGAGGTGTTCCTGCCCCTCACCAATTCTAGTTCACTGAGAGTCTCCCGTTGCGGAGCCCCTTTGCCCACCCTTACCTGCTCCCCTGTCCTCTCCCCTCGTGTCTGAACAGAGCCCCTCTGTCCCCTCTCAGAGCCCTGTCTCTCCCAGAGACCCCAGCCAGGCTCTTGTTCTCCCGTGTCTGTCCACTCCCTGAAGACTGTCCCTCTCACCTGCCCGCAGGAGCCTGTTCCAGGGGACTTGCCCCTGCTTGCAGGCACTGACTGGGGCTTCCATGGGGTCTGCTGTCTGCTGGGTCCCTTTCTCTGTAGGAAGGATTTGGGTCCAGAAACGCTCTCACGCCCTGCTGTCCGTAGCGTGAGCTCTGCTGCCCTTGCCTGCTCTGTGCTGGGCCTCGTCCTAGGGCAGGAGCCCTTCATCGGGTCGCGTGCCCGGGGATGTGTGTCTGCCCTGCACTTGCCCTCTCTCTCCCCTCTCGTTCTTTCCTCCCCGGTGCCTCTGTCCCCTTCCCTTTTGCCTGTATTTCTGTTCCCTGAATTCTGCTGAGTCCTCGTCCTCTGCCTTCTCGAGCACTGATTTTCCTCGACAGACAGACAGACACACACACACCCTTGTTTGGGGTTTCTGGGTCCTGGGGCACAATCCTGGGGTTTCTGGGTCCTGGGTCTCTACTGCTCTGGATCAGATGCACGCTCACCCTCAGCCTCTCCCACAGTCCTCTCCCCTCCTCTTCTGGCTTTTCCCTTTAGAGCAGGAGCCTGGCAGTGGTGTGGGCCTCGGGAACCCTTGTCACAGGGACATTCTCCCCAGAGGGCCTGAGAATTACCTGCAGAACTTCATGAAGCCTACAAACCTCCAAGTGACATCTTAGAAATGTTTTAGCCGCTGCCCAGGTCACAGAGCCCAGCCTGGTGAATACTTCATAATTCCCTACTTCTCTGCACAGGGAGGGTCTGCAGATCCTGTTAAAATGCCAAGCCTCACTCAGCAGGTGTGGGGTGGACCTGAGAGTCTGACTCTAACAAGCTCTCAGGTGTTGCTGACCGTGCTGGACTGTGGAGCACCCTTGCACTAGCAAGGCTGATGAGGGCTCCTGTCCCCCGAGAGGCCGACCCTCCGCCTCCCCCCACCCCTACAGTGTCGGCCTCTGCTGTGTTCTGGGCTGAGATCTGTCAGCACTACCCAGAGACCCAGAGGTCTCCAAAACTCATGATATAAGTTCCTTAAGTGACAGAGAAACCCTGCTGGGCTCCCAGAGTCTTCCCCTTATTCTCAGATATCTGAGACGGTTCAGGTCACGGATGACTGTGGAGGAGACAGCGGTCAGCTGGGCAATGATGCTGAAGGGAGCTAGCTTCCACCCTAGAGCATCACCAGCTGGGGCGTCTGTTTTCTGGGACAGAGTCCCAGGACCGGAAGTCAGGAGGAGCTCCCAGGTGAGGAGGGAATGGCTTCCGGTGCGTCCTGGCAGGAGAGGAAGCTGGTGCGGGGGGTGGGGTAGCTGTGGGCTCCCTGGTCCTCGGAGGAAGGTGTCCATGTCTCCAGCGCCCTTGGCTCCTAAACTATCCGTGTCCCTCCCTTGCCGTTAGAGGGAGTCCTCTGTCACCCTGGCTGGTTTCCCTGTGGTCGCTGTGAGTTTTTCCGTGGGCGGGGCCAAAGCAGGAAGCGGGAGCTGGCATGGCAGAGTGCCCTTAGCCTCCTAGGAGGAGTGGACAGCATAGAACTGGCACCTAGGAGGGGCCAGAGAGTCTGTTAGAGGGAAGGATGGATTTTTGGCTCCTTCTCCACCTGCTTAACCAAAGTGAGACTGTTAATTTCCTGGCAAGTGTCCTTGTTCATTTCCTGCGTGTTGTCTGTAGGGCCCAATGTCGCCCCCTGGAGGTCAGGAGCGGACATGGGGCCCGTGTCCGGGCTGCCCTAAGTGTGCTGACCTGGCGCCAAAGGCTGCGAGCCGGCTCTGAGTTCAGGACAGAGGTGGGCTCTGACCTCCAGAAGGAGGGGCCCGTCAACAGAGACTTCCCCTCTTCTCCCAGGGCAGGGGGAGTCCAGGGAGAGGATGGCTGTTGCCCAGAGGCAGGAGAACCAACATTCCCGGTGGACGTGCACCTCAGGAGTAGCTCTCAGTCCCTGAGACTTCAAAGGAAGGGCCAGTCGGGGATCCTCTGAGGCTTTGGGGAGAGACATTGTGGCAGGATCTGACCCCAGATCAGGATGACAAAGTCCACGTCGCCCAGAGCAGATTGCAGTGAGAGAAGATGAGGACCGTGGCCTTGAGAGGAGAGGTAGACAGAACCAGGACTCCTCTGGGGTGTCCACCTCCTCACACCCAGACCCCGAGACTACGCTCCATGACTAAGGAAGCCTACAAGTGAAATTCAGGATCTTCGAGATTGGGAGATTATGGCCCCCAGTACTCAGAATGTACTGGGGGCAGGCTGAGAAGGCAGCACAGGCAGAGCCGAGGAGCAGCTATGGAAGCAGAGCATTGGGGACTTTAAGATGCTGCCGTGCTGGCTGTGAAGACGTGAGGGGGGAATGGCTTCCGGTGCGTCCTGGCAGGAGAGGAAGCTGGTGCGGGGGGTGGGGTAGCTGTGGGCTCCCTGGTCCTCGGAGGAAGGTGTCCATGTCTCCAGCGCCCTTGGCTCCTAAACTATCCGTGTCCCTCCCTTGCCGTTAGAGGGAGTCCTCTGTCACCCTGGCTGGTTTCCCTGTGGTCGCTGTGAGTTTTTCCGTGGGCGGGGCCAAAGCAGGAAGCGGGAGCTGGCATGGCAGAGTGCCCTTAGCCTCCTAGGAGGAGTGGACAGCATAGAACTGGCACCTAGGAGGGGCCAGAGAGTCTGTTAGAGGGAAGGATGGATTTTTGGCTCCTTCTCCACCTGCTTAACCAAAGTGAGACTGTTAATTTCCTGGCAAGTGTCCTTGTTCATTTCCTGCGTGTTGTCTGTAGGGCCCAATGTCGCCCCCTGGAGGTCAGGAGCGGACATGGGGCCCGTGTCCGCTGCCCTAAGTGTGCTGACCTGGCGCCAAAGGCTGCGAGCCGGCTCTGAGTTCAGGACAGAGGTGGGCTCTGACCTCCAGAAGGAGGGGCCCGTCAACAGAGACTTCCCCTCTTCTCCCAGGGCAGGGGGAGTCCAGGGAGAGGATGGCTGTTGCCCAGAGGCAGGAGAACCAACATTCCCGGTGGACGTGCACCTCAGGAGTAGCTCTCAGTCCCTGAGACTTCAAAGGAAGGGCCAGTCGGGGATCCTCTGAGGCTTTGGGGAGAGACATTGTGGCAGGATCTGACCCCAGATCAGGATGACAAAGTCCACGTCGCCCAGAGCAGATTGCAGTGAGAGAAGATGAGGACCGTGGCCTTGAGAGGAGAGGTAGACAGAACCAGGACTCCTCTGGGGTGTCCACCTCCTCACACCCAGACCCCGAGACTACGCTCCATGACTAAGGAAGCCTACAAGTGAAATTCAGGATCTTCGTGATTGGGAGATTATGGCCCCCAGTACTCAGAATGTACTGGGGGGCAGGCTGAGAAGGCAGCACAGGCAGAGCCCGAGGAGCAGCTATGGAAGCAGAGCATTGGGGGACTTTAAGATGCTGCCGTGCTGGCTGTGAAGACGGATGGAAGGACCACAGACCAAGGAGAGCACATAGTCTCTCACAGCTTGGAAAGGCAAGGAAGCGAACTGTCTGTAGAAATCTGGAAGGAACATTCTCATAATGATGCCTCGATTTGTGCAGAGTTGTGCCACGAAGCTTGTAGTAGATTGTTCGGGCAGCCATAAGGAACCACAAGAGATGTCACCTCATCGAAGCCAAGATTGTGTGCGCGTGGGATAAGGAGGAATTTAGTCCTAAATCATGATAGGAAGCCTTGCAGGTGATTTTTCTTACCTCTCTTACCAGCACAAAGGACACTTGGGCATCAGCAGAATATTTCTGTCAACTATGGGTTCTCTGCCTTGGCGTATAGACCGGCTACATTTGTGTGAGTGTGGGCACCTGATCCAAGAGGACCTACATGAGAACAGCAGCCGTCCCAGGGACCTCAGGGAGAGACCACGGACTGCTGGCCCAGGGGTATGGTGGGGGCTGCAAGTGAGGTCCGGGCGGGAAGGCCCTAGGGACACTCTGAGGAGAGACAGGTTGGCCTTTGGCTGTCATCACCAGGTCAAGTTTTAGGTAGAGCCCTGCACCTCTGCCCTGAGGTTCCTATGTGTGGCGGTGTCTCCAGATCCTCGCTGGAGAGCAATGTGGAGACCAGCTGGAAGTGGAGGGTCGAAGTCAAGGGAAGCTCCTGGGAGGGCCTTCCTGAGAGCACGGCTGTGCATCCCTCTTACTCCGGTTACTCTGAACCCCTCTCTGTGTCCCCCCACAGAGGGAACGATGTCCTCAGGGCTTAGCGCTTTAGGAATACAGCAGAAGCCCATGGAGAGCCGAGGCACCCTGGATCCTGGATCTGGAGACAGGCCACAGTTCCTGTCAGATCCCTGACTCAGTGGACACGAATTAGAGCAAACTCCAGGAGACAGTGAAGGACGGGGAAGCCTGCGCACTGCAGTCCATGGGGTCGCAGAGTCGGACATGGCTAAGCAACTGAGCAACAGAAGTTTACGTGAGGCGACCACCGTCGAGACCACCAGGGCCTGGTGAGGAGAACAGAAGATCCTCGGGAGGCGCACTTTAAGATGCTGCCGTGCTGGCTGTGAAGCGGATGGAAGGACCACAGACCAAGGAGAGCACATAGTCTCTCACAGCTTGGAAAGGCAAGGAAGCGAACTGTCTGTAGAAATCTGGAAGGAACATTCTCATAATGATGCCTCGATTTGTGCAGAGTTGTGCCACGAAGCTTGTAGTAGATTGTTCGGGCAGCCATAAGGAACCACAAGAGATGTCACCTCATCGAAGCCAAGATTGTGTCGCGTGGGATAAGGAGGAATTTAGTCCTAAATCATGGTAGGCAGCCTTGCAGGTGAATTTTCTTACCTCTCTTACCAGCACAAAGGACACTTGGGCATCAGCAGAATATTTCTGTCAACTATGGGTTCTCTGCCTTGGCGTATAGACCGGCTACATTTGTGTGAGTGTGGGCACCTGATCCAAGAGGACCTACATGAGAACAGCAGCCGTCCCAGGGACCTCAGGGAGAGACCACGGACTGCTGGCCCAGGGGTATGGTGGGGGCTGCAAGTGAGGTCCGGGCGGGAAGGCCCTAGGGACACTCTGAGGAGAGACAGGTTGGCCTTTGGCTGTCATCACCAGGTCAAGTTTTAGGTAGAGCCCTGCACCTCTGCCCTGAGGTTCCTATGTGTGGCGGTGTCTCCAGATCCTCGCTGGAGAGCAATGTGGAGACCAGCTGGAAGTGGAGGGTCGAAGTCAAGGGAAGCTCCTGGGAGGGCCTTCCTGAGAGCACGGCTGTGCATCCCTCTTACTCCGGTTACTCTGAACCCCTCTCTGTGTCCCCCCACAGAGGGAACGATGTCCTCAGGGCTTAGCGCTTTAGGAATACAGCAGAAGCCCATGGAGAGCCGAGGCACCCTGGATCCTGGATCTGGAGACAGGCCACAGTTCCTGTCAGATCCCTGACTCAGTGGACACGAATTAGAGCAAACTCCAGGAGACAGTGAAGGACGGGGAAGCCTGCGCACTGCAGTCCATGGGGTCGCAGAGTCGGACATGGCTAAGCAACTGAGCAACAGAAGTTTACGTGAGGCGACCACCCGTCGAGACCACCAGGGCCTGGTGAGGAGAACCAGAGCACTCGGGGCACCGAGAGGCTGCCGAGGGGCCTCCCTCGTGTTGTTTCCTCCCACCCGTGGCTCTTCTTTCCTTCCGGACTTGTGTTCTAGAAAACCTCAGATAGCCTCTGCTTCTGTGCCCCAGAGAGTCGGCTACAAGCAAGCAAACCCTGGGAGGCATCCATGACTCCAGGGCAGAAAGAGGGCAGCCGAGTGCCCACCTGGCTGGGCAGGGCTCCCGTGACCCTTCTTTCCTGTTAACATGGTCCCTACATCCCTCCTCCTCTCCTCCAGGGAACAGATGGGGTGGTAGGGTAACTGAGAGCTAATACTTTCCCCGTGGGAGCCAAGAGAGACCAGAGCAGAGATTCAGGTGGATTTCTGCCTGGACAAGATCCCAGGGGCAGTACAGGGGCAGCAAGGGGAAGGTGCTCTTTATTCAGACCTCTCAGGTGGCTCACAGCAGGCCACAGGTCCAGTCACTGGCCCTGTTGGCCCCTCACTAATGGTGGGAATGGTTGCCCGAGTTCTGGTCCATCTAGGGTTCAGGGCAAGAGATTTTCAGGAATCCAGGCAGGACCCTGAACATGGGCCCAGGTTCCCAAAGAGCCTCAGGGCTCAGAGTTGCTTCTCTGTCTCAGACTCCACCTCCTGACCCCACTAGGATCTCCAGTCTCAGGTAAGCTCTTTCCCACCATCCTAAGGAGAAGTTTCTGGAGGAACTAAGACTCCACCTCTCATCTGTGGTTGATACCACAGTAAACATCTGTGTCGGAGTGTAGTAATTCCTGTAAAAGAAAACAGATGCCTCTGAGCTCATGTGAACCTTCTCAGAGGACATTCCAGGGTCTTCCCAACCCCAGATCCCCCAGGGCTCCTCTGTGGGGGGACCGGGGTGTGCCAGAAGTTTTTGGTCCAGACTCCTTCTTTCTTCATCCCCTTTTCCATCTTTGCTACTATTTTTTGGACCTCAAGATACAGCCAGGCATGCTGGGGAGATTTCCTCGGCCCCTTGGGCTTGTGGGACCAGAACATGGATTCCCACACTCACCTGGTAGATGGGAACTGATGGACTGGCATCGGGTCCGGAGGCCTGGGCAGGGGAGAGATTGGGCATCAGGGGACAGAAAAAGACAGTAATATTCCCTCAGGAGTGACCAGCTCTACCTCCCGGGAAGCCATCTCCAAGCCCAAAGCCCCCACCGCCAATCCTGCCTGGGCTGTATGCCTACCCTTGTCAGCCTCTAGCACCCTGCCTAATGATCCCAGTGCCCACTCTCTTCCTGGCTGGACTCCAGGGCTCTCCTGAGGCCAAGTTGAGGGGACCAGAGCCATCTCAAAATAAGGTGGTTGTGTTCTTGAAGTGGGCTGAGCTCCTGGCTTGGTGGGACTTGCCCTGTCCTGCCTGCTCTGGGGTAAAGGGTGTCTGTGCTGGGCTGCAGGGTTGGAGAGTCGTCCTGCCCTGAGCCTGTGCGCCTGGGGCCTTGGGAAGAAGAGACAGGGAAGGGATGTGCTTACCGGGGAGACAGAGCTGCCAGAGGGACCATGTCCTGGGAGCAGAGAGAGGAGTTAGCACTGGGGCGGGGGCGGAGGAGCTGTCAGGAAGCTTATTCCATCCTCCCAGGGGAGGCTGGGGGTCCAGCTCCCAGAGAACCAGGGAGAAGGGGTGTCACCCAGGGAGAAACCCTCTGGCAATTCATTTCAGGCCCTAGTGAGGGTGAGGGAGTGACCCATGACTCATAACCCACAGGCAGGCAGACTAATTGGTTGGGGTCCCCTGTGCTGAATGAAGCTCTAGGGCAAGGGCCAGAGACCCTAGGGGTAGTGGACAGGCGTGGACACTGCCAAGCACGACCAGGGGCTCCTGGCTGTCCTGGGCTGAACAGACACTCACCTGGGGTAGACGACGGAGGCCCGTTTGCTCTGTTGTTATGCAGGCAGCCAGGGCTAGAAAATACCAGGCTTATTGGTGAGGAATGCAGAGAGAAGTCATGGCCTTTGTCGGAATGTGGAACAAGGGAGGATCCCCATGTCCAAGCAGAGGGTGGACACCTCCATTCTCCACCAAGGCTGCTTTGGAGGGGAGGGCCCAGCAGAGGGAAGCAAGTCCTTAAGAAGCCGTATCTGACCTGGGCCCCGAAGGGAAGCACCCACAGGCTGATAGGGTCCAGGAGAAAGTGGCCTGAGAAAGGACCGAGGCACTGGCAGAGGAATGAGTCCAAAGGCTTTGTCTGAGCAGAAGGATCAGGCCAGTGCCTGGGGAGGAAAGTTGGCAGCCAGTGAGGCTGGGATCTCACTGGGATTGCAGTGCTGTTGCTGGGCCCACCTGCCCTCAGGCCAGGAGATGCTGAACTGTGACAGTAGCCTTGTCCTCTGTGTCCATCTGCCCAGACCATATGTGTAAAGACCTCCTATCACCTGCCGTCCCACCAAGTTTTTTTGTGTCATTCATTAGGTGCTGATGTTGGTGCATCTGCCACGCGGGGGTGTCGGAACCCACACAGCTTGTCCAGACTGCCACTTTCTGGCCAAGCGTGACCTTGGCCAGGGCAACCCTCAGATCCTGAGGCTGTGAAGGCCCTGCATCGGGGCAGCTGGATTTAAATATGCAGGAAGAGATATCGTTTTTTGAGTACTTACTACCTGCCAGCCCACCTGTAGGAAACAAAGACAACACTGAGGTTGGCAGGGGTGTGGGGTGGTTCTTCTCTGTGTTAACTACAGATGATGCCTCCCTGGTGGCTCAGAGATAAAGAACCAGGAGAGGCGGGGTCAGTCCCTGGGTCAGGAAGGTCCCCTGGAGAAGGAAATGGCAACCCACTCCAGTATTCCTGCCTGGGACATCTCATGGGCAAAGGCGTCCACGGAGTGGCCAAAGAGTGAGACACGGCCTAGCGAGTAATCCACCCAGTGACTGAGGAAGGTGTGAAGGAAGCCGCCCCAGGTCAGCCTCTGGTCAGGGAGGGCTGATGGATGAGAGAATAGCCATAGTGAAGTGGAGAGGCTGTGAAGAGCCAGGCCGAAAATGGGAGAAGGCGGTGTGCTTCCTGTAGGATGAGGGTCAGACTGGGGACAGGAGCAGCGTCTGGAAATGCCCTTGTACCTGTGAATTCCTTTTTTAAAAAACTATGTATTTATTTGGCTGCTAGTTGCGAGAGGTGGCATCTTCATTGTGGCACAGGGGCTTGGTTGCCTCGCAACATGCGAGATCTTAGTTCCCCGATCAGGGATTGAACCCACATCCCTTGCGTGGGTAGGCGGATTCTTAAACTCTGGACCACCAGGGAATTCCCCGTACCTGTGAGTTCTTGCGAGGAAAACGAAACATCCCACGGCAGCCACCAGTGCCACCACTACCAGGACCCCAATCACGATGCTGGCAAAGGCCCTCACACTCAGGACTGGGGCGTTGTCTTTCCCTGAGAGGAGAACAGAAAGAGAGGAGGCTGGAGGGCTGAGTTCCTTGGAAGCACAACCAAGAGAAATCTCACACGGGAGAGCAGCGGCTAGGGAGGAAGGAAATGCTAAGCTCTGTGTGTGGTTAAGTTTTTTGTCCATCCCCAGGGGCTTGCTTCACTTTCCTGTTTTATCCTATTTGAACCCTTGGACTTGCTCTAACTTGGCTTACTCTTAGCGGCAGCCAGTTCCATGTCCTGTTCATTTCCTTAAGCCCTTGCACTTTCTGTACTTTGTTGGCTTGGGGCACTTGCTCACTCAACACTGATTTAAATATGCAGGAAGAGATATCGTTTTTGAGTACTTACTACCTGCCAGCCCACCTGTAGGAAACAAAGACAACACTGAGGTTGGCAGGGGTGTGGGGTGGTTCTTCTCTGTGTTAACTACAGATGATGCCTCCCTGGTGGCTCAGAGATAAAGAACCAGGAGAGGCGGGGTCAGTCCCTGGGTCAGGAAGGTCCCCTGGAGAAGGAAATGGCAACCCACTCCAGTATTCCTGCCTGGGACATCTCATGGGCAAAGGCGTCCACGGAGTGGCCAAAGAGTGAGACACGGCCTAGCGAGTAATCCACCCAGTGACTGAGGAAGGTGTGAAGGGAGCCGCCCCAGGTCGGCCTCTGGTCAGGGAGGGTTGATGGATGAGAGAATAGCGATAGTGAAGTGGAGAGGCTGTGAAGAGCCAGGCCGAAAATGGGAGAAGGCGGTGTGCTTCCTGTAGGATGAGGGTCAGACTGGGGACAGGAGCAGCGTCTGGAAATGCCCTTGTACCTGTGAATTCTCCTTTTAAAAACTATGTATTTATTTGGCTGCTAGTTGCAGAGGTGGCATCTTCATTGTGGCACAGGGGCTTGGTTGCCTCGCAACATGCGAGATCTTAGTTCCCCGATCAGGGATTGAACCCACATCCCTTGCGTGGGTAGGCGGATTCTTAAACTCTGGACCACCAGGGAATTCCCCGTACCTGTGAGTTCTTGCGAGGAAAACGAAACATCCCACGGCAGCCACCAGTGCCACCACTACCAGGACCCCAATCACGATGCTGGCAAAGGCCCTCACACTCAGGACTGGGGCGTTGTCTTTCCCTGAGAGGAGAACAGAAAGAGAGGAGGCTGGAGGGCTGAGTTCCTTGGAAGCACAACCAAGAGAAATCTCACACGGGAGAGCAGCGGCTAGGGAGGAAGGAAATGCTAAGCTCTGTGTGTGGTTAAGTGTTTGTCATCACAGTGTCCTGACCCTCCCACGGCAGGGGCTTGCTTCACTTTCCTGTTTTATCCTATTTGAACCCTTGGACTTGCTCTAACTTGGCTTACTCTTAGCGGCAGCCAGTTCCATGTCCTGTTCATTTCCCTTCGAAGGATTCTTTTCCTCTGGCATGTATCTTTTTTCTTCTTTCTGTCACTGTTGTTGGTCTTAGAGGACAGGTCACTTCCAATCCACTCAACACTGATTCGTAGTAATCATAGTAGCCACTGCTTCCAGGTCCTTCTGTTGGATGGGAACAGCAGGAAATCGTTTACATCCATCCGTTCCGATCTTTCCATCCCCCTGAGGGAGGGGTTGTTATCCCCACGTGCATATGGACATCTGCGACACATATCCTTAAATAAATCTATGCAAGTCATAGACCCAGGACTGGATGAAACAAAACGTCATCATGTTCTTTCACTTCATAGACAATAACCACAGCAGCAAAAAACAAAATATCGGTTGTGAAAACAGTTTTTGCCTGTGGACTCTGTCTACACACTTTCTGCATGGGGACATGCCTGCCTGTGGAAGGGTTTTAATTCCATCAGCTTCCTAGTAAACATGCTCACAAAGGCCCTAAGATCCAGCTGCTCCTTTCCAGTTTTACAGATGAGGAAACTGAGGCTCAGGAGGTCCAGTGTTTTGCCCACAGTCAAACAGTTCTCACCAATAATCACCAAACCACAACCACATTAGCTAGGTCGTCCAGATGCTTAATTAAACACGTTGCTCTACAAGCTCTGAAGGGAGACTACCACGTTCTGATGACTTGTATTCATTGTACAGCCCCTCCTGGTTTCATTACAAGGGAAGGCTTAGAGGTGTTGAGGCTCATTCATAGTGCTTAGCAGGGGCGTTGGGGTCACAACTGCAGATTCTGACTGGGGGAGACCTCACACCGATGGGACCCTACCTCCTTTGGAGCTTGCTCAAACTGATGTCCCTTGTGTTGGTGTTACCATCCAACCGTCGCACCCTCTGTCATCCCCTTCTCCTCATGTCTTCTATCTCTCCCAGCATCAGGGTCTTTCCCAGTGAGTCATCTCTTCATGTCAGGTGGCCAGAGAATTGGAGCTTCAGGTTCAGCATCCGTCCTTCCAATGAATATTCAGAGTTGAGTTCCTTTAGGGTGGATTGGTTTGATCTCCTTGCATTCCAAGGGACTCTCAAAAGTCTTCTTCGTCATCACAGTTTGAAAGCATCAGTTCTTCGACATTCAGCCTTATTTAAGGTCTAACTGTCACATCCATACCTGACTATGGGCAAAACCATAGCTTTGACTGTATGGACCTTCATATGCCTGTTTTATTTTGGGGAGGCAGGCTTGCCAGCCCTCTCCATGTTTTGGGCAGAATAGCCTTACATGGTTAGAAAACGTGCTCCTTCTTGTGAAATAATTCAGTAAGCAATGAAGATGATCCAGTTAGTTTTTATGACTTTAGGCCTAGGGGAGATTCTAGTTGAATGAGTTCTTAATTTGAAGAAGACTTTTATTCCTGGTTTGTGGACTGACTGTCACGGTGAAGCAAATCTCTAGAGAGAAGGGGTTATGATTATTTTCTTCATTTGCCTTTTATTCTTTGCCTCTACGTCATCATCTGTTTTCATCCATCCCTATTCTTCGGCCTGTGTGGGCCTCCCATTGCAGTGGCCAGTCTCATTGCAGAGCACTGGCTCTGGGCGCATGCGCTCCACAGCACTGGCTGGTAATTGGACACAATGGTCCAGCCGCTCCACTGCACGTGGGATCTTCCCAGGCAAGGGATCAAACCAGTGCCCCCTGCACTGCAAGGCGGACTTGTTCCCCACTGAACCAACAGGGAAGCCCATGGTTATGGTTTTTTTTTTTTTTCCGTGGTTATGGTTTTAACAGAAGGCTGCACACTAGTCCTACTAGGGGAACGTCCTGTGGGATACGTTGATAAATACCTATTTTTAGGATGTTTTTAGAGAATCAGAGAGGCCTCTCTCTTGTCTCTCTCTTTCTTTCTCTCCCTTTACTCCCCTCCCCCGTTTTCTCTCTCCTTAGGCTGTCTGCTTTCCCTCTTCTTTCTGTGCCTCAGTCTTTCTCTTTCTCCCTCCCTCCCCTCTCCGTCCCTTTCACAGAAGAAAGAAGAAAGAAAATCAGAGACTTCCACCTGGGGCTTAGTCTGAATGTTACAGGGACCCCTTATCAAAGACCCTGGTTTTTGGACTGTGGTGCTATACAGCCCAGTCAGGGAAGGTAGGATCTGAAAGCACGTGGTGCCATTGGTGATAGAGAGAACCTGGGTGTATCGTGGGGGCCTCTTGTTAATAAGCCAAGAATCCCTGTGGCTGAGTTCAGGGCTGTGTGGCAGGAGAGACTGAGCTCTGCCTCTGGGTGGTGGTAGGAATGTGAGGGGGAAGTGGTGGGGGTGTCCAGGTCATTTGGAGCAAAGAGTATAAAGCCACACGTGGTGCAGTCAGAGGGAAGGGAAATTCCTGGTCTGCATTAGGGCCACAGTGTCCCTCTGAGCTGTTCACATACTAGTCTGAAAATTTTCGAATCATTGCCTTTCACGCTCCCGCAGCATAAGTCTGACATATTACCCCATTTCTCCAGTCGTGTCCTAGTGACCCTAGCCCCTCAAGACAGAGCAGCCCACCCTCTCCCACTCCTGGCTCAAAGGCTGGTCCTGCCAGACTCGCCTGGGACCTGAAGTCATGGCCAGCCTGGGAGTCCAGGGGTAAGGGTCCAAGTACTTGGTTGGATCTGAGGGGGATGGTGGGATCTGGCCTCCGGCCGTGTGGATTCAGCCAGGCAGCCTGGACCACGCAGGAACAGAGGTTACTCACAGAGGACAGTCAGGGTGAATGGGTCACTGCGGCGGACGCTCACTGGGTTCCGGGCTTCACACACATAGGGTCCTGTATCATTTCTTGTCACATTGAATACAGTGAGATTCCTGTTGTCTTCGGACAGTTCCAGCCTGGTGCTGTTGGGGAGGCTCTGATTGTTGATCCACCACCTGTAGGAGGTGTTCTGGGTCTCGGGTCCACATGTCAACACCACAGTGTCCTTGTGCTCCCAGGGCCTGGGGTTGTTGCTGGTGATGACGGGTGTGCGTAAAGTGCGTAACACCACTGTGGAGATAACAGAGAGCATTGTCCCCTTTCTACTTTGTGCTCCTCTAAAAGCACCTTCAATCAGGGTCGGCCTCTCTCACCTCTCAGCCAGACTGGGCCCTTAGAATAAAGCAGGGCTGTGCGTCCCGAGACAAATGCATGACCATCTGAGCTCAGGGCTTGGGAGGGTACCTGCTCTATGTCTGGAGACGCATAGACTGCCTCAGGGCTCAGTCGTGCAGCAGCCTTCTGTGGTGGACAGAATGGGGTTGGACTCAGGGACCACCTGGTGTCTGTCCTGCTTTCCATCAACCAGCCTCGGGAGAGCGCTCCCTGGGCTGCACCCCGGGGGACAAAGAGCTGCCAGGAGTATCTTCCCTTCTCTGTTCCTCGCTGGCACCCTGATCTTCCTCTGGAGTCTCCAAGTCCCCGAGAGCAGTTGGCTGACCGCCTGGGGACTTGTACACCTGTGCTCTCCATGCTGAGTCTCAGGAGCAGGCCCGGGCTCTGCCCCTGCCCAGATGTGGCACTCCGGGCTGAGGCCTGGCTGGTGAGCAGCTCAGGAGCCCAGAGATTGGGTGCCGTGTCTCCAGTGTCCCTGGAGGCAGGAGCCCGGGGATAGGATCTGGGGAGGAGTTTCCTGGGGCTGAACTTCTCTATGAGGATCCCTGGGGGTCCTCAGCCTGTACTGAGTCCTTCAGGGTCTTCCTCGGGGTCCTGGTCACAGGGAGGGGACCTTGGGGGCTGGACAGAGAGTCTCTGCCTCTGCTGGCTCCCTCCCATCAGACCGGTCCTTCTTTCTGCACAGAGTGTCTGTGGAGTCTGGCTTCCTGGAGAGCAGTTCTGACCCCGTGGAGTTGGTCTCCACTGTGTGTGTCCTGCACTAAATGTTGAAACCCCAACATTCAGTGTCATGTAGAGGAGGAAGGAGGCACCGCCTGGGTCTGTCAGTCCTGCCTGTGACTAGAAGTCCCCCACTCGAACCCCGAGACCAGAGAGGAAGCACTCACGGTGTACACGGAGATGTACAGTTTGTGTTTCAGTCTGTAAATCATTTTTTAAAATGACCAGCAGGTAGGATCCTGTGTGTTTCTGGGTGACCTTCTGAATCAGCAGGGTTCCATTGGGGTAAAGTGTCTCCCGACCGGTGTATGCAGCCCCTTGGGTAGTTACATTATTGTCTACTCTATATGATAAAATTAGCTGGGTGTTGTCTATCTTTTCTCCTCTGTACCAGGAATATCCTAGAGTATTCTCTGTCCCGCTGTGGACAAGTAGAAGAACATCCTTCCCTTCTGCAGCAGGGCTGGGCACTGCTTCAACAGTGAGCTGGGTAGTGGAGGGCGGGATCCGGAAGGATACGAGTGAGACTAGGAGGGAAGAGAGAGAAATCAGTTAGTCTTCTGACCCGTGTGTTGGGATGGAAAAATGGTGCCCTGGGCCCCTGAGCAGGTCTCTCCATCCCTCAGCTCTTCTGTGTCTGTGTGTGTGTGTACATGTGTGTATGTTTGTTTGTGTGTCTAGGTATGTGTATTGTGTACATGTGTATATATGTGTGTCCTACTGGTTCAAGGTCAGCAGCATGACCCCATCACTTCAGCCCCTCTGAACTCAGTATTTCCTGTTTCTCCAGCTGTCTGCCTGGCTCACTCGCTCTGCCCTCACTCACCTGATCACACTCAGGGCCTGTTGGGAGATGTCCCCATGCACCCCGACCACCTGTTCTTATGATCTTTCATCTGCCTTTGCTGACCTTTCCCTGCTCTGTTTCCTGCATGATGCCTGTCAGACCTGAGAACACATTCTAGATCTCTCTGCTTGTCTGTCTTCCTCCCTCTAGAGCGTGAACTCCATGAGGGTAGCGGTTTGTCTGGTCCTGGTTGTAACCCAGTGCCTGGACCAGGCTCCAGATACAGGTGGGGATGAAGGAAGAGAGTTCCCAGAATTCTACAGCCTGGTGTTTGTCAGTTTCTAAAACTGTGGAGTAAGAACAATGTTTAGCGTCCTGGTTAAGTGTTTTTCTGGAGTGACACCCAGACATAAATTGTTACTACTGCCATCAGTTTTCAACAGATCTTGTTCAGTGAAGAATAACTTATCAAACCTACAGTAGTTGAGGTTTTCCTGCCCCTCACCACGTCTAGTTCATTAGATCCTCCCCTTGCTGAGCCCCTCTACCCCACCCCTCTGTCCTCTCCCCTGGGGACTGAACAGAAGCCCTCTGTCGCTTTCTCAGAGCCCTGTCTCCCCCCAGACCCACAGCCAGTCTCTTGTTCTCTGTGTCCGTCCACTCCCTAAAAACTGTCCCCTCTCACCTGTCAGCAGGAGCCTGTTCCAGGGGATGCACCGTTGGCAGGAAGGGCCTGAGGGGGGCTCCATGGGGTCTGCCGTCTGCTGTGCCCCTCTCTCTGTGAGGAGAACGTCCTCTCCAGAAATGCTCACAAGCCCTGATCTCCCTTGTGTGAGCTCTGCTGTCCTCCCCTGCTCTGGGCTGAGCCTCCTCCTGGGACGAGAGCACTTTGCTGAGTCACGAGGGCAGGGGTGGGTGGAGTCTCTGCCCAGGACCCTCTCTCTCCCTCTGTTCTCATTCCTCATTCTCTGGTCTCCTCCTCCTCTTTTTTTTTTCCTTTCTCCACAGAAACACACACTCCTCAGATATATTGTGACTTGGTTGTAGACCACTGCAAGAAACTCAGTGGACGAATTTTGGGTATCTCAGTGCATTTTAGGATTTGTTCACGCTTAGATTCACAGACATAGGAAACCAACTTACAGTTACCAAAGGGGGAAGAGGGTAGGGTAAATAAGAATTAGGAAGTAACAGACACACTCTACTCTATGCAAAATAAACAAGGACCTATTTTATAGCACAGGGAACTATATTCAATATCCTGTAATAACCTATAATGGAAAAGAATTTGATAAAGAAAAAATATGTAACTGAGTCACGTAGCTGTATACATGCAGTGCTGTAAATCAACTGCGTTGTGCTCGTCCATTTACCCAGTTGTACCCAACTCTTGGTGACCTCAAGGACGGCAGTACTCCAGGCCTCCCTGTCCCTCACTGTCTCCAGGAGCTTGGCCAAGTTCGTGTCCATTGCATTGGAGTTGCTGCCATCGCCGATGCCGTCCAGCCATTGCATCCTCTGGTGCCTTCTTCTCTCTCTGCCCTCAGTCTTCCCCAGCTTCAGGGTCTTTTCCAATGAGTCGGCTGTTTGCGTCAGATGACCAAAATACTGGAGCTTCAGCGTCAGCCTCAGTCCTCCCAACTGATATTCAGCGTCAGCCTCAGTCCTCCCAACTGATGTTCAGGGGTGATTTCCCTTAAGATTGACTGGTTTGATCTTGCTGTCCAAGGGACTTTCAGGAGTCTTCTTCAGCACCACAGTTTGAAGGGATCAGTTCTTTGGCGTTCTGCCTTCCTTATGGTCCAGTTCTCACAACCATACGTGACCACAGGGAAGACCATAGCCTTGACTATACAGACCACTGTTGTCAGAGTAAGGTCTCTGCTTTTCAACACACAGTCTAGGTTAATCATAGCTTTCCTGCCAAGAAGCAGTTGTCTTCTGATTTCATGGTTGTGGGGACCGTCCCCAGTGATTTGGAGCCCAACAAGAGGAAATCTGTCACTACTTCCACCTTTTCCGCTTCTAGTTGCCATGAAGCAATGGGCCAGATGCTGTAATCTTAGTTTTTTAATGTTTAGTTTTAAGCCAGCTCTTTCACTCTGCTCCTTCACCCTCATCAAGAGTCTCTTTATTTCTTGGGGATGCCCTGGTTGTCCAGTGGGTAAAGAGTCCACCTTGCAGTGCAAGGGGCACTGGTTTGATCCCTGGTCCGGAAAGATCCCACATGCCGTGGAGTGGCTGGACTGGTGTATCAGATTACTAGCCAGCACTCTGGAGTGCATGTGCCCAGAGCTGGTGCTCTGCAAGGAGAGAGGCCACTGCAATGGGAGGCCCACACAGGCCAAAGAGTAAGGATGGATGAAAATAAACAAAGAAATAAATTTTAAAAAAATCAATAGAAGGAGGCCAAAATTAAAAAAAAAAAAAGAATCTATTTCTTAGTTTTCTGCCAGTACAGTGGTACCTTCTGTATATCTGAGGTCATTGATGTTTCTCCTGCTTACCTTATTTTCTTCCTGCCCATTTTTTTTTGGTTATTATAATTTAATACAATAGAGCTGTGTGAAATGAATTTCAAACACTAATGAAGTAAATAATGAGGAATGCTCATCACCTCTTCCCTTCCTGCCCATTTTAAAAAAAAAATTTTACTTTTTACTTTTATAGACTTTTGTTGTTTACAGATATGTATGATCCCAGATTATTCATATTCCACCCCTCTAGGCCATCACACAACATCCCTGCAGGATCCCCTTTTCTCACAGCACAATGACAATAGCTATTTTTTTCAGATATGATAGTATAGGTTTTCATGCTACTTCCTTTACACCTCCCACCCACTGTTCATTTCCCATCCTGCCCATCTTGACTCCAGCTTGTAACTCATCCTGCCTGGCATTTCTTATGATGTGCTCAGCATATAGGGTCAACCAACAGGGTGACAGCAAACGGCCTAGTTGTACTCCTTCCTCGATCTTGAACCAATCAGTTATTCCATAGAGGGTCCTAACTGTTGCTTGTTGACCTGTATTCAGGTTTCTCAGAAGACAGGGAAGCTGGTTTCGTGTTCCCATTTCTTGAAGAACTTTCCACAATTGGTCATGATCCACACAAAGACTTGAGTGTAGTTGATGAAACAGAGGTAGACGTTTTTCTGAAATTTCCTTGCTTTCTCTACAATCCAGTGAATGTTGGCAATCTGACCTCAACTTCCTGTTCCTTTTCTAAACCCAGCGTGGGTGTCTGGAATCTCTTGGTTCTCATAAAGCTGAAGCCTAGCATGCAAGGTTTTAAGCGTGACCTTACTAGCATGAGAAATGACAGGGGAAAGTTGTCAATTTGGCTCTCTTAAATTGATGATATATATATTTTGCTATGGATGTTGGGTTCATACCGAACTTTAAAGAGCTAGGAAAAACTTTTCCTTTTTATTCTCTCTCTTCTTTTCTGGTACATGCCTTTCAGTGAATAAGGACATAATTCACAAATATATAGCAGATTCAGGTTAGACTCCAGTAGCACAAGACTGGGTTGGGAAGCACTGTTTACAAGAGCGAGGACGTGGAAGCAACCTAGATGTCTATGAACAGGTGAATGAAAAAGAAGTGGTGATTTGCACATACCATGGAGTACAACTCAGTCATGGATGGAGATAAGGACATAGAGTATGTTCTGAATTTGCAAGATTGGTCCAGGTCAGCCAGTGGGGAGGTGCAAAGGTTCCGGCAACTCTGTCCCAAGGTTCTCTTTGCCAAAGTCCAAGGACAAGGAAGGTTGAGTTTCCTCTAGACATCCCTGCAGGATCCCCTTTTCTCACAGCACAATGACAATAGCTATTTTTTTCAGATATGATAGTATAGGTTTTCATGCTACTTCCTTTACACCTCCCACCCACTGTTCATTTCCCATCCTGCCCATCTTGACTCCAGCTTGTAACTCATCCTGCCTGGCATTTCTTATGATGTGCTCAGCATATAGGGTCAACCAACAGGGTGACAGCAAACGGCCTAGTTGTACTCCTTCCTCGATCTTGAACCAATCAGTTATTCCATAGAGGGTCCTAACTGTTGCTTGTTGACCTGTATTCAGGTTTCTCAGAAGACAGGGAAGCTGGTTTCGTGTTCCCATTTCTTGAAGAACTTTCCACAATTGGTCATGATCCACACAAAGACTTGAGTGTAGTTGATGAAACAGAGGTAGACGTTTTTCTGAAATTTCCTTGCTTTCTCTACAATCCAGTGAATGTTGGCAATCTGACCTCAACTTCCTGTTCCTTTTCTAAACCCAGCGTGGGTGTCTGGAATCTCTTGGTTCTCATAAAGCTGAAGCCTAGCATGCAAGGTTTTAAGCGTGACCTTACTAGCATGAGAAATGACAGGGGAAAGTTGTCAATTTGGCTCTCTTAAATTGATGATATATATATTTTGCTATGGATGTTGGGTTCATACCGAACTTTAAAGAGCTAGGAAAAACTTTTCCTTTTTATTCTCTCTCTTCTTTTCTGGTACATGCCTTTCAGTGAATAAGGACATAATTCACAAATATATAGCAGATTCAGGTTAGACTCCAGTAGCACAAGACTGGGTTGGGAAGCACTGTTTACAAGAGCGAGGACGTGGAAGCAACCTAGATGTCTATGAACAGGTGAATGAAAAAAGAAGTGGTGATTTGCACATACCATGGAGTACAACTCAGTCATGGATGGAGATAAGGACATAGAGTATGTTCTGAATTTGCAAGATTGGTCCAGGTCAGCCAGTGGGGAGGTGCAAAGGTTCCGGCAACTCTGTCCCAAGGTTCTCTTTGCCAAAGTCCAAGGACAAGGAAGGTTGAGTTTCCTCTAGACTTCCTCATGGATGGGCCTTTTCATCTGCTGACACTGCAGGATGGGGCTGTGACCAGGCAGCGTGGAGGAGCCTCATTAGGAGATTAAGGGAGAGTCAGGGAAAGACTTTCTTCCATTTCCCCTGATGGTGAAAGAAACCCCTAGTGATGGGAAGGAGGAACATGAAATGTTAGCAGTGCATTGAGCCCCATGTCTACTCATTGCGTAACTTCCCCTCTTCTTCCTCTTCTGTGTTTCCACCACTCCTCCTTCATCTTCACGTCTCCATAAACAGTTTCTATGGCTGTTGGAGATGGGAAACCTGAAGTTGCTTTCTTTGACTCTTGGGCATTGAAGTTCAGGGAAGACGATGCAACATCGTCTATCTGTAAGGCACAAGCAGTGGCTGTTTGAATCAGTGACATAGACCAGGCCCTCACTGGGTCCAGGGTGACTCAACACCCCATGCTCTCATCATGTTGAAACTTTTAGCTTCTGAGAAGGGCTTTTATGACCCATGTTCTGTTTGCTAAAGTTCTGTTGAATGATCATTAGAAGAGATAGACTATTGAATTCTACAATGGAATACAATGATACAGCAATGAGAATAAATTAAGCACAAAGGCATACAACGAGATGGCTGCAGTCACAATTTTGAAGAGAAGAAGTGAGACACGTGTAAGGACAAATGTTTTCCCTGTGTGTAAGAGCATACTTGGGCATAGTAGCCTAGTGCATTGTAAGTGAGGATGCCGGTTACTCTTTGAAGGGAAATAGCTGGGGATTTCTTTTAGGGGAGGAATGACATAGGTACTGATTGATTTGGGAGTTGCTTATGTGGATTGTTCAACTCCTGAAAATTCATAAGGAATAGGTTTTAAAATTTTTATTTTTGGTTGCGTTGGATCTTCTTTGCTGAGAATAGGCTGTCTCTAGTTGAGGCAAGTAAGGGCTACTCTTCATTGGGTGCACAGGTATCTCATGGAGGTAGCTTCTTTTGTTTCAGAGCATGGGAGGTGCTCCTTCTCAGCAGTTAAAGGCTTAGTTGGTCCATGGCATGTGGAACCTTCCTGGTCCAGGTCAGCCAGTGGGAGGTGCAAAGGTTCCGGCAACTCTGTCCCAAGGTTCTCTTTGCCAAAGTCCAAGGACAAGGAAGGTTGAGTTTCCTCTAGACTTCCTCATGGATGGGCCTTTTCATCTGCTGACACTGCAGGATGGGGCTGTGACCAGGCAGCGTGGAGGAGCCTCATTAGGAGATTAAGGGAGAGTCAGGGAAAGACTTTCTTCCATTTCCCCTGATGGTGAAAGAAACCCCTAGTGATGGGAAGGAGGAACATGAAATGTTAGCAGTGCATTGAGCCCCATGTCTACTCATTGCGTAACTTCCCCTCTTCTTCCTCTTCTGTGTTTCCACCACTCCTCCTTCATCTTCACGTCTCCATAAACAGTTTCTATGGCTGTTGGAGATGGGAAACCTGAAGTTGCTTTCTTTGACTCTTGGGCATTGAAGTTCAGGGAAGACGATGCAACATCGTCTATCTGTAAGGCACAAGCAGTGGCTGTTTGAATCAGTGACATAGACCAGGCCCTCACTGGGTCCAGGGTGACTCAACACCCCATGCTCTCATCATGTTGAAACTTTTAGCTTCTGAGAAGGGCTTTTATGACCCATGTTCTGTTTGCTAAAGTTCTGTTGAATGATCATTAGAAGAGATAGACTATTGAATTCTACAATGGAATACAATGATACAGCAATGAGAATAAATTAAGCACAAAGGCATACAACGAGATGGCTGCAGTCACAATTTTGAAGAGAAGAAGTGAGACACGTGTAAGGACAAATGTTTTCCCTGTGTGTAAGAGCATACTTGGGCATAGTAGCCTAGTGCATTGTAAGTGAGGATGCCGGTTACTCTTTGAAGGGAAATAGCTGGGGATTTCTTTTAGGGGAGGAATGACATAGGTACTGATTGATTTGGGAGTTGCTTATGTGGATTGTTCAACTCCTGAAAATTCATAAGGAATAGGTTTTAAAATTTTTATTTTTGGTTGCGTTGGATCTTCTTTGCTGAGAATAGGCTGTCTCTAGTTGAGGCAAGTAAGGGCTACTCTTCATTGGGTGCACAGGTATCTCATGGAGGTAGCTTCTTTTGTTTCAGAGCATGGGAGGTGCTCCTTCTCAGCAGTTAAAGGCTTAGTTGGTCCATGGCATGTGGAACCTTCCTGGATCAGGGATTGAACTGGTGTTCCCTGCAATGGCAGGTTGAATCCTATTCACTGTACCACCATGGAATTCTGAAAATTCATAAATTATTTTAAAAATATTTATTGAGTTTTGTTTGGCTGCACTGGGTCTTGGTTTTGGCATACAAACTCTTAGTTGTGGCATGTGGGATCTAGTTCCCTGACCAAGGGCTGAACCTGGGCCCCTTGAATTGGGAGCTTGGAGTCTTAACCACTGGACCACCAGCAAAGTCCCCCGAAAATTCATAAATTTTAAAAGTATCATTTATGCAAGGTTCAGTACAATGGTGTATTCTATTGAAGGTTTCCATCCACCTGTCCTAAGTCTCTTTGGTCATGTCCAGCTCTTTATGATCCCATGAACTGTAGCATGCCAGGCATGTCTGTCCATGGGATTCTCCAGGTGAGAATACTGGAGTGTGTTGCCATTTCCTGTTCCAGGGGATCTTCCTGACCCAGGAATCGAACCCCTTTCTCTTATGTCTCCTGTATTGGCAGGTGGGTTCTTTACCACTAACACGACATTTCTGCCCTGACACCTTTCCCCTTCTGCAGGTAGATGCTGGTTATTTCTCGCATTACTTATTGCCCAGGAGGCCTTTGGTTGTTCCTGCTTCTCTAGGTTCTCTTCCAGTCCTGTCCCTTCCTCCTCCTGCTACTACGGTCAACAGAGCATAAGAACTCCTTTTCTCCTGTCCCCCTTTCATTTCCTTATTAGTTTTCCTTCTCGGGCCTTGGCTTCCCTGCCTGGGGACAGAGGAACCTAATTGGCTCTGTTCCCTGTCAACTACAAATTGACACTTTCCAAGAGCACTGCCACTGACCGAACCACAAGGGCATTTGCCATTTCACTCTGCGGAAATTCTGCTTCCCTGGTGGGTCAGATGGTAAAGAATCCTCCTACCAATGCAGGAGACACAGGTTCAATCCATGAGTTATGAAGTTTCCTTGGAGAAGGAAATGGCTACCCACTCCAGTATTCTAGCCTGGAGAATCCCCCAGACAGAGGATCCTCGTGGACTACAGTCCATGGCATCACAAAGTGACATAACTTAGTGACTAACACTCTCACTTTCTGTGATGACTGATCCTGGTGTTCCTGCAATGGCAGGTTGAATCCTATTCACTGTACCACCATGGAATTCTGAAAATTCATAAATTATTTTAAAAATATTTATTGAGTTTTGTTTGGCTGCACTGGGTCTTGGTTTTGGCATACAAACTCTTAGTTGTGGCATGTGGGATCTAGTTCCCTGACCAAGGGCTGAACCTGGGCCCCTTGAATTGGGAGCTTGGAGTCTTAACCACTGGACCACCAGCAAAGTCCCCCGAAAATTCATAAATTTTAAAAGTATCATTTATGCAAGGTTCAGTACAATGGTGTATTCTATTGAAGGTTTCCATCCACCTGTCCTAAGTCTCTTTGGTCATGTCCAGCTCTTTATGATCCCATGAACTGTAGCATGCCAGGCATGTCTGTCCATGGGATTCTCCAGGTGAGAATACTGGAGTGTGTTGCCATTTCCTGTTCCAGGGGATCTTCCTGACCCAGGAATCGAACCCCTTTCTCTTATGTCTCCTGTATTGGCAGGTGGGTTCTTTACCACTAACACGACATTTCTGCCCTGACACCTTTCCCCTTCTGCAGGTAGATGCTGGTTATTTCTCGCATTACTTATTGCCCAGGAGGCCTTTGGTTGTTCCTGCTTCTCTAGGTTCTCTTCCAGTCCTGTCCCTTCCTCCTCCTGCTACTACGGTCAACAGAGCATAAGAACTCCTTTTCTCCTGTCCCCCTTTCATTTCCTTATTAGTTTTCCTTCTCGGGCCTTGGCTTCCCTGCCTGGGGACAGAGGAACCTAATTGGCTCTGTTCCCTGTCAACTACAAATTGACACTTTCCAAGAGCACTGCCACTGACCGAACCACAAGGGCATTTGCCATTTCACTCTGCGGAAATTCTGCTTCCCTGGTGGGTCAGATGGTAAAGAATCCTCCTACCAATGCAGGAGACACAGGTTCAATCCATGAGTTATGAAGTTTCCTTGGAGAAGGAAATGGCTACCCACTCCAGTATTCTAGCCTGGAGAATCCCCCAGACAGAGGATCCTTGTGGACTACAGTCCATGGCATCACAAAGTGACATAACTTAGTGACTAACACTCTCACTTTCTGTGATGACTGATCCTTGTGTTTCTGTGGTTGTTGACCTTTAACACCCCTTGAGGGAATTCAGGGACATGGGACAGGTCTTTAGTTATTTGGCTATTTTCAGGAACTGATTTTATGATTTCAATCCTTGGATCTGCTCATCTAGAAAGGCACTAAATCCCTTCATGGTGCTATCAGGTCCTCATGACTAATAGAAAAACCTCTTTATAAAGTAAGTACTTAATTACCCTGAATTCCCCTTTCACCAGAATCTTATATACTGACCTTGCCCGGCTGCCTCTTTGGAACAGTCTCTCAGAATTATCTGCATAACTGCCCCCCAGGCTGTTTTCCTCATTTTGACCCAATAAAACTTCACTCACAGGCTTCCCTGGTGGTCCAGTGGGTAGTCTGCCTTGTAATGCAAGGGGCACTGGTCTGATCCCTGGCCCAGAAAGATCCCTGGACACGTGCTGCAGAGTGGCTGAACCAGTGCGTCCAAATATGAGCCAGCACTCTGGAGCGCATGCGCCCAGAGCTGGTGCTTTGCAATGAGAGAGGCCACACAGGCCAAAGAATAAAGATGGATGAAAATAAATAAACAGAAAACCAACTGAAGAGGCCAAAATTTAAAAAAAAAAAAATCAAAAAATTTAAAAAATATATAACTTCACTCACAACTCTCAAGTTGTGCACCTTTTTTAGTCGATACTCCTCCAAACCAGATGAGGGTAGGGCAACCATGCCCAAGAGAGAGAGGGGTACAGGAAGCATGAAGACTGGGGAAGGGAAACCCATAAGAATCGGTGCCAAGAAGTGGGCCTTTAGCAAGACAGAGGCGCAGATCCAGGCCTGAGACAGAGATGAAGTCTTCTTCCCTCTCCCAAGCAGGGCGGTCAGCCTCAGAGAAAGAATAAGAGGCAAAGAGCCCCCTAAAGTACGCTTCCTGGTGGGTCAGATGGTAAAGAATCCTCCTACCAATGCAGGAGACACAGGTTCAATCCATGAGTTATGAAGTTTCCTTGGAGAAGGAAATGGCTACCCACTCCAGTATTCTAGCCTGGAGAATCCCCCAGACAGAGGATCCTTGTGGACTACAGTCCATGGCATCACAAAGTGACATAACTTAGTGACTAACACTCTCACTTTCTGTGATGACTGATCCTTGTGTTTCTGTGGTTGTTGACCTTTAACACCCCTTGAGGGAATTCAGGGACATGGGACAGGTCTTTAGTTATTTGGCTATTTTCAGGAACTGATTTTATGATTTCAATCCTTGGATCTGCTCATCTAGAAAGGCACTAAACCCCTTCATGGTGCTATCAGGTCCTCATGACTAATAGAAAAACCTCTTTATAAAGTAAGTACTTAATTACCCTGAATTCCCCTTTCACCAGAATCTTATATACTGACCTTGCCCGGCTGCCTCTTTGGAACAGTCTCTCAGAATTATCTGCATAACTGCCCCCCAGGCTGTTTTCCTCATTTTGACCCAATAAAACTTCACTCACAGGCTTCCCTGGTGGTCCAGTGGGTAGTCTGCCTTGTAATGCAAGGGGCACTGGTCTGATCCCTGGCCCAGAAAGATCCCTGGACACGTGCTGCAGAGTGGCTGAACCAGTGCGTCCAAATATGAGCCAGCACTCTGGAGCGCATGCGCCCAGAGCTGGTGCTTTGCAATGAGAGAGGCCACACAGGCCAAAGAATAAAGATGGATGAAAATAAATAAACAGAAAACCAACTGAAGGGGCCAAAATTTAAAAAAAAAAAAATCAAAAAATTTAAAAAATATATAACTTCACTCACAACTCTCAAGTTGTGCACCTTTTTTAGTCGATACTCCTCCAAACCAGATGAGGGTAGGGCAACCATGCCCAAGAGAGAGAGGGGTACAGGAAGCATGAAGACTGGGGAAGGGAAACCCATAAGAATCGGTGCCAAGAAGTGGGCCTTTAGCAAGACAGAGGCGCAGATCCAGGCCTGAGACAGAGATGAAGTCTTCTTCCCTCTCCCAAGCAGGGCGGTCAGCCTCAGAGAAAGAATAAGAGGAAAAAGAGAAAATACATCACACCCTCATTCAAAGCTACCATAAGTAGTAGTCTAATCAGGATGGTGGCAGTGGGACCAGGTAGGAGGCTTCTTGAAGGACATTCTGTTGCTGAAAGAAAAGAGAAGAATGAATGGGAACCACAATATTTTACAGCAAAAGTGCTCTAGAACAGAACCGTCCACACAAGGTAGGCTCTACATGTGCCTTTGAAGAATCCATTTTTGTGGAAATGTTGCTGTATGACTATATCTTTGTGATTTTTTTCATCTCTCCATGTGTTTCTAGGTTGGTGATCAGAGTTGCTTCCATTCCAATCTGGTCTTTCTGCACTCATGTTTCTGAAGGCTTTGGAAACGTAAGGAGGACTGATGGTTATTTTTGTATGGTATACCTTCCCATCTTTTCATGGTTTTGTGTGTTATACCTTCCCACCTTTTCTCACCTTTTCATGGGGCTTCCCTGGTGACTCAGATGGTAGAGAATCGGCTGCAATACAGGAGTCATGAGTTTGATCCCTGAGTTGGGCAGATTCCCTACAGAAGGGCATGGCAACCCACTCCAATATTCTTGCCTAGAGAATCTCATAAACAGAAGAGCTTGTTAAAATTTATTAATAAAAAAGTGCCTATTGCATGGAAAACCTATACCAGGTAGTCTGTTCCAGGTGTCATTGAATTCTAATGACTTTATGAATTACAAAATAGCATTTAAAAAGCTAATAGAGGGCTTCCCCTGGTGGTCCAGTGGGTAGGGACACCGCCTTGCAGTGCAGGGGGCGCCGGTTCGATCCCTGGCCTGGGAAGATCCCACATGCTGAGGAGCGGTTGAACCGATGTGTCCAATTGCCGAGCCGGAGCTCTGGGGCGCATGTGCCCAGAATCAGCGCTCTGCAGCGACAGACGCCGCCGCGATGGGAGGCCCACAGGAGCCAAGGAGCAGAGACGGATGAAAGTGGAGAACTGAAGGACCAGTAGAAGTGGCCCGCCCACTCCCCTCCCTCCCCAACCCGACCCCCGCCCAAAATAAATAAATAAATAAATCTTAAAAAAAAAAAAAGCTAATAGACTCATTATGTGCCCCCCAAAAGAACCTGACGTTGCAAATGAAGAAGCAAAATTAACTGTCTGAGGATCGTGTGGCTTTATTTAGTAACAGAAAATCCTAAAAGTGTCCCCAAAAGACTGTTAGGACTCAAACAAATTTAAGCTGCAGGATATGAAACCAACCCATAAATACAGTTGTATCTCTATATATGAAGGATGAACAATATGAAAAGGAAATATTAAAAATTCCCTTTATATGTTGTACGAAAGAGAGAAGGTTAAGACTCCCTTTGCCAACAATGAAAGAGGCCCTTGGTCAGACAATATGCATATGGTGAGGGCATTGCCACCTACTTCGTAGCATCTCACCATCATTTTTATAACGAAAAATTTCCACTTCTAACAGCATCAATAAGAATAAAATATAGGAATTAACCATGGAGCTAACAGACTTATGCAAAAGAACTAAACAAAAATATTTTTAAAGGAAAAGGCAGAGTAAAAGAAATTAAAGAAGACATGAATAAATGGAAAGTGCTCATGGACTGAAAGACTTAATATTGCTTAGAGGACACTGCTAAGCAAAGTATACTGAATATATACTGGTAACGATTGCAAAGCAAGATGAATGGACCTCATACTGCTGAGCTATAAACTTAAAGTCATTTACAAGGCATGTATGTTATATATAACCATATAAAGAAAGTGTACCAGAAAAAGAAATCTTGTGCAAAATCACAGAATAAATGCAGTCCCAGGATTAGAAACTTATTGTAATCTTTTTTTTCTATGTGTGTGTGTTTGTGTGTTAGCCACTCAGCTGTGTGCAACTCTTTGTGACCCATGGAGTGTAACCCACCAGGCTCCTCTCTGCGTGGAATTCTCTAGGCAAGAATACTGGAGTGCATAGCCCTTCCCTTCTCCGGGGGGATCTTTCCAACCCAGGGATCAAACTCAGGTCTCCTGCATTGCAGGCGCATTCTTTACCCTCTGAGCCACCAGGGAAGCCCCCACCTTTTTTCAGAGATGGAGCTGTCAAGATGGGGCCATCTGCTTCCGGTAATGATATCTGAACTGCTACTCTGCTAGCCATGATATCCACCCATGGTGTGCCCCTTTGTGTGGAGTAATTCTCCCAGGAAGATAGAGCACGGGGTGAGCAATCACTTAGTTTCACCTTCCCCTTAAAGGGCTTTCTTATGGTGGAAACGTCAAGGTTGGCAATCTCACACTGATAATTGCCGCCATTACGCATCTGAACAGGGGCTGAGGTTAGGTCCTTGTAATCCATGGACAGAATGGTGTTCTCTGTGGCTGTTAGATTCTGGTCATTGAAGATCCAGCTGGTGTTGACCTCAGCCTCATCTGTGATACACAACAGGATCACATTGTGCTCTTCCAAAGCAGGAAGTGGGAGCTGGCATGGCAGGGTGCCCTTAGCCTCCTAGGAGGAATGGACAGCGTAGAACAGACACCTAGGAGGGGCCCAGAGAGTCTGTTAGAGGGAAGGATGGATTTCTGGCTCCTTCTCCACCTGCTTAACCAAAGTGAGATTCACCCTGTTCATTTCCTGTGTGTTCTGTAGGGCCCAATGTTGCCCTCTAGGGGTCATAAGCAGACCTGGGGCCAGTTTACCAGGCTCCAACGGCCGTGAGCTGGCCCTAAGCTCAGGGCAGAGAGGGGCTGAGACCTCCACACTGATGGGCTGATCAGCCCAGGTCCTGGTCACTGTAGGTCCCCAGGCTTTTGAACTTCTCCCAGTACAAGGTGAGCCCAGGGAGTAGGTGGCTGTTGCCCAGAGGCAGGACAACTGTCCTTCCAGGTAGACATGCACCTCAGGAGTAACTCTCAGTCCCCAAGACTTCAAAGGAAGGACTGGGTGGGGGATTGTTTCTGAGGCTTTGGGTAGACAGTGACTGCCAGGGACTGGAGCCCAGAAGACCCTGGGCTTCCTCCCTCACAGTCCTGGGGCTGCACCAGGTCACCTGCTCTTGTCAGCTTCCCCAGATCGAGGACCCAGGGCAGCTCTTTCTGGGGATCTTTCCAACCCAGGGATCAAACTCAGGTCTCCTGCATTGCAGGCGCATTCTTTACCCTCTGAGCCACCAGGGAAGCCCCCACCTTTTTTCAGAGATGGAGCTGTCAAGATGGGGCCATCTGCTTCCGGTAATGATATCTGAACTGCTACTCTGCTAGCCATGATATCCACCCATGGTGTGCCCCTTTGTGTGGAGTAATTCTCCCAGGAAGATAGAGCACGGGGTGAGCAATCACTTAGTTTCACCTTCCCCTTAAAGGGCTTTCTTATGGTGGAAACGTCAAGGTTGGCAATCTCACACTGATAATTGCCGCCATTACGCATCTGAACAGGGGCTGAGGTTAGGTCCTTGTAATCCATGGACAGAATGGTGTTCTCTGTGGCTGTTAGATTCTGGTCATTGAAGATCCAGCTGGTGTTGACCTCAGCCTCATCTGTGATACACAACAGGATCACATTGTGCTCTTCCAAAGCAGGAAGTGGGAGCTGGCATGGCAGGGTGCCCTTAGCCTCCTAGGAGGAATGGACAGCGTAGAACAGACACCTAGGAGGGGCCCAGAGAGTCTGTTAGAGGGAAGGATGGATTTCTGGCTCCTTCTCCACCTGCTTAACCAAAGTGAGATTCACCCTGTTCATTTCCTGTGTGTTCTGTAGGGCCCAATGTTGCCCTCTAGGGGTCATAAGCAGACCTGGGGCCAGTTTACCAGGCTCCAACGGCCGTGAGCTGGCCCTAAGCTCAGGGCAGAGAGGGGCTGAGACCTCCACACTGATGGGCTGATCAGCCCAGGTCCTGGTCACTGTAGGTCCCCAGGCTTTTGAACTTCTCCCAGTACAAGGTGAGCCCAGGGAGTAGGTGGCTGTTGCCCAGAGGCAGGACAACTGTCCTTCCAGGTAGACATGCACCTCAGGAGTAACTCTCAGTCCCCAAGACTTCAAAGGAAGGACTGGGTGGGGGATTGTTTCTGAGGCTTTGGGTAGACAGTGACTGCCAGGGACTGGAGCCCAGAAGACCCTGGGCTTCCTCCCCTCACAGTCCTGGGGCTGCACCAGGTCACCTGCTCTTGTCAGCTTCCCCGCAGATCGAGGACCCAGGGCAGCTCTTTCTGGAGACTCCCTGTGAGTTCCTCTGTCTGGGGAAGAGGAGACCCCCTTGTGGGACTCAACGCCCTTGGAGATGGAGCAGCTGCAGAAGCTGGGTTCCCAACTTCTGTGGCTGAATCTAACAGCCACAGAATCTAACAGCCACAGGGTTCCCAGTCCCATCCTGCTCTGGGGGTTCCCATCCTTTCCCAGAGACCCTGGGAGGGGCTGAGGTATCTCCAGGGATCAGAGCCAGGTGTCCCTTCAGATCAGGGACCTAGGGACTAGAAGTGGCTCCCTGATTCTCTTGAGTTCACGCTTGGGTTCCCTTCTCCACTGTTTGAATCCCGTTGGGATGGAGGATCTGGAGTTTGTTTCCAGGTCAGGTATCTATGAGAAGGGGAAGGACTCAGGCTGCTGGGTTAGGTCCTCCAGGGAGACCAGAAGCTTCTCACACAGTAGAGATGGTAGAGGGCGTGATTATCTGGGAATGAGCAGGAGTAGAGGCCTCACAGTGAAGAGGGCCCTGTCCTCTGTCCTCTCTCCTGACTCCTGGAGGAATAGCTGTCCCATCTGGGAGCAGCTCTGGGCACTGGCAGGTCTCCCCCCAGGCTGATGTCAGTGTCCCTGTGTCCATCAGGAATATTTTCCGACCTCTAGGTGTCACACTAAGGGTGAACCATGATGTGGTACCCCTCATCCTTTCAATGAGTGTTGATTGAACATCTCGGAGTAAGTGCACACACACTGCTTTCCACTTCATCCTCCCAGACAACTGTTGCTAGAGTGGAGGCTTCTGTTCAGAGTTCCCCTGGTCTCAAGGAAATGACAAACACATTTAAAAAAGATTATGTATTAGGGTGGGTCTTCTATGTATGTGCTGGGTCTTCGTTGCTGGGCGGGCTTTCTCTAGTTGTGGTGTATGGGCTTCTCATTGTGATGGTTTCTCTTGTTACAGAACATGGGCTCTAGACTTTCTGGCTTCTGTATTTGCAGCACATAGGCTCAGTAGCTGCAGCTCCAGGGCGTTAAAGCACAGGCTCAGTAGTTGCAGTGCACAGGCTTCGTGGCTCCAAGGCCTTTGGGATCTTCTCTGACCAGGGATAGAGCCCATGTCTCCTGCGTTGGCAGGCGGATTCTTTACCACTGAGCCACCAGGAAAGTCCTGAAAAGCACGTTTGTCATCAGGGGCTTTATGTTGATGTCTCTTGCCCTGGCTCCACCCCCTGCTCTCACTGTGGGACTCTCAAAGATTAGATCTCTGCCTCCCATCCCCGAGTTGCCTGAGGCCTCACACGGCCTCTCTGGCACAACAGGCTGGGTGCTGGGTGCTCTTCAAATCAAGTCAACCACCGCCCAGAGCCTCATTTATTTCTTCTAGTATTGGGGAGAAGGTCTGGGTGATGACATCAGACATCTTGTGGGAACTCACCTCTAAGCCTTGACAACCACCACTAGAGGCAACTGGCAGCAGTCGGGGGGTCCCTTCTAGTGGCATCTTGGCGAGGGGCGGGGGTAGATCAGATGCTGGAGGTGTCCCAGGGTCCATGAAAACTGAGAGTGGAATTACTGCCTTCCAGTAGGGTTAAGCTCCAAGAGGTTCCAGTGTCCCTGGACAAGGTTGGAGGTAAAGCCCATGGTTCTGTTGGTGGTTTGGATTGAGTGACAAAAAGACCCAGAGACCCTGGAGCCAGCACTCGGCCCTGCATTCACTAATCAGCCTCCCAGCAAATTCAAGGGCTTTGTGGCTGAAAGGCACCGCAAGGGGGCAATTTCCAGGTGAATTTCCCGGGGGTGGCTGCTCTGTCTCCCAAGGACCAAGGAGACCATGCCTCAGCTTATCCAGCAGCTGACTCTGAGAGAGGGCCCTGGAGCAGCCTCCATTTTTTTTATTATTATTATTTGATTTTAAAGAGAAATGAAAGTGAAAATATTATTCACTCAGTTGTGTATGACTGTTTGTGACTGTAGCTGCCAAGCTCCTCTATTTATGGAATTCTCTAGGCAAGAATACTGAAGTGGGTTGCCATGCCCTCCTCTAGGGGATCTTTCCAACCCAGGGATCATCATAAATATTGGACATTTTATATGCTAGGAAATGGTACCAGTTTTATTTTAAAAAAACAAAACCAAAAACGTGTATTATCTTTAAGTAGACAATGTCTGATTCATTGTTTTCACTTCTTACTTTGCCTTGCCTAGCTCTTACCTCAGAAAGTTTCATGGAATGAGTAAAAGAGTAAAAATTTGGGCAGTGGAGAGAGATTGAAGGTGGCATTGGATAGAGGTATGGATATAATGTGGATATAGTTTGGAATGAACAGGTAAAGTGGGTCGTCTGGATTGAATGCGTGTTTTTTTTTTTTTGAATGCGTGTTTTTAGACCACATTAGAAAATGATTTTGATCTACCACGTTTAAGTATATTTATTGGCTTTTGTTTGCTACTTGCCTGGTTGTGTTTAAGGTTGGGGAGCGGGGAGGGGACCAGCTAGGCACCTGGAGATTCTTGGTTTCTTTCAGGGAAGTAAGCTTAAGTCTGTGTAAAGGGGAGGCCCCAGGGAAAGACCAACAAGAAAAGAAAGCACTAGAAAAGGTAATATTCTTGGGGGAAATGTGTTGGCGATGATTTAGGGAGTGGGGAGAGGGGTGGGGAGCTTGAGGTGAGAGAAGAGCACCTTCGAGGCACTCGCACCGCCTTGTTAGCTGAGGATGTTTCATCGGGAGGGTGGGCTCTCAGAGCACCTATAAGGGCAGAGAAAAGCTTTCCAGTTGACATCGTCTGAGAAATTGCTGGCAGGCTCTGGAGGGCTTGCTTGGTTTCTTGTGGCCCTGCATTCACTAATCAGCTAGCTTCAAGGGCTTTGTGGCTGAAAGGCACCGCAAGGGGGCAATTTCCAGGTGAATTTCCCGGGGGTGGCTGCTCTGTCTCCCAAGGACCAAGGAGACCATGCCTCAGCTTATCCAGCAGCTGACTCTGAGAGAGGGCCCTGGAGCAGCCTCCATTTTTTTTATTATTATTATTTGATTTTAAAGAGAAATGAAAGTGAAAATATTATTCACTCAGTTGTGTATGACTGTTTGTGACTGTAGCTGCCAAGCTCCTCTATTTATGGAATTCTCTAGGCAAGAATACTGAAGTGGGTTGCCATGCCCTCCTCTAGGGGATCTTTCCAACCCAGGGATCATCATAAATATTGGACATTTTATATGCTAGGAAATGGTACCAGTTTTATTTTAAAAAAACAAAACCAAAAACGTGTATTATCTTTAAGTAGACAATGTCTGATTCATTGTTTTCACTTCTTACTTTGCCTTGCCTAGCTCTTACCTCAGAAAGTTTCATGGAATGAGTAAAAGAGTAAAAATTTGGGCAGTGGAGAGAGATTGAAGGTGGCATTGGATAGAGGTATGGATATAATGTGGATATAGTTTGGAATGAACAGGTAAAGTGGGTCGTCTGGATTGAATGCGTGTTTTTTTTTTTTTGAATGCGTGTTTTTAGACCACATTAGAAAATGATTTTGATCTACCACGTTTAAGTATATTTATTGGCTTTTGTTTGCTACTTGCCTGGTTGTGTTTAAGGTTGGGGAGCGGGGAGGGGACCAGCTAGGCACCTGGAGATTCTTGGTTTCTTTCAGGGAAGTAAGCTTAAGTCTGTGTAAAGGGGAGGCCCCAGGGAAAGACCAACAAGAAAAGAAAGCACTAGAAAAGGTAATATTCTTGGGGGAAATGTGTTGGCGATGATTTAGGGAGTGGGGAGAGGGGTGGGGAGCTTGAGGTGAGAGAAGAGCACCTTCGAGGCACTCGCACCGCCTTGTTAGCTGAGGATGTTTCATCGGGAGGGTGGGCTCTCAGAGCACCTATAAGGGCAGAGAAAAGCTTTCCAGTTGACATCGTCTGAGAAATTGCTGGCAGGCTCTGGAGGGCTTGCTTGGTTTCTTGTGGTGTCTTCGGTGTCCTAGGGTGAAAGGGAGACACTACTGTTAAAAGCATTTTTAGAATTAAATTTTTTATGAGAACTTTCAAGATGGTCAGTGTAAGACTCATCCAATGGGAAAAAATTTAAATGAAAAAGTGTACCCAAAAAAGAAATAAAGGATGCCCCAACCACTACCTCTACTTCTCATTCTGGGCAGCAAACTAGTTTGCTACATTGTTTCCCATCCCTTTGGTAAATAAACGTAATTGTTGTTGTTAGTCACTCAGCCATGTCTGACTGTTTGCAACCTGGTGGACTATAGCCCTCCAGGCTCCTCTGTCAATGGGATTTCCCCCTGCAAGAATACTGGAGTGGGCCGTCATTTCCTTCTCCAGGGATCATCCTGTTCTTGATAACGTAATATCAAAATAATACCATAAGATCAATCAGTTTAACACTTGCCAGTATACTTTATATGACGTTTAATTATATCCAGATTAGGGAGGAATCTCATTTTGTTTGACCTTGACACTGTCGTCATGATCAGAGATCAGTGACCAGGTCCCGAACAGCCCCATCTCCCTCCACTTCCATAAGTGATAGCATTCTATCATTAGAGAACTTGGTTAGACCTCTCTAGTGTTATGAGAATTGCATCCTGCTTTTCCTGATCTTCCTGTTTCCCCACACATTGATGTTGATGTGTGTTCATCCTGATCTTCATGTCATCTCTCTTGTCTCTTGACCCCTGCTTCATCCTGAGTTGGGGCTTCCCAGGTGACTCAGATAGTAAACAATCTGCCTGTAGTGCAGGACCCCCGGGTTGGATCCCTGGGTGAGGAAGATCCTCTGGAGAAGGAAATGGCACCCCACTCCAGTATTCTTGCCTGGATAATCCCGTGGACAGAGGAGTCTGGTGGGTTAAGTCTGTGTAAAGGGGAGGCCCCAGGGAAAGACCAACAAGAAAAGAAAGCACTAGAAAAGGTAATATTCTTGGGGGAAATGTGTTGGCGATGATTTAGGGAGTGGGGAGAGGGGTGGGGAGCTTGAGGTGAGAGAAGAGCACCTTCGAGGCACTCGCACCGCCTTGTTAGCTGAGGATGTTTCATCGGGAGGGTGGGCTCTCAGAGCACCTATAAGGGCAGAGAAAAGCTTTCCAGTTGACATCGTCTGAGAAATTGCTGGCAGGCTCTGGAGGGCTTGCTTGGTTTCTTGTGGTGTCTTCGGTGTCCTAGGGTGAAAGGGAGACACTACTGTTAAAAGCATTTTTAGAATTAAATTTTTTATGAGAACTTTCAAGATGGTCAGTGTAAGACTCATCCAATGGGAAAAAATTTAAATGAAAAAGTGTACCCAAAAAAGAAATAAAGGATGCCCCAACCACTACCTCTACTTCTCATTCTGGGCAGCAAACTAGTTTGCTACATTGTTTCCCATCCCTTTGGTAAATAAACGTAATTGTTGTTGTTAGTCACTCAGCCATGTCTGACTGTTTGCAACCTGGTGGACTATAGCCCTCCAGGCTCCTCTGTCAATGGGATTTCCCCCTGCAAGAATACTGGAGTGGGCCGTCATTTCCTTCTCCAGGGATCATCCTGTTCTTGATAACGTAATATCAAAATAATACCATAAGATCAATCAGTTTAACACTTGCCAGTATACTTTATATGACGTTTAATTATATCCAGATTAGGGAGGAATCTCATTTTGTTTGACCTTGACACTGTCGTCATGATCAGAGATCAGTGACCAGGTCCCGAACAGCCCCATCTCCCTCCACTTCCATAAGTGATAGCATTCTATCATTAGAGAACTTGGTTAGACCTCTCTAGTGTTATGAGAATTGCATCCTGCTTTTCCTGATCTTCCTGTTTCCCCCCACATTGATGTTGATGTGTGTTCATCCTGATCTTCATGTCATCTCTCTTGTCTCTTGACCCCTGCTTCATCCTGAGTTGGGGCTTCCCAGGTGACTCAGATAGTAAACAATCTGCCTGTAGTGCAGGACCCCCGGGTTGGATCCCTGGGTGAGGAAGATCCTCTGGAGAAGGAAATGGCACCCCACTCCAGTATTCTTGCCTGGATAATTCCATGGACAGAGGAGCCTGGTGGGTTACAGTCCATGGCATCACAAAGAGTTGTACACGACTGAGTGACTAACACTTTGACTTTCATTCCCTAGTTGATTCCACAGAGTGACTCTGGTTGAAGGAAGGTCACTCTTTGGCCACTTACTGTTTTTCTTCATCCTGCCCGTGAGATGATCACAGGGACATGACTTCTTGGTCAGCCCAGGTGCTGTTATGAGTGTTCTTTTAGGGGGTCTCAGGAACCAATCTGAAATAATAGGGCTGCTGTTTAGGAGGGTTCATATATTGGAGGGCTAGGATTTTATTTGCCATCCCCCTTGCCTTTCAGTTGTTTTTCATACTGCAATGGGAAAGGGTCAACACAGAACAGTGGAGATAATCCAGTTATACGAGCACCAGGGTCGTGAAGTTGCTTTGCTGACCTGTATGGGCAAGAACTTGGTGGGAGCTTTGGAGGAAGCATCAGAGTTTGCTTAGAGAAAAAAAAATAAATGAGGAATGGCTGGGAGGGAGGTTTAAGAGAGAGAGGGGAGATATGTATACTTATGACTGATTCACGTTGTTGTATGACAGACACCAACACACCATTGTAAAGCAATGATCTTCCAATGAAAAATAAATGTACACAAATGAGGAATAAGACCTAGGTGCTTGCCTTTTAGTGGCTGCTTTACCTCAAGCAAGCCATTTTGCCTGTCTGATGTTAGTCTTGCCTTGTGAGTAAAATGAGGTTGAGAATGGGGTCCAGGAAGGTCTTGGAAGGCGGACCTGGGTTGTTGGGGAACAGGGTAAGAGAGAGAGGGCAGCCAGAGGTTCTGCCAGCTCCACCTGGACCCTGGAGGCATCTGGCTCTTCCATGAGACTCAGGAAGTAATGAGTGTTGGTGCTGCGTGTGGTGGGCTGGGGGAGATAAGGGGGTGATTGCAGCTTGGATAACATCTGCTCTGGTCTCAGAGGGATGCAGGGGAGCAAGTGGGGATCTCGATGGGGCATTGTTGTCAATACTGTGTCACTGACCTTTGCACTCACATTCTTGGATCCACCTCCCAGAAGCCTGGTGTTGATCCCTGCGGCCTCTGGCAACCCCTGTAGAAAAGAAACTGGTCATTTCCAGTCACTGGAAAGGGAAGACGTCAAGAGACTCAGTCCCTTAATCACTGTGCTTCCCACATCAGTGCAGCTGCATTGTTTTTCCTTTTGACTTAGGGATCTAGGGTAAGTCAAGAGAGGAATATTTCCAATGGATAAGGAATTGAGGTGTAAAACATGGCCTAGAGAAAAGCTTAGCTGGAGATAGGTGGGGAAAGAATGGCCTCTGGATAGAAGTAAGGACCAAAGGCAGGGGATTAATCAAGACCTCACAACTTGCCCTCATTAAGATCCCTCTCGGGGCTTCCCCTGGTGGTCCAGTGGGTAAGGACACCGCCTTGCAGTGCAAGGGGTGCCGGTTCGATCCCTGGCCTGGGAAGATCCCACGTGCCGTGGAGCGGCTAGACGGATGTGTCCAATTACTGAGCCAGAGCTCTGGTGCGCATGCGCCCAGAGCCGGTGCTCTGCAACGACAGATGCCACCGTGATGGGAGGCCCACAGGAGCCAAAGAACAAAGATGGATGAAAATAGAGAAATGAAAGACCAATAGAAGTGGCCCGCCCGCTCCCCTCCCTCCCCAATCCGACCCCCGCCCAAGAATAAAATAAATAAATAAATCTTAAAAAAAAAAAAGATCCCTCTGGTATACACATTAGAATCCTCATGACTGCAGGAATGAGAGCAAGGAGTAGACTATTCCATTAACCAGTCAGGAACTTCACCTGACCTCTGTGTTTGGTTATATTTGAATCCATAGTCCCAGTTCAACTCTAAGTGGATGATCCTTATCTTTGTTCCTCTGGAAGAAAGCCATTCCTCCTGTGGCCTCGATCCAAGTCTGTCTATCACCTGATGCCCTCTTAGTCCCGTTTTGTGTTTCTTGATATCATTACCAAGTGGTTAAAGCATTGCAGTGATTAACTAATCGTTATCTCTTTTATTTTCATGTGAGAAAACTGAAGCCCAGAGAGAGCAAATGAAATGCCCATGTTCGCAAAGGGAAGGGTGACTCACTGGGAGCTAAAACCCAGGTCCAAGGCTCTCCATCTTTGTTTGTTCATTGACCCTACGTGGCCTAATATTCTAGGAGCTATTTATCATAAGTAATACAATTAGTAAGTAATCTTACAAGGAATTATTCTATTATTGTTAAGTAATTTATTTCTTAACATTGTCATTGCTTCTCAGCTATTTCTTCCGCCACCCTTTTCCCTGTGAAAAGCATATTAAGCAGATATGTGGTTATTTTAGAGATAAAACAAGATCAGATTTTATTTGGAGGATTTCTGGGCAGGAAGATTGTGTAATGTTATTTCTTCTCACCAGTCTTGGTCCAGCCTTGCCACCTACCTTTGCTTGAGAAACAAGAATTCAGCCTGGCCATCACCGGTTTCCTGTGGTTTGTAATTTTGTGCGGTGAGCTTTTCCCAACTCGTTGTCCTTGTGCATTTGGAACTACTTCAAGCCATGGGATTTCGGTGGGAGCCCCTTTGGTCCAATTACTGAGCCAGAGCTCTGGAGCGCATGCGCCCAGAGCCGGTGCTCTGCAACGACAGATGCCACCGTGATGGGAGGCCCACAGGAGCCAAAGAACAAAGATGGATGAAAATAGAGAAATGAAAGACCAATAGAAGTGGCCCGCCCGCTCCCCTCCCTCCCCAACCCGACCCCCGCCCAAGAATAAAATAAATAAATAAATCTTAAAAAAAAAAAAGATCCCTCTGGTATACACATTAGAATCCTCATGACTGCAGGAATGAGAGCAAGGAGTAGACTATTCCATTAACCAGTCAGGAACTTCACCTGACCTCTGTGTTTGGTTATATTTGAATCCATAGTCCCAGTTCAACTCTAAGTGGATGATCCTTATCTTTGTTCCTCTGGAAGAAAGCCATTCCTCCTGTGGCCTCGATCCAAGTCTGTCTATCACCTGATGCCCTCTTAGTCCCGTTTTGTGTTTCTTGATATCATTACCAAGTGGTTAAAGCATTGCAGTGATTAACTAATCGTTATCTCTTTTATTTTCATGTGAGAAAACTGAAGCCCAGAGAGAGCAAATGAAATGCCCATGTTCGCAAAGGGAAGGGTGACTCACTGGGAGCTAAAACCCAGGTCCAAGGCTCTCCATCTTTGTTTGTTCATTGACCCTACGTGGCCTAATATTCTAGGAGCTATTTATCATAAGTAATACAATTAGTAAGTAATCTTACAAGGAATTATTCTATTATTGTTAAGTAATTTATTTCTTAACATTGTCATTGCTTCTCAGCTATTTCTTCCGCCACCCTTTTCCCTGTGAAAAGCATATTAAGCAGATATGTGGTTATTTTAGAGATAAAACAAGATCAGATTTTATTTGGAGGATTTCTGGGCAGGAAGATTGTGTAATGTTATTTCTTCTCACCAGTCTTGGTCCAGCCTTGCCACCTACCTTTGCTTGAGAAACAAGAATTCAGCCTGGCCATCACCGGTTTCCTGTGGTTTGTAATTGTGCTGCAACCTGGTGATTCGGTGAGCTTTTCCCAACTCGTTGTCCTTGTGCATTTGGAACTACTTCAAGCCATGGGATTCTCCAGGCAAAAATACTGGAGTGGGTAGCCTTTCCTTTTTTCCAGGGGATCTTTTCCACCCAGGGATTGAACCCAGGTATCCTGAATTGCAGGCGGATTCTTTACCACCTGAGCCACCAGGGAAGCTCAACAACACTGCAGTAGATAGAGTATCCCTTCTCCAGGGCACCTTTTTGACTCAGGAGTCCAGCATGGCAGGTGGATTCATTACCAGCTGAGCTACGAGGAAACCCCTTCCAACCCTAACCCTAACCCAATTTATTGAATCCTTACTAGGTTCAAATTATACATCATTTGTTCTTCACAATAGATGTGCACACTCCATGATATTATGCTCACTTTAAGATGATAAAACTGAAGCTTATCCAGGATTTCGGTAAAGAATTCACCTGCCAAACAGGAGACTCAGGTTTGATCCCTGGGTTGGGAAGATCCCCTGGAGAAGGAAATGGCATCCCACTCCAGTATTCTTGCCTGGGGAATCCCATGGACAGAGGAGCCTGGTGGGCTACAGTCCATGGGGTTGTGAAGAATCGGACATGACAGAGTACACACACACCCCAGGGTTCAGGGTTACAAAGTAAGTGACGCAACCAGGGCTTGAATCGCGGTCCAGGGGAGTCTAAACGTGTCTCCATATTTGAGAATTCTTGGTAGAGGGCAATGGCTCCACTGGGGAGCGGTTTCTCTCCAGAACATGATTGGCCCTGACTGGAGACATTTGGGGCTGTATTAACTGGGGGTGAGGAAGGGGAGGGGCTGCTCTTGGCTTCTGGAGGGTAGAGGCCACAGGGATGTTGCTCAACAGGTTAGAAAGCACGGAACAGCACACCCTGCCCACCTTACAATGAAGAATTACTAAGCTCTAATGTCAATAGAGCTGCTATGAAACCTAGGTGTCCAGTCTCCAAAGGGGAACATTCTGAACTCAGAAACCTGAGGATTCATATTTCCACTTGCATGTATTTATTGAGCACCATGAAGGGTCATGTGAGGGCTATGAAAACAAGACTGGGTTGTGCCAGTGCATTGAAGGGGGGAGGAGACACATGGTGATTCGGTGAGCTTTTCCCAACTCGTTGTCCTTGTGCATTTGGAACTACTTCAAGCCATGGGATTCTCCAGGCAAAAATACTGGAGTGGGTAGCCTTTCCTTTTTTCCAGGGGATCTTTTCCACCCAGGGATTGAACCCAGGTATCCTGAATTGCAGGCGGATTCTTTACCACCTGAGCCACCAGGGAAGCTCAACAACACTGCAGTAGATAGAGTATCCCTTCTCCAGGGCACCTTTTTGACTCAGGAGTCCAGCATGGCAGGTGGATTCATTACCAGCTGAGCTACGAGGAAACCCCTTCCAACCCTAACCCTAACCCAATTTATTGAATCCTTACTAGGTTCAAATTATACATCATTTGTTCTTCACAATAGATGTGCACACTCCATGATATTATGCTCACTTTAAGATGATAAAACTGAAGCTTATCCAGGATTTCGGTAAAGAATTCACCTGCCAAACAGGAGACTCAGGTTTGATCCCTGGGTTGGGAAGATCCCCTGGAGAAGGAAATGGCATCCCACTCCAGTATTCTTGCCTGGGGAATCCCATGGACAGAGGAGCCTGGTGGGCTACAGTCCATGGGGTTGTGAAGAATCGGACATGACAGAGTACACACACACCCCAGGGTTCAGGGTTACAAAGTAAGTGACGCAACCAGGGCTTGAATCGCGGTCCAGGGGAGTCTAAACGTGTCTCCATATTTGAGAATTCTTGGTGGAGGGCAATGGCTCCACTGGGGAGCGGGTTCTCTCAGAACATGATTGGCCCTGACTGGAGACATTTGGGGCTGTATTAACTGGGGGTGAGGAAGGGGAGGGGCTGCTCTTGGCTTCTGGAGGGTAGAGGCCACAGGGATGTTGCTCAACAGGTTAGAAAGCACGGAACAGCACACCCTGCCCACCTTACAATGAAGAATTACTAAGCTCTAATGTCAATAGAGCTGCTATGAAACCTAGGTGTCCAGTCTCCAAAGGGGAACATTCTGAACTCAGAAACCTGAGGATTCATATTTCCACTTGCATGTATTTATTGAGCACCATGAAGGGTCATGTGAGGGCTATGAAAACAAGACTGGGTTGTGCCAGTGCTGAGGTTGCCGTGCAGAACGGCAGGGGTGGGGGTAGGAGACACAGCGACATTCAACTCAAGGCAGAACGTGAGATGTGCAGAGTCCAGGCAGGGCCGAGCTTGTGCACGGGAAGGAGGGCTCACGTCTGACTCTGGGACACATCAGGGCAGCCGTGGGATGGGCTGAGCTGGTGGGAGGGCACAAGAGCAGCTGGGGAGCAGCCAAGGTCAGGCTGAGAGGAGCATGGAGCCCTCCTTAGAGTGGGCACAGAGGTGTGGGGTGGGGGCCTGGAAAGGCAGCGGCAGCTGGAGCTTGGAATCGAGGCTGAGGACTCCAGCCTGGGGCCTGTCACGGTGGTGGGAAAGCCTTCCCTCCCAGAAGGCTGGTCTGTCTGCCTTCCCCTCGGCCCAGGGAGGAGGGGCTCAGCAGCTTCCAGAGAGCTGTCTCTATGAGGGAGGGAGGGAGGGGACGCTGGACATGGGGTGCGGTAGCGTGAAGTCCTGATTCTAGGACCGACTCGGTGCTGAGGGTGTCACAGAGCTATTTCACCTCAAAGTCATGCTTGGGGAGATGGTCCCTCTAGTGAGAACGCAGGCGGGGATGGGGTCCCTTCTGCACAGTTGTTCTGCTAAGGGCTGGGCCACTCCGGCTGTAGGGAAAAGTGGGGCCGATTAGGAACCCCTAACCTGGGTCTGCTTCCCAGAGGCGAGCTGTTCAGACAGGGCTGGTGTTGAGTCCTGCCCCAGGCGCGAGGCCTTGTTCAAGGCCACAGAAGCGGAGCCAAGGACCAGGGTCACCTCGGAAGCTGACTGAGCCCTTTGTAACTGTGGCCAACCCCCCCCCTGATCATCCCTGACGAGCTTCCTGACTCCCAGTTGAACAGACATGCCCACTCCGGTGAGCACCCAGTAGCGCCCCAACCAACCACCTAACAGGAATTTTCCGGTCTCGAGGCTATAAACATCGGCCATTAACTCATGAAAACTGTCGACTCTCCCTGGTCTGTCGGGAGTTGTCAGCCGGCTGTGCTTCCAGTGCCCACTTTGTCTCTCCTCTTCCCCTCTGAAAGGCACTGTGCCTGGAAATTCTTTTCCAACCTGCTCTCAGACGGCCTCAACATTTGGTGAAACCACTACTTCAAACTTGGCTGCTACCTGGAGGTGAGATTTTCATGGTTTATCACCTTACCGTGGAATAGCATTAAACATCGTTGGGGCACGTCTGGTCCTCTAGGAAGAACATCACCGAGGATGACTGTGGACGCACGTGTGCCTTCAACACCCTCCCTGCACGGCCTCCAGGCCTGGGCCCAGGACACTCCTTACTCTTGGGAACAGGGACGGCCGGAGAGGTAAGCCACCTCCCCTGCCAGTTACCCACGCAGACACTCCACACACACGGCTCCTTTGACTTCACGGCTCTCTTAGGATTTACGTTCAGTTCTTTGCTTTTTTTGTAAATGAAGAAATGGGCACCGAGACCGGCTAACTTCCCGCTAATCCCCGTGGCCTGAAGGGGCTGCATTTGACTGCGTGTGTATTCATGCTGTTTCCTGTTTGCCACATTTCTCCCCTCTTTTCACCTTTCATAGAAAGTGGATTTTTTTTACCTGAGTGTGAGCTGCTGGAGGCCGAGGACGTCAGCATCAGCGGCAGCAACAGAAGGAGGGAAGAGACGAGAACCTTCATCTCAGCTGCGTGTGGTCTGAAGAGTGTGTGGCAGGTTCCCAGTGAGAGAGGGGGCGGCTCAGGCTCAGGCCGTGTGTGTGGTCCGTGGCTGGGGTGGGGGGTGGGGTTCTGCAGGTTGCTCCCAGGTCCGTGTTCCCACTCGAGAGTGAGAAGGGCTGAGTGACGCTGGCCTTGTTAGGTAACAGGTCAGATTGTGTGTTTTATAGGAACCCGGGAGGTAAAACTGGCCAAACAAAAGGAATGAGGCCTTCTTAGGAGCACGAGAGGGTGACTGGTAACTTGGCAGCTGTACTGGTCTCCTCCCTCCTCCCTCCCACCTCCCCACCCACAGTGTGCTATGATTTTTTCTTCTGGCCCATTTGAATCTCCTTATGTATTTGAGTGATGTCCTCTAGCTTAGTGTCTGGCAGGAAACGTGAGGGCTAAGGGCTGGCAAAGAGGTTGACACGGGCTGTCTTCCCTCGGTCCTCCCCACCCCGCATCCTGGGCAACAGCAGTGCTGTTGTTGGGACGTGGTCGCGTCCCCACTGTGGATAGTTCCCTCCAAGTCTGTGGCTGCGTAAGGAGGGAAGCAGAGAGGATGGAGGACAAGGGCTTTTCTCTCTGGCCCTGAACCCTGCCCTAGAGCACTGGGCCTCCTTGTTGGTGGTCAGGCAGGTGACTGTGGCCTCAAGGTTGCTGTTTTGACGCTGTTGTATCCGCCTCTCTGTGACCCCATGGACTGCAGCACACCAGGCTTCCCTGTCCTCCACCATCTCCCAGAGTTTGCTCAGACTCTTATCCATTGAGTGAGAGATGCCATCCAACCATCTCATCCTCTGCTGCCCCCTTATCCTCCTGCCCACAGTCTTTCCCAGCATCAGGGTCTTTACCAGTGAACTGGCTCTTTGCATCTGGTGGCCAAAGTATTGGAGCTTTGTGGTATGTGGCTTCGTGGCTCCTGCCTAAAGGAGAGGGACCTGGGCTGGTGGAAGACCCTCAAGGCTTCAGGTCCAAGAGGGTTTGAGAAACAGGAGCCACAGCAGGGACAGTGTTTGCCCAGGTGGCTGGGGCTCTCGACGTGAGGCCTTGTTTGGAATCCACCCAAGGTGAAAGACAGAGGTGGTGCTTCCTGGAGCAAACCTCAAGGGTCCAGAATATCAGCACTGACCAATGTGACTCATTTTGAAGACTTTAGGAAATGGGCTCAAAGACAGCTGAGAGGCAAGGCTTTAAAGGGCTGGGTGATATTTGTAGGGCTGAGGGGAGAGAGAACAAGGAAGTCCTCCTTGACTCATCCAGGCAGGTGTGAAAAAGGAGTTTGTTCCAGCCAAGAGGAGAGAAGAGGCCAGGCATGGGTTTTGTTTGCTCATTCCTACACTGTCGATTTCAGATTATTTCCGCCTGTGGACAAGTTGGAGAGTTGATTGTCGACTTTGCTACAAAGTTTATCAGCTTCCGCAGGTGCCTGGCACTGGGTTAGGCCGTGGCAATTGTCCTTGAGGTGAAGGCTCTGTCTGAGCTTGGTCCGAGGTGTAAACCACGAATGTGGCTCCTCCCTGAAAAATTCTTGTTTTAGAAAAGTTACTGATTTATAGTTGCCCTGCGTCTTTGTTGCTTTGCATCAGCTCTCTCCAGGTGCAGTGAGGAGGGGCTACTCTTCATTGCAGTGACGTGTGGGCTCCCCACTGGGGCAGCTCTAGGCGGCCAGGCTCAGCAGTTGCGGCACAGCGGCTTAGCTGCTCTGTGGCCTGTGGAATCTTCCCAACTCAGGAATCAAGCCCGTGTCCCCTGTTGGGGCGGGCAGATCCTTATCCACTGCACCCTGGAAAATTCTAACAAGGATCTCTGTCCTCAGGAAGCTCAAGTCTAAACCACAGAGATGTGCACACACTTCCTAAAACCTAGAGGTAGAGTGCAACCACTTTCAGGAGTGGCAGCAATGAACGGTGGCCTGTGAGGAGCTCAGGACGCTCCGGGGTCAGCGGATGGTGGGCTGGACGGGAGGGTGGGGTAGGGGTAGTGTTGCTGGGGGACAGGGAGGGGGGCAGGGCGGCGAAGGAGCCTGGAGCTCATTGGGCGGGGCTTTTCCAGGCAGGGCTGTTCTTTGTTCGTCTGTATGTTCCTGAACTTATGTCGGGCCTGGCACTTTGTGGGTGCTCTGCAAATATTTGTGGACTGGACTGATATTCTTGTACGCCTGTATCTGGGCCTGCTGCGTCAGAAAGCACGTGAAAGTGCAGACTACCAGTGAAAGGTTTGTGTGATAGAAGGTCACGCGCACACGTGGAGCCTGAGGGCGGGCCTCCTCCAGCCTGCCCCCAGGCTGCTGCAGGATCAGCGAGCTCCTCCCCACAACTTCCTCCAGGTCCCCTCCGTCTGCTCCCCACATCTGCTCCCCAAGTCCCAGCTCCCTGTGAGTTCACTCCATCAGCTTTTCCGCTCTATGGACGTGAAAAGGGGTGTCGGGTCCTGTTTTCCACGGGAGGGGACTTCGGGTCTCTCGGGTCCATTGATGTAGGACACCCGCCAGACAGACTCTTGAGGGCTGTGGAGATAAGAGAGAGCGTTGCCCCCTTTCCACCTGGGGCTCCTCTGAAAGCACCTTCAATCAGGGTCGGCCTCTCTCACCTCTCAGCCAGACTGGGCCTTCAAGAATGAGGCACGGCGGTGCCTCCCAAGACAGAAGCGTGACCGTCTGAGCTCAGAGCGTGGAGGGCGCCTGCTCTGTGTCTGGAGCGGCACAGACTTCCTCGAGGGCCGGGTCTGACAGCAGCCACCCAGGCCTGCGAGGCAGAGACCACTTGCTTCCTCTTTTAGTGTCCCACTGCCCAGGTGACTGCCTGCCCGGCCCCGGGGTGCTCACCTGGACCAGGTGCAGGTCCCGAGGCCCTTCAAGCTGCACAGACCTACACTGCCTGGTGGAGCAGTGTTTTCACTGAGGCCTCGATTTCCAAGCTTCCCCAGATATGGGTAACCATGGGCCATCCCCTAGTCCTTAAGCCCCAAGACTGGGCAGCGTGGCCTGGAACTAGGTGTCGGCGCAGAAATCACACATGGGAGCTTCCCTGGTGGCCCAGTAGTGAAGAATCTGCCTGCCCCCTGGAGAGAGAAATGGCGACCTACTCCAGTATTCTTGCCCAGGAAACCCCATGGACAGAGGAGCCTGGAGGTCTGCCCTCCACGGGATCACAAAGTGTTGGACACATTTACCAACTGACACTTTCACGCTCTGGATGGATTTTATAGCTCCAAGTCAGCCTTTGAGGGACCGCTTCACTCCACACTGCTTTGTGTAAAAATAAAGACTATCGTTTAAGGTAAATGAAAAGAAAAACTGACTGGGGGCTTCTCTGGTGGTCCAGTGGGTAAGGACACCGCTTTGCAGTGCCAGAGGCACAGGTTCGATCACTGGCCTGGGAGGATTCCACGTGCCGCAGAGCAGCTGGACCAATGTGTCCAACTATTGAGCCAGAGCTCTGGAGCGCATGTGCCCAGAGCCAATGCTCTGCAGCGAGAGAGGTCACTGCGACGGGAGGCCCACACAGGCCAAAGAACAAAGATAAATAAATGAAAGATGAATAGAAGTGGCCCAAAAAACCCTGCCTGCCAGTGCAGGAGATGGGAGTTTGATTCCTGATCCAGGAAAATCCCAGCAGGCCATGGAGCACCTAGCCCATGCCCACAACTACAGAGCCTGCACCCTAGAGCCTGTGCTCTGCAACAAGAGAGGCTACCACCATGAAAAATCAGTGCACGGCACTAGAGGGTAGCCTTCACTCATGGCAACTAGAGAAAAGCCCATGCAGCAATGAAGACCCAGCCCAGTCTATAAATAAATAAAATTATTTAAAAGAAATAATGCATGGGATGACCAACGGCAAGCCTGATGGTCAGTTCAGTATTTAGGCTGCAGGGCCACCACATGGGGCAGCTCTGTCCAGTTGTTAAAGGTGACTGACAAGACAGGGACCCCATGAAGGCCAGGTGGGTCCGAGGAATGACTAGAAAAGAGGGAGGGATCAGGCGGGAGCTGGCTGGCCTTGGGGGCATAACCAGTGTCTCTGCCTTTGGTCTTTAATGTCTCTTCTCCTGCTCCTGAGAAGCCGTGGGTGCTCTTCTCTGATTTCTCATAGACAGGAGCACATTCAGACAGAGTGAGCTGTGGGAAGTGGGGCTGCATGAGTTTGCTGCAGATCCGGGCCTCCTAAACTGTTTGGCAGGTCTGAGACCGAGAACTGGGAAAGAACACATGGGCATCATGCATTCCCCAGAGATCTGAGACCAGTTTCTGAGGACTGTCTCTAGGGAGCACGTTAGGTCTTGGGCCGAGACCTGTAGTCCCATCAGGATGCCATCATGATCGCAAGAAGATGGTAAAGTGGTTTGAGCGGGGACTCCCTGGGCTTCCCAGGTGGCACGAGTGGTAAAGAACCCGCCTGCCAGTGCAGGAGACGTGAGAGATGTGGGTTCAACTCCTGGATTGGGACTGCCCTGGGAAGGTCTCGGGAACCCCTGAGAGGAGCAGGAAGGTCACACCAGGACGAGGTTCTGAGTCACAAGTGAAAGAGGTGAAGTGAGCCCGGGAGCCACTGGGACAGCAGACCTGTCTTTCTGTCTTTGACTTCCTGGTTGAGTCTTGTTCGGGATTAGATGTGGGGGCTGCACATCCTTGTCACATGGTGTGCTCCCCTGGCTGACACCATGGAGGGAAAGACCTCTGGACCAGGGCAGAGCGGAAGCTCATTCTCCTGGTGACCTGGGAAAACTGATCGTGTTGGAGCCCCTCAGAAGCTGCTGCTCCCAGGTTTCTGAGTCCTTTCCTATCCCCTGGGAGGGTGGGCCTGGCCACAAGCCAAGACAGGAACAGGGCAGTCGGTCATTTGGGGAAATATTTGTGGAAGGCTTAAGAGTGGTGGGGTAGGACTTCCCTGGTGGTCCAGTGGCTAAGGCCCTGCACTCTCAAGGCAGGGGGTGCAGGTTCGATCCCTGATCAGAGAACTACATCCCACATGCCACAACTAAGAGTTCACATGCTGCAACTAAAAGATCCCGCAGTGAAGATCAAAGCTCTGTGTGCCACAACTAAGACTAAATAAAAATTTAAAAAGAAAAAAAAATGAGTGGTGGGGGAGCCTCCCATGCGGCTCAGTGGCAAAGAGTCTGCCTGAGAATGCGGGAGATGCCAGTTCAATGCTTGGGTGGGGAAGATATCCTGGAGAAGGAAATGGGAATCCAGTATTCTTGCCTAAAAAATTTGTACAAGATAAGTTACAAACGTATGAAATGGTACCAGCCCTGAGGCCCTTCTACGAGTGGCTTAAGCACCTAGCCAAAACGCTGCTGTTCTCTGTCCTACACAGGATAACTCTGGCCGCATGGAACCAGTTGGACCTGAGCTGCTTAAAGAATAAGATCATATATATCTTTAACAAGATCTGTATTCACCAACAGGTTGAAGTCTTTATGGTTTAATCTCTATTTCTATGTCAGTCCAGTGTCGATGCTATCTTTGTGATATCTTACAAGACAGCATCACGCCTTGTTGTGTAAGAGGACCCATCATGGTGGGATGTTTACACAAGAAATTTCAATCTCCTTGATGCAAGAATTGCAGACACAACGGACAGCAAGCTGTTAGGGAAAGAGTTTATTTGGGAAGAGTTCCCGGGCGACCCACGCACCTATGGGTACCTTATTTTTGACAAAGGAAGCGATACTGTAAAATGGGACAAAGACAGCCTCTTCAACAAATGGTGCTGGGAAAATTGGACAGCTACATGCAAAAAAATGAAGTTGGAACATTCCCTAACATCGTACACAAAGATCAACTCAAAATGGATTAAAGACCTAAATGTAAGACCAGAAACCATCAAACTCTTAGAGGAGAATATAGGCAAAACACCCAAGACATTAATCAAAGCAAGATCTTCCAAGACCCACCTACTAGATTAGCGGAACTAAAAAGAAAAATGAACACGTGGGACCTAATGAAACTTAAAAACTTTTGTACAGCAAAAGAAACTACAAAAAAGCTGAATAGACAACCCACAGAGTGGGAGAAAACCATAGCAAATGAAACAACAGACAAAGAATTAATCTCCAAAATCTACAAGCAACTCAGACAACTCAGCACCAGAAAAATGAACAACCCAATCAAAAAATGGGAAAAGGACCTTAACAGACACCTCACCAAAGACGACATACTGATGGCCCAAAAACACATGAAACAATGCTCAACCTCGCTTATCATTAGAGAAATGCAAATCAAAACTACAATGAGATATCACCTCACACCCGTCAGAATGGCCATCATCAACAAATTGACAGACAATAAATGCTGGAGAGGGTGCAGAGAAAAGGGAACACTCTTGCATTGCTGGTGGGAATGTAAATTGATACAGCCTCTATGGAAGACAGTATGGAAATTTCTTAAAAAACTAAAAATAGAAGCACCATACGACCCAGCAATCCCACTCTTAGGCTTATACCCTGATGAAATTAAATCTGAAAGAAGCACCCATACCCCAATGTTCATTGCAGCTCTCTATACAATAGCTAGAACATGGAAGGAACCTAGATGCCCAATGATGAACGAATGGATACAAAAGCTCTGGTACATATATACAATGGAATATTACACAGCTGTAAAAAGAAATGCTGAAGAATCAGCCCTAATGAGGTGGCTGGACCTAGGACCTATCATCAAAAGTGAAGTCAGTCAAAAAGAGAAGGACAAGTACAATATACTGACACGTATCTGTGGAATCTAGTAGGATGGTGATGATAGCACATGTAGTGAAGCGATAGAGAAACAGACATGGACAGTGGACATATGGACATTGTGGGGAAGGAACAGAGGGTGGGAGGCATAAAGGAAGTAGCATGAAGGCCTGTACTATCATATGTGAAGAAACTAGCTATAGTCATTGCTCTGTGAGAAAAGCAGATCCTTCAGGGGTGTTGTATGATGGTTGGGAGGGGTGGGATGGGGGGAAAATACATATGACTAATCTGGGAACATACATATCTGTAAAACAACAAAACTCTGTAAAAGTTAAAAGTAAAATAAAGGTGTATATATATATTAAAAAAAAAAAGAGTTCCTGGGCAAGAGCCACAGGTTCAAAAGGTGGGCCAGTGGAGTCACGCCCCAGAGATCGGACAAGGAGGTTTTATCTGGGAGGAGAAGGGGGAAGAAAAAGAAAGGAGAGTGTTAGGTTTATGGGCTATTAAAGGGTTAGCCCTCAGCAGCAAGCCGCCTGTTGCTTATCTACTGGTGCCTGGGAGTCTCTCAAGGCCAGCGATAGGGAGCTCACCCTGGCCATGAAGATTGTCCACCAGGTGTGGAAAGTAACAAGAACTGCACACCCCCATGAACCTCGCTTATCATTAGAGAAATGCAAATCAAAACTACAATGAGATATCACCTCACACCCGTCAGAATGGCCATCATCAACAAATTGACAGACAATAAATGCTGGAGAGGGTGCAGAGAAAAGGGAACACTCTTGCATTGCTGGTGGGAATGTAAATTGATACAGCCTCTATGGAAGACAGTATGGAAATTTCTTAAAAAACTAAAAATAGAAGCACCATACGACCCAGCAATCCCACTCTTAGGCTTATACCCTGATGAAATTAAATCTGAAAGAAGCACCCATACCCCAATGTTCATTGCAGCTCTCTATACAATAGCTAGAACATGGAAGGAACCTAGATGCCCAATGATGAACGAATGGATACAAAAGCTCTGGTACATATATACAATGGAATATTACACAGCTGTAAAAAGAAATGCTGAAGAATCAGCCCTAATGAGGTGGCTGGACCTAGGACCTATCATCAAAAGTGAAGTCAGTCAAAAAGAGAAGGACAAGTACAATATACTGACACGTATCTGTGGAATCTAGTAGGATGGTGATGATAGCACATGTAGTGAAGCGATAGAGAAACAGACATGGACAGTGGACATATGGACATTGTGGGGAAGGAACAGAGGGTGGGAGGCATAAAGGAAGTAGCATGAAGGCCTGTACTATCATATGTGAAGAAACTAGCTATAGTCATTGCTCTGTGAGAAAAGCAGATCCTTCAGGGGTGTTGTATGATGGTTGGGAGGGGTGGGATGGGGGGAAAATACATATGACTAATCTGGGAACATACATATCTGTAAAACAACAAAACTCTGTAAAAGTTAAAAGTAAAATAAAGGTGTATATATATTAAAAAAAAAAAGAGTTCCTGGGCAAGAGCCACAGGTTCAAAAGGTGGGCCAGTGGAGTCACGCCCCAGAGATCGGACAAGGAGGTTTTATCTGGGAGGAGAAGGGGGAAGAAAAAGAAAGGAGAGTGTTAGGTTTATGGGCTATTAAAGGGTTAGCCCTCAGCAGCAAGCCGCCTGTTGCTTATCTACTGGTGCCTGGGAGTCTCTCAAGGCCAGCGATAGGGAGCTCACCCTGGCCATGAAGATTGTCCACCAGGTGTGGAAAGTAACAAGAACTGCACACCCCCATGCCCACAGACAACTCAAGGACAGCCGACTCATCACTAATTTCCCTCTTAGTTTAAACAAAGACTTTGTTTCTGTGCCTGCTATAAGAAATCCCCTCCCCTTTCCTTCTTTCCCCTTCTCTTCCCAGATAAAACCTCCTCGTCCCATCTCTGGGGCGCGACTTCACTGGCCCACCTTTTGGACCTGTGGATCTCGCCGGGGAACTCTTCTCAAATAGGCTCTTTCCCTAACAGCTTGCTGTCTGTCATGTCTTTGTGATTCTTACAGGGAGGGGCTATTGTTTACCACTGAGCCATTGGCAAGCCCTCCTGACAATGTACAGACATCCCCCTAAAGAAATAAAAGCTTACCAAATTGTCACATGGTCTCCTGCCTGATTCTGTGGTGATTTCCTTCTGCTGGAGGGCTGAGTCTCCACCCAGGGGAAAAGCAGAAAATGGCCAGAGTGTAACTGAGCAGGACCCTCTGAGGCTATCCCAGAATCAACCCCCAGCCAAATCCTCCACCTGCATTTTGTCTTAGAAAAACTTTCATTGAAGAATACATTTAGGGACTTCCCTGGTGGTCTGGTGGATTAAGACTCCAGCCATCAAAGTCAAGGGGTGAAATCTGGATCCTCGCTCAGGGAATGAAGATCCCACATGCCTTGCACAAGTTCAGGAAAAAAATAAAAAATAAATTTCATCAGGGAAGTGAGAAAATGCTAAAGGGAAAAAGTCAAACAAGACAAAGTAGTCCTACTTTAACCATTAAACAAGGTCAAGAACTTTTCCTTCTCAAGGTCTACTGATAATGTTCGTGCCTTATGTGTCAGCTATTTTTCAGAGACCGAAACCCCCACTTGGGGGAAGAAGCTAACTGAATGCTGCCCCCAGGCAGGCAGACCCCAGTCTGGCTGAAACCAGAAGGTTGGCGCTCCTGACTCCCCATGACCTCACCACCGACCACGGCTCCACGAGAGACCACCTGCAGGCTGGGACCCGGGATCTTGGGGGCACTAGGCCAATGGGGCTCCATTTTCCTGGCAAAGCAATAAAACTCCTTCATTCTACTTCACCCCAAATTCTTTCTTAAAGATTTCACTCTTCCCCGGTTTACAGAGGCTGAATTTTGGTAACAAATTTGGACTCCCTCGTGGGGTGGACTCTCGGGTGGCCCCATGGGTGTTCACTGCTCAGTCACACTCTCCTGGGTTTCCCTCCACGCAGCCTCCTTCCAGAAATTTGAAAAAATTGGGAGATTCCTTCAGAGGCCGGATCCGCGAGGATTCCTGTCGAGAAGGCTGAGCTCTAGTCAAACCGGGCAGTGGGGACTCTGGGCGGAGGAGCCGCCCTAGCAGCTGGGGATTTGCATTTCTCTAAACTTCAGTGATGCCAAGAGCCTCTTCAGGTGCTTAATGGCCTTTTGTATGCCTTCTTTGGAGCTGTGTGTGTTTAGATCTTTGGCCGATTTTTCTGTTGGGAGATATATATATATATATATATATATATATATATATACATACATACATACATACATATATATATATATATACACATATATATACACACACACACACACACACACACACACACACACATATATATATATATATATATATATATATATATATATAGATTGAGTTGCATGAGCAGTTTGCGTGTTTTGGAGATGAACTCCAGGTGGGTCTTTGGTTTCTAGCACTTTTTTCCTATTCTGAGGATTGACTTCTTTAAGGTTTTCCCTTGCTGTGCATGTGCTTGCAAAGTCAGTGAGGCCCCTTTGGTTGACATGGGGTGGGTCAAAAAGAACTTGCTGCGATTTGTATCAAAGTGTGTTCTGCATGTATTTTCCTGAAGATGTTTAGTGTAATCGTCCCACCATTTAGATCTTTAATTGATTTCAAGTTCCTTTTTCTGTAAGGGGCTAAGGAGTTGTCATAACTTCATTCTCTACCATTGTTTAAGGAACCTCGACCTCCTACTTCATGGTGGCTGTTCACTATTTACATTGCCAGCATCAGGCAGACCCCAGTCTGGCTGAAACCAGAAGGTTGGCGCTCCTGACTCCCCATGACCTCACCACCGACCACGGCTCCACGAGAGACCACCTGCAGGCTGGGACCCGGGATCTTGGGGGCACTAGGCCAATGGGGCTCCATTTTCCTGGCAAAGCAATAAAACTCCTTCATTCTACTTCACCCCAAATTCTTTCTTAAAGATTTCACTCTTCCCCGGTTTACAGAGGCTGAATTTTGGTAACAAATTTGGACTCCCTCGTGGGGTGGACTCTCGGGTGGCCCCATGGGTGTTCACTGCTCAGTCACACTCTCCTGGGTTTCCCTCCACGCAGCCTCCTTCCAGAAATTTGAAAAAATTGGGAGATTCCTTCAGAGGCCGGATCCGCGAGGATTCCTGTCGAGAAGGCTGAGCTCTAGTCAAACCGGGCAGTGGGGACTCTGGGCGGAGGAGCCGCCCTAGCAGCTGGGGATTTGCATTTCTCTAAACTTCAGTGATGCCAAGAGCCTCTTCAGGTGCTTAATGGCCTTTTGTATGCCTTCTTTGGAGCTGTGTGTGTTTAGATCTTTGGCCGATTTTTCTGTTGGGAGATATATATATATATATATATATATATATATACATACATACATATATATATATATACACATATATATACACACACACACACACACACACACACACACACACATATATATATATATATATATATATATATATATATATATATATATAGATTGAGTTGCATGAGCAGTTTGCGTGTTTTGGAGATGAACTCCAGGTGGGTCTTTGGTTTCTAGCACTTTTTTCCTATTCTGAGGATTGACTTCTTTAAGGTTTTCCCTTGCTGTGCATGTGCTTGCAAAGTCAGTGAGGCCCCTTTGGTTGACATGGGGTGGGTCAAAAAGAACTTGCTGCGATTTGTATCAAAGTGTGTTCTGCATGTATTTTCCTGAAGATGTTTAGTGTAATCGTCCCACCATTTAGATCTTTAATTGATTTCAAGTTCCTTTTTCTGTAAGGGGCTAAGGAGTTGTCATAACTTCATTCTCTACCATTGTTTAAGGAACCTCGACCTCCTACTTCATGGTGGCTGTTCACTATTTACATTGCCAGCATCAGTGTAGGAGGGCTGTCTTTTCTCCACAACCTCTCCAGGATTTACTGTTTGTAGACTTTTTTTTTTTTGGCCACTTCTACTGGTCTTTCATTTATCTATTTTCATCCATCTTTGGCCTGTGTGGGCCTCCCATCGCAGTGGCCTCTCACTCCAGAGCCTTGGCTTGGTAGTTGGACACATCTGTCCAGCCGCTCCGCGGCACATGAGATCTTCCCAGGTCAGGGATTGAACCAGTGCCCCTTGCACTGCAAGGCAGTGTCCTTACCCACTGGACTAACCCTGGACTCACGGGGAAGCCCTGTTTGTAGACTTTTTAACAAAGGCCTTTCTGACCCGTTAGAAGTGAAACATTATAGATTTACATTTCTCTAAGATTTCAGGAGGTTGAAACTCTTCCACTAATTTTTTTAAGGCAGTATGATTAAAACTGATCTCTCGAAATTGGCCTCTTGATCATCTGCCGTGTTTTGAATCTTTCCCCAGGACCTGCCCGGGGATATTTGTTGAGGATATTTCTTTTTCCTTGTATCTCCCTGGCCTGGTGAATGTTAAATGCCCATAAACTTGTGTTTATCCATTGTAGTTACCAAAGTCGGCCACAAGGGCGCAGCATTTCTTCACACTCGATGCTTTTTTTTTTTTTTGGCCACTTCTCTTGATCTTTTCTTTATTTCCATCCATCTTTGTTCTTTGGCCTGTGTGGGCCTCCCATCGCTGTGGCCTCTGTCGCTGCAGAGCACCGGCTCTGGGCGCATGGTCTCCAGGGCTCTGGCTCGGTAGTTGGACACATCGGTCCAGCTGCTCCGCGGCACGTGGGATCTTCCCAGGCACTTGGGATCTTCCCAGATTGAACACGCGCCCGTTGCACTGCAAGGCAGTGTCCGTACCCATTAGACAACCAGGGAAGCCCGACACTGGACGCTTTTTATAAAATGTTTATTTATTCTTAAATTTTTATTTATTTAATTTTGACTATTCTGGGTTCACAGGCTTCTCTAGTTGCACGGAGTGGGGGCTACTCTCTAGCTGAGGTGAGCAGGTTGCTTGTTTCAGTGACTTCTCCTGTGGAAATCCGGCTCTAGGGCACATGAACTGGATAGTTGATGTTCTGAGGCTCTAGAGGCACAGGCTCAACAGTTGTGGCCTGTGGGTTCAGTTGTTCCGCAGCAATGTGGGATCTTACTGGATTAGGGATCGAACCTGTGTCTACTGCATTGGCAGGCAAACTATTCACCACTGAGCTACCAGGGAAGCCCTGCGCTTTTTTTTTTTTTTCCCTCGCTTAATTTTTATTTTCTACTGGGCTTCCCTGGTGGTTCAGAAGGTAACGAATCTGCCTGCAGTGCAGGAGGCCCCAGTTCAATCCGTGGATCGGAAATATTCCTGGAGAAGGGAATGACAACCCATTTCAGTATTCTTGCCTGGAGAATCCCATGAACAGAGGACTCTGGCAGGCTACAGTGCATGGGGTTGCAAAGAGTCAGACAGGACTGAGGGACTAACACTTCCACTTTCTGTTTCTATTGGAGTAGAGTTGATTTCTGCTGTTGTGTTGTTTCAGGTTTATAGGAACTTGATTCAGTTATATACAACATATAACCATTCTGTTATTTTAAGGGGGCTTTTCTCAAACAGGTTCTTTCAGTGTAATTCATAGACTTCCTTGTGCTAGTCAGTTGGCCCTTCGGAATTATTTATGTGATAATAGGTGGTGTACATTTGTTAATCCTATCGTCTTTTTTTTTTTTTAATGTTTATTTATTTGGCTGCACTGGGTCTTTTTTTTTTTTTTTCCGTGAAATACATTTTTATTGTGCAAAGAGCATCACTCCCCAGTCTGCCCGTGCTGGTCTCTGAGCTTGCTCTCCCAGAGAGAAGCTGCCGCGAGATCCGCCAGAGTATTTGCCCTCAGAATTGTGGTGATAACAACCCCTCTTCAGCCCCCGCCTCTGCCGGCCAGTCTAGTGCAGATACCTAATTGGCATGATTGAAAAGAGGGGGAGGAGGAGGGCGCCATAAGAGGCAGGAATAATGCCCGAAAGAGGTGGCGCCCGGAGTGCCAGGTATTTAATTTTGACTATTCTGGGTTCACAGGCTTCTCTAGTTGCACGGAGTGGGGGCTACTCTCTAGCTGAGGTGAGCAGGTTGCTTGTTTCAGTGACTTCTCCTGTGGAAATCCGGCTCTAGGGCACATGAACTGGATAGTTGATGTTCTGAGGCTCTAGAGGCACAGGCTCAACAGTTGTGGCCTGTGGGTTCAGTTGTTCCGCAGCAATGTGGGATCTTACTGGATTAGGGATCGAACCTGTGTCTACTGCATTGGCAGGCAAACTATTCACCACTGAGCTACCAGGGAAGCCCTGCGCTTTTTTTTTTTCCCTCGCTTAATTTTTATTTTCTACTGGGCTTCCTGGTGGTTCAGAAGGTAACGAATCTGCCTGCAGTGCAGGAGGCCCCAGTTCAATCCGTGGATCGGAAATATTCCTGGAGAAGGGAATGACAACCCATTTCAGTATTCTTGCCTGGAGAATCCCATGAACAGAGGACTCTGGCAGGCTACAGTGCATGGGGTTGCAAAGAGTCAGACAGGACTGAGGGACTAACACTTCCACTTTCTGTTTCTATTGGAGTAGAGTTGATTTCTGCTGTTGTGTTGTTTCAGGTTTATAGGAACTTGATTCAGTTATATACAACATATAACCATTCTGTTATTTTAAGGGGGCTTTTCTCAAACAGGTTCTTTCAGTGTAATTCATAGACTTCCTTGTGCTAGTCAGTTGGCCCTTCGGAATTATTTATGTGATAATAGGTGGTGTACATTTGTTAATCCTATCGTCTTTTTTTTTTTTTTAATGTTTATTTATTTGGCTGCACTGGGTCTTTTTTTTTTTTTTTTCCGTGAAATACATTTTTATTGTGCAAAGAGCATCACTCCCCAGTCTGCCCGTGCTGGTCTCTGAGCTTGCTCTCCCAGAGAGAAGCTGCCGCGAGATCCGCCAGAGTATTTGCCCTCAGAATTGTGGTGATAACAACCCCTCTTCAGCCCCCGCCTCTGCCGGCCAGTCTAGTGCAGATACCTAATTGGCATGATTGAAAGAAAGAGGGGGCGCGGGAGGAGGAGGAGGGCGCCATAAGAGGCAGGAATAATGCCCGCTTGCGGTCCACAGGACCAAGGCTCCGCACTGGACATTCGCCCTGATACAAAATTCACTCGCAAGCACCCCTATTGCACTGAGGGAAAATGCTTCTAGGTACTTATAAAAAAATAAAAACTTTCCACAAAGCCATAGCTGTTTAATTGTTTTGTAAAATGAGGGAGTTGGCCTTTCAGCCTTAAAGGATCATCCAGCTCCAATTTTGTGACTTTTTAATTCTCTGCTCTGAAGAACCAGGAGGGCATCCTCTCCTTATTTTAAAGAAAAGGTCTATGAATGAGTGGGGCATAGGGAGGAGAGAATGAGCAGATATGTACAAGGATCTTTACCAAACATAAAAAAAAAAATTCCCCTCCCCCTCACCAAAAAAATCTTGCACGAATGATTTGGAGGCCCCTTTCCAGTTTTCTGGGCCTCCGGCTCCTATGTGCGGAGTCGTCCAGACTGAGCTGCTGTGGGCAGCGGGACTGCCAGAGTCCAGCTTGGGCAGGCAGAGCCAGGCGAGGAGTGTAGGAGAGCAAGACGGGTGTGGACTGGAGGCCGGTGAGCCCTGCCGAGGGGCCAGTCCCTGGGGCCAGCCCAAGGCCTCCAGCCCTATCGACCCAAACCACTTTCCTCCTTTTATTTATGCAGCTCTATGCCTGCCTGTGGCTGGACTGACGGGTGGCCTGATCTTCTCCTGAGACTAGAATCGTATCAGTCTGGGCATAGCACAAACCCCATCAATGGCAGTGTGCCTTCCTGGGGGTGCATCAGAGACAGGGGTAGTCCTTGGGGACCACAGAAGACCTGGCTCAGGACAGGGTCCCAGCGCCTGCCTGCAGGGCTCCTCAGCTGGCAGAAGAGCAAGGCACAAAAAAGCAGCTCCTGCTGGGCCTCCAAACTAGGGGAGCAGAGAGTAAGTGCTGGCCTGGGGCTCATCCAGAGTCTTTGAAGTAGAACCTGAGGTCCTCTCCAGGGCTTTGGCCTGCAGTCCCACCTATTTCCCGGTCTCAGTCAAGCTGCTCCGCTTTCCATCAGGGCGTGGATTTAGGGACAGTCTCTGAGCAGAGCAGGTGGGCTGCCCTTACTATGGATACCAAGCATGGTAGCCCAATCTTTTCTCAGAGGCTTGGACACACACAGCTCCTTCAGAGCCCCAAACTACCAGCCTGTCCACCCCACAGCCCGATCTGCAGTGGTTTCTTGGACTTCGCTACAAAGTTCTCATGGGGACCCACTAGTCTTTGAACGGCTGCCCGGGGCACCCCCATGCCCCTCTTCCTGCTGTTGCTCCTCTCTACCTCCCCCTTAATCACGCTACCAAGCACAAAACTCAGGGTCAAAGGAACAAAACAAAACTAAACTAAACCCTGCATCTACTCTTATCTACCCAGAGCCCCCTGCCAGACAAACCCATGGTCTCTGCTAAAAACAAAAGTCAAGCGGGTACGGCTCAGCCAAGTCTCTGGCCTCAACCTCAGGCTTGGGCTGCAAGAGGGCAGAGCTGGCCAGCCCTCCCCAACATATAGAGGCTGCAAGAAAGAAGGCCTGCTGAGGAAGGCTGACTTGGTTAGCTCCTCACCTCGTGGGGAGCCTGGATTGTGGTTTGCCACCTCTTAAGGCCCTCTTCCTAGACAGCTTCTCCAGCCAACAATAATTATATGTGCAGAATTCCCGCATGGAACGGTTTGGAGAGGATGCACACATTTTTCTCTCCATCAGGGACTGAAAATGCAGCAGGGAGCCCAGCAGGAAGCGGGCACCCCCAACTGCTCACATGTTGCTTTTTTTTTTAAAATTTTTTGGTGGGGAGTCAAATCAGGGAGGGAGAGGGGTGCGCAGGCCACTTCTATTGATCTTTCATTTATCTATTTTCATCCATTTTTTGTTCTTTGGCCCGTGTGGGCCTCCCATTGCAGTGGCCTCTGTTGTCGCAGAGCACCGGTTCTGGGCGCATGTGCTCCAGAGATCTGGCTGGGTAATTGGACACATGGGTCCAGCTGTTCCGCGGCACGTGGGATCCTCCCAGGCCAAGGATCAAACCGGCGCCCCTTGCACTGCAAGGCGATGTCCTTACCCACTGGACCACCAGGGAAGCCCTGCACTGTGTCTTAACTGTGGCATGTGGCATCTAGTTCCCCAGCCAGGCCCCCTGCATTGAGAGCTTGGAGTCTTAGCCACTGAACCATAAAGAAAGTCCCAATTCCACTATCTTAATGTTGCCCTTTTCTTCTTTATTTATTTGTTTCTTTTTTTTTTTTCAGTAATCCTACATTGGTTTTAAAGTCTGTGAGTTTCTCTTTATAAATTAGCTCATTTGTAAGAACTTATAGATTCCACCTGTAGGTGATGTACTATTAATCCCCATCTCTGATTTCAGCGTGTATGATGAATCTCTGGGTTCATCCGTGCTGCTTCCAAGGCATTCTTCGTCGCTGTTAATGGCTGAGTGTTTTCGGTGTATAGTGGACTGGTTACTCTCGATTTCTCTACTGATACACATTTCGAACGACACTCTGTCTTGGATATTGTGGGGGCTGAGTGGTAAAGCATCCCCCCGCAATGCGGGAGACTCGGGTTCAGTTCCTGGGTCGGGAAGATCCAAGAGGAGGAGGAGGGCATGGCACCCCGCTCCAGTATTCTCGCCTGGAGAATCCCATGGACAGAGGAGCCTGGCGGGCTACAGTCCTTCCACCCACAAAGGGCCGGAAATACTCAGACACACAAACACACACACCTGTTCTTAGTCAGCATCTGAGGTGGAGGAGGATCCCGCAGAGGAAAGCATTCCCTCCTCCTTGGAGACGCCCCAGACGCTCCACGCAGACGTAGCCGGCGTCTCTGATGCTGCCTCTGGCGTGGGGAGGGCGTCTCTATGGGGAGCGCGGGTCTCGGGACCCTGTGCCTGTCCCTGTGGACTCAGGAGCCCCTGGCCCGTCCTGAGTGACCCTTCCCTGCACAGAGCTCTGCAGCCAAGAGCAGGCAGGTGAGTGCTTCCTGATGGTCTATCTCTGACCAAAACTTGAAGGGGTCTCCAACAGGAGAGGACCTAGGAGTCCTGTTTGTGCACTGACCTGGGGCAGGACGCGTGCCGACCCTCCCCCCACCACAGGGTCCACCCCAGGCTCTGGCTGGCTGGAGCGGGATGGAGGGGAGATGTGGGGAGCCGAAAGTGAGGTTTCCAGTGGGGATTTACTGGGCAGAAAGTCAAGTCGGCTTGTTTTTTTTTTTCTCCAATGAAAAAGGATTTATGTGATTTATTGTAGGTACCATATAAAACCTAGCTTTCTGGAGTCCTGGGGGAATTCGCAGGTTAGGAAGACGGGGAAAGGAGTGAAAATAAAGTGTGAATGTTGTTTTGAGACTAAGAGAGCAGCTTGGTGGTGGTGATTGGGGATGGCTGGCAGGTGTGTAGGAGCAGGGGCGCCGCTGGGCTGGCGTCTGAGGAGGAGAGTGGAGTGGAGGAGAGAGGCTTCCAGAAGCGGGAGAACGGGACTCGCTGTGATGAAACCAGAATATATTTCTTCCTTTTTCCAGGGAAAGTAATTCAGCCATATCTAGTGAGAAACGGGATCGAGGACGGTGGTGAGCTGGGGAAAGCCTTAGGTGCCTGACTGAAAGTGAGCTTCCCTCGTGTTCTGGCCAGTGGTGAGTAATCCAACGTTGTCTTTTCTGATAATAAGTTCTTGGTTTCACTGATGCGTTTTATAGTTTTTCTGGTCTTTATTTCACTGACTTCTCTGATTTTTACTATTGCTTTTCTTCTTCTAATTTTAGTCTCAGTTTCTTCTTTTCTTATAGTTCCTTGAAGTATACAGTTAGCTTGCTTACGGAGATCTTTTTCTTTCCTTTACAGAAAATGTTATTTAAATGTTAGGGAAAAAGAATCTCCATACTTCTCATTATCTGTAAATAGAAGCAAAGCACATAATTTGGGGCTAAAATAATACCCACAAAATCTTCATTTGCCAAGAAATAAGTAAATGCTGGAGGTTTTTTTCTGGATTTTTATTCCCCCCAAATCTAACTAGTTCATCTTGAAAAATGCTTAGTATTGTACTAGTTTGTATTTATGTTGGAACTCTACATAAGAAAGATCTTGCTGTTGTTGAAAAAGAAAAACCAGTTTCACATGTAGCCCGTTTTAGCTGCAGTGGCCAGTACTGTCCGGTATCTTCTTGTTATGCTACAGAGTAGCAGTGCCGACATTTTCGACACCAGGGACTGATTTTATGGAGACAGATTTTCCATGGACTGGGGATGGGGATGGTTTCTGGATGAGTCATAACAAGTGTATTCATATCAACAACTGAAAAACTGTGCTGGTGAACACTTAATATTCACCAATTAACATTCACTTAATGTTTACCATTCTGAGAGTTACCTGTTTTTTTCCCTTTATGGTTACCCTTGCTGTACAAATGCTTTTAAGGTCAATGAGGTCTCTTTTGTTTAGTGTTATTTTTCCTGACTCTAAGAGGTAGATGAGAAAGAGTTGCAATTTCTGTCAGAGAGTGTTCTGCCTATATTTTCTTCAGAAGATTTAGATTACTGGCCCTCTGTTTAGCTCGTTAGTCAATTTGGAGTTCTCTTTTTTCCTTTGGAGTGGTGGAGTGTCCACAATTTCATTCTCTTTTCGCTTGTTTGAGGAACCTTCACCCTGTCCTATGGACTGGCTGTTGCTGGTATCAGTGGAGGAGGATTCCCTTCTTTCCAGAACCTCGCCAGCGTTTCTAGGTTTTAGACTATTTGCTGATGTCCATTCTAGCCTGCGTGAGGTGACAGCTCACTGCAGTTTTGATTGGCATTTCTGTAAGATTTCATGATGTAAAATATGTTCATGAGATTTTTTTTTTAAAGTGTGAGTAACACTGACTTCCCGAGATTGTCCTCTTGACCTTGTGCTCTGTTTTGAATTCTTTTTCCAGGACCTTCCCGAGGACATCTGTCGAGGGCAGGTGTTTTCCTTACATCCCCACACACCTGGTTTAGGTTAAGGGCCCAGGAGCTCAGGTTTTTCAGTTGTTGTTACCAAAAGCGGCCACAAGGCGGCAGCATTTCTCCATGCTCTGTTACTTTTTTGTTGTCATTGAGCGTTTATGTTCTATTGGAGAAGAGTTGATTTCCAATATTGTGTTTGTTTTAGGTATACAGGAACTTGGTTTAATTATGCATGAACGAATATCTATTTTTTTCCGGCTCTTTTCCCATATCGCCCGTTTTAGCTGCAGTGGCCAGTACTGTCCGGTATCTTCTTGTTATGCTACAGAGTAGCAGTGCCGACATTTTCGACACCAGGGACTGATTTTATGGAGACAGATTTTCCATGGACTGGGGATGGGGATGGTTTCTGGATGAGTCATAACAAGTGTATTCATATCAACAACTGAAAAACTGTGCTGGTGAACACTTAATATTCACCAATTAACATTCACTTAATGTTTACCATTCTGAGAGTTACCTGTTTTTTTCCCTTTATGGTTACCCTTGCTGTACAAATGCTTTTAAGGTCAATGAGGTCTCTTTTGTTTAGTGTTATTTTTCCTGACTCTAAGAGGTAGATGAGAAAGAGTTGCAATTTCTGTCAGAGAGTGTTCTGCCTATATTTTCTTCAGAAGATTTAGATTACTGGCCCTCTGTTTAGCTCGTTAGTCAATTTGGAGTTCTCTTTTTTCCTTTGGAGTGGTGGAGTGTCCACAATTTCATTCTCTTTTCGCTTGTTTGAGGAACCTTCACCCTGTCCTATGGACTGGCTGTTGCTGGTATCAGTGGAGGAGGATTCCCTTCTTTCCAGAACCTCGCCAGCGTTTCTAGGTTTTAGACTATTTGCTGATGTCCATTCTAGCCTGCGTGAGGTGACAGCTCACTGCAGTTTTGATTGGCATTTCTGTAAGATTTCATGATGTAAAATATGTTCATGAGATTTTTTTTTTAAAGTGTGAGTAACACTGACTTCCCGAGATTGTCCTCTTGACCTTGTGCTCTGTTTTGAATTCTTTTTCCAGGACCTTCCCGAGGACATCTGTCGAGGGCAGGTGTTTTCCTTACATCCCCACACACCTGGTTTAGGTTAAGGGCCCAGGAGCTCAGGTTTTTCAGTTGTTGTTACCAAAAGCGGCCACAAGGCGGCAGCATTTCTCCATGCTCTGTTTTTTCTTTTTGTTGTCATTGAGCGTTTATGTTCTATTGGAGAAGAGTTGATTTCCAATATTGTGTTTGTTTTAGGTATACAGGAACTTGGTTTAATTATGCATGAACGAATATCTATTTTTTTCCGGCTCTTTTCCCATATCGACTCTTTCTGTGTGTTCCGTAGACTTCATGTGCTATTCACTAGGCCCTTTTGGATTATCTACTTCATAATAAGCACTATGTATATATTAGTGCCAACTTCTTAATTTTTTTTCTTTTTGGCCACACCGATTGATCTTTCATTTATTTGGCCCTGTTCTTTGGCCTGTGTGGGCCTCCCATCGCAGTGGCCTCTCTTGCTGCAGAGCACCGGCTCTGGGCGCATGCGCTGCAGAGCTCCAGCGTGGTAGTTCGACACAGGGGTCCAGCGGCTCCGCCGTATGTGGGATCTTCCCAGGCCAGGGATCGAACTGGCGCCCCTTACACTGCAAGGCGGTGTCCTTACCCACTGGACCACCGTGCCAGCTTCTTAATGTCTCCCTTCCCCTTCCTTTTTTACCATACATATTTAAATTATTATTATTATTACAGGGTTTTTAAAAAAATTTTTTTATAGGTTTTGTTGTTCACCGCCACACATTAACCCAAATCCACCACAGACTTCCCCTTCCTTAAAAAAAAGAAAATCACATGTTGGTTTTCTAAGTGGGTGCGTGCAGGCTCGGTCACTTCAGTCATGTCAGGCTCTTTTGCGACCCCATGAACTGTAGCCCACCAGGCTCCTCTGTCCATGGAATTCTCCAGGCAAGAATACTGGAGTGGGCTGCCATGCCCTCCTCCAGGGTACTTCCCAACCCAGGGATGAACCTGTATCTCCTGCATTTCCTCCATTGTAGGTGGATTCTTTAATTCTGAGCCACCTGAGAAGCCCTTCTAGGTCTGCCAGTCTATTTCTATTTACATATTAATTTATACAAATTCATAAATTCCACCTGTGATGTATTTCTCTTTCCCTCTCTGACGTCACTTGGTGTGGTAAATCTCTTGGTCCATCCAAGCCACTGACAATGGCATTTTTTTCATTCTTTTTGAAGCTGTACATATTCCAGTGTCTAGATGGCCCAGTTATATGTCATTTCTTTGACAGACATTTTGGTTGATGCTGTCTTATATGTTGTCAATAGTGCTGCCCTGAAAATAGCAGTGCATGTATCATTTTAAATTACAAATTTCTCTGGACCTCAGGCAAAGGGTAGACTACAGGGGAGTGATAGTCGTTTCGACTCTTTGGGACCCCGTGGACTATAGCCCACCAGGTTGCTCTGTCCACGGGATTCTCCAGTCAAGGATCCGGGAGTGGTCTGCCATTTCCTTCTCCAGGTCGCTACAGGTGGTGACTCTATGTTTAGTCTCTTAGGGTGCTTCCACACTGTTTTCCTTCCTGGCTGCACCCACCCATTTGCATCCCTGCCCACAGTGGAGGAGGACTCCTTTCCCCTTTTCCTCAGCAGCACTTTATCTTTGTAGATCCTTTGGAAGTTGGTCATTCTGAGAGACTGAGCAGATACCTCATTGCAGTTTCTTTTTAATATAATGTTTTATTAAATTTTGGCCTCTTTTATTGGTTTTTTATTTTCATCCATCTGTATTCTTTGGCATGTGCGGCCCTCACATCACAGTGGCCTCTCCCATTGCAGAGTACCAGCACTGGGCACATGCGCTCCAGAGCTCTGGCTCCTAATTGGACACACCAGTTCAGTCATTCTGCAGCACGTGGGGTCTTCCTGGGCCAGGGAATGAACTGGTGCCCCTTGCACTGCAAGGCAGACTCTTTACCCACTGGACCACCAGGGAAGCCCTTTCATTGCAGTTTTGATTGGCATTTCGCTAACAGTTATCCTGAGCATCGTTTCATGTGCTCTATGACCATCTGGATGCCTTCTTTGGAGAAGTGTCCATCTAGACCTTTGGCCCATTTTTCTGTTGGGTTGTTTTTCTGATATTGAGCACATTAAAGAGTGTGGTAATTTCATTCTCTTTTCACTTGTTTCAAGAACCTGCACACTCTCTTGCCTACTGGCTGTTAACAATTTATATAGCCAGTATCAGAGCAGGAGGGTTCCCCCTTTTCCAGAACCTCTTCAGCATTTATTTTTCTGAACTTGCTGACAAAGGTCATTCTGACAGGTTTGAGCTTATATGTCATTTCTTTGACAGACATTTTGGTTGATGCTGTCTTATATGTTGTCAATAGTGCTGCCCTGAAAATAGCAGTGCATGTATCATTTTAAATTACAAATTTCTCTGGACCTCAGGCAAAGGGTAGACTACAGGGGAGTGATAGTCGTTTCGACTCTTTGGGACCCCGTGGACTATAGCCCACCAGGTTGCTCTGTCCACGGGATTCTCCAGTCAAGGATCCGGGAGTGGTCTGCCATTTCCTTCTCCAGGTCGCTACAGGTGGTGACTCTATGTTTAGTCTCTTAGGGTGCTTCCACACTGTTTTCCTTCCTGGCTGCACCCACCCATTTGCATCCCTGCCCACAGTGGAGGAGGACTCCTTTCCCCTTTTCCTCAGCAGCACTTTATCTTTGTAGATCCTTTGGAAGTTGGTCATTCTGAGAGACTGAGCAGATACCTCATTGCAGTTTCTTTTTAATATAATGTTTTATTAAATTTTGGCCTCTTTTATTGGTTTTTTATTTTCATCCATCTGTATTCTTTGGCATGTGCGGCCCTCACATCACAGTGGCCTCTCCCATTGCAGAGTACCAGCACTGGGCACATGCGCTCCAGAGCTCTGGCTCCTAATTGGACACACCAGTTCAGTCATTCTGCAGCACGTGGGGTCTTCCTGGGCCAGGGAATGAACTGGTGCCCCTTGCACTGCAAGGCAGACTCTTTACCCACTGGACCACCAGGGAAGCCCTTTCATTGCAGTTTTGATTGGCATTTCGCTAACAGTTATCCTGAGCATCGTTTCATGTGCTCTATGACCATCTGGATGCCTTCTTTGGAGAAGTGTCCATCTAGACCTTTGGCCCATTTTTCTGTTGGGTTGTTTTTCTGATATTGAGCACATTAAAGAGTGTGGTAATTTCATTCTCTTTTCACTTGTTTCAAGAACCTGCACACTCTCTTGCCTACTGGCTGTTAACAATTTATATAGCCAGTATCAGAGCAGGAGGGTTCCCCCTTTTCCAGAACCTCTTCAGCATTTATTTTTTCTGAACTTGCTGACAAAGGTCATTCTGACAGGTTTGAGCTGATATGTCATTGTAGTTTTCATTTTCATTTCTGCAGGATTTCACGATGTTGAAATCCTTTCATGTGATTTTTAAAAAGCAGTGTGAGTAAAACTGAGCTCCCGAGGTTGGCCTCTTGACAGTCTGCTCTGTTTTGATTTTTTTTTTTTTTTTTTCACGTACACTCGTTGAGGACAGGGGTTTGTTCCTCATATCGCCTCAGGCCTCTTGAATAAGAAGTGCTCATTGGCAAAGAGTTTTCTGTTATTACAAAAAATGGCCACAAGGCGGCAGCATTTCTTCATGCTCCGCACTTTGCAGGGGAGCTTGGTAACAGATTTTCTTTTTATTGGTGTAGAGTTGATTTCTGTTGTTTTATTAGTTTTAGGTTTACAGGCACTTGATTCAGCTCTACACAGACGTATGTTGTTTTAAGGGGGATTTTTCCAAATAGATTCTCTTAGTGTGTTCCATAGACTTCCCTGTGCGATGTAGTAGGCACTTTTGGATCATCTGGTGCCCCTTGCACTGAAAGGCGGACTTTTTGCCCACTGGACCACCAGGGAAGCCCCTGATGCTCTGTCTTGACTGTTGTAGTGACTCAGTGGTAAAGTATCTCCCTGCAGTGAGGGAGGCTCAGGTTCGATTCCTAGGTCGGGAGGATCCCATAGTGGAGGGCATGGCAGTTTACTCCAGTATTCTTTCCTGGAGAATCTCATGGACAGTGGAGCCTGGTGGGCTACAGTCCATGAGGTTACAGAGTCAGACAGAACTGAGGGACCAGCACTTCCGCTTTCCCTGTCTTGATGTTGTCAGTAGTGCCGCCCTGCATATAACATTGTATATTATGCAAGTAACATTGTGTATTTAGATTTTCCTCTGGATCTAAGGCAAGCAGTGGACTTGACGGAGTGGGTATTGACTCTATATTTAGTGTTTTTAGGAATCTCTGTTCTGTTTTCCTTCATGGCTGCACCCACCATTTACCTCCCCACCCCCCGTGTAGAAGGATTCCCTGTTCCCCTCACCCTCTGCAGCACTTAGTCTTTGTAGATCTTTTGGAGCATGACCTTTCTACCCTGTGTGAGGTGATACCCTGTTGCAGTTTTGATTGGCGCTTATCTAACAGGGATGCTGAGCATCTTTTATGTCCTTTTGGAAGCCTTCTTTGGAGAAATATTCAGTTAGACCTTTGGCATATTTTTCTACTGGCTTTTGATTTTTTGGTCGTGAACGTCATGGGCTCTTTGCAAGTTTTGTACATGAATTCCTTGTTTTTATTTTTGCTGGAAAAATTTTTTTCTATTGTGAGTATTGCCTTTTCTTTTTTTAGAGTTTCCCCTGCTGGGCCAAGCTTTTCAGGTTACTGAGGTCCCACTGTTGAGATCTGTCTTATTTTCATTAGTCTGAGAGTGGAACCAAAACAGCTTGCTGCCATTTATGTCAAAGCATGTTTGGCCTGTATTTTCCTCAAGAGCTTTAGAGTAATCCTCCCACTCCTGACAAGCCAGCCTTTGGGGCTTCCCTTGTAGCTCAGCTGGTAAAGAATCTGCCTGCAATGCAGGAGACCCCGGTTCGATATCTGGGTCGTGAAGATCCCCCGGAGAAGGGGCAGGCTACCCACTCCAGTGTTCTTGGGCTTCCCTGGTGGCTCAGATGGTAAAGAATATGCCTGAAATGCGGGAGACCTGGGTTTGATCCCTGAGTTGGGAAGATTCCATAGGCTACCCACTCCAGTATTATCTAGCCCGGAGAAGTCCATGGCTTGTCCATGAATCTCAAAGAGTCAGACAAGCCTGGGTAACTGACTTTTCCTCCATTTATCTCTTTAATCGAATTGGAGTTTCTCTTCAGGTTTGGAGTTAGGGAGTGTCCTCAACTCACTCACGTTTCACTTGTTGAGGGAACCTCCACTCTCTCCTCCAAACTGGCTGTGAACACACTGTTCGCAGCTGCCTCCGGGAAGGATGCTTCCCTTTTCTCCAGAACCTCTCCACTATCTATTGTTTGTAGATTTGTTTTTAAGGTGTGTCTGTGTTGTTGTTGTTGTTTTTCTCTTTTGCCTCTAAGTAAACATTTAGCATTTTATCCTTTGCCCTTGGGCTCAC
>JAIOJX010000031.1:123916789-123990014 GCA_022376925.1 Tragulus kanchil
TCTGGGTTTTCACTGCTGCTGTAGGCTTTCCTCTAGTTGCAGGGAGTGGGGGCTCCTCTCTAGTGGAGGTGAGCAGGCTTCCTGTTGTAGTGATTTTTCTTGTTGTGGAACTCGGGCTCTAGGACACACGGGCTTCAGTAGTTGAGCACGTGGGCTCCATAGTTGCAGCTTCGATGCTCTAGAGCACAGGCTCCATAGTTGTGGCTCATGGGGTTAGTTGCTCTGCAGCATGTGGGATCTTCCTGGATCAGAAATCGAACTCGGGTCTCCTGCATTGGCAGGCGAACTCTACCACTGAGCTCCAGGGAAGCCCATCTGTAGGCTTTTGGACAAAGGCCCCTCTGACAGTTTTGAGAAGATCCCTTGCTACGGTTTTGATTGGCATTTCTCTAAGAGTGATCCCAAGCATCGTTTCATGTGCTTCATGACCACCTGGCTGCCTTCTTGGTGATGTGTCCACCTAGACTTTTGGCCCATTGTTCTAATAGGTTGTTTGTTGATCTGCAGTTGAGCTTCATGAGTTGTGTGCATGTATTGGAGCTGGATTCCTTGTGGGTGTCCTCGCTGGGAAACTTCTTTTTCCCAATCTGAGGGTGGCCTTTCTCTTTCATTTAGAATCTCCTTTGCTGTGCAGACACTTTAAGGTCAATGAGGTCTTTCATATTATTTTTCATTACTCTTAGAAGGTGGCTAGAAGAATAATTGGCTGTGACTTGTGTCAAAGCATGTTCTGCCTGTATTTTTCTCAAGTGGTAGTAACTGCCCCTCCATTTAGAGCTTTAATGAATTAGGAATTCCTATTTCTCTGTGTGGTTAAGGAGTGTGGTCATTTCATTTTTCATTCACTTGTTTTAAGAACCTCCACACCCTCCTCCCTACTGGCTGTCTGAACTGATACGTCATTGTAGTTGTGATTTTTATTTCTACACGAGTTCACAATGTTGAAATCGTTTCGTGTGATCTTTATTTTAAAACACAGTGAGTAAAACTGAGTTCCCGAGTTTGGCCTCTGGACAGTCTGCTCTGTTTTGAATGTTTGCCCGGGGCATTTGTCGAGGACAGGTGCTTTTTCCTGACTTCCTGGCAGCCCTTGTGAGTATTCAGTGCTCATCAGAACGGGTTTTTCTGTTGTTGTTACCCACCGTGGCCACAAGGCGGCAGCATTTCTTCAGACGCCACACGTTTTGCAGGGGGATCTTGGTGTCAGTTTTTCTTTTTTATTGGTGTAGAGTTCATTCCTGTTGTTTGATTTGTTTTAGGTTTACAAGCACTTGATTCAGCCTTACATAGACATATATCGATTATATTCTTTTAAGGGGGCTTCTTCCGAATAGTTTCTTTCAGTGTGTTTGAATTATGCATCTGATAATAGGTAGTGTACATATGTTAATCCCACCGTTTTAATGTCCCCCTTCGCCTCTGTGTTTTTCTTAGTAATCCTAAACTGGTTTCCTAAGTCTGCGAGTTTCTCCTTATAAGTTCAGGTAGACTCTATAAATTCATAAAAATGTAGGTAATGTATTTCTCCCCATCTCTGATTTCAGCGTGTCTCATGAATCTCTGGGTCCATCTGTGTTGCCTTCAAGGCATTTTTCGTTGCTGTTGATGGCTGAGTGTTTTCGGTGTATAGTGGACTGGTTACTCTCGATTTCTCTACTGACTTACACATTGAGCGACGCTCTGTCTTGGATATTGTGGGGGCTGAGTGTTAAAGCATCCACACGCAATGTGGGAGACTCGGGTTCAGTTCCTGGGTCGGGAAGATCCAGGAGGAGGTGGAGGCCATGGCACCCCACTCCAGTATTCTCGCCTGGAGAATCCCATGGACAGAGGAGCCTGGCGGGCTACAGACCTTCGAGGCACAAAGGTCCAGACACACACAGACACACAAACACACACCTGTTCTTAGTCAACATCTGAGGAGGAGTATCTTGCCGAGAAAGACATCCCTCCTCCTTGAGACGCCCAGACGCTCCACGCAGCGTGTCCTAGGTGCAACGGATTTCCTGGACTGAGTAAAACTGAGTTCCCGAGTTTGGCCTCTGGACAGTCTGCTCTGTTTTGAATGTTTGCCCGGGGCATTTGTCGAGGACAGGTGCTTTTTCCTGACTTCCTGGCAGCCCTTGTGAGTATTCAGTGCTCATCAGAACGGGTTTTTCTGTTGTTGTTACCCACCGTGGCCACAAGGCGGCAGCATTTCTTCAGACGCCACACGTTTTGCAGGGGGATCTTGGTGTCAGTTTTTCTTTTTTATTGGTGTAGAGTTCATTCCTGTTGTTTTGTTTTAGGTTTACAAGCACTTGATTCAGCCTTACATAGACATATATCGATTATATTCTTTTAAGGGGGCTTCTTCCGAATAGTTTCTTTCAGTGTGTTCCCTAGATTTGCCCTGTGCTATTCAGTTGGCCCTTTTGAATTATGCATCTGATAATAGGTAGTGTACATATGTTAATCCCACCGTCTTAATGTCCCCCTTCGCCTCTGTGTTTTTCTTAGTAATCCTAAATTGGTTTTCTAAGTCTGTGAGTTTCTCCTTATAAATTCAGGTAGACTCTATAAATTCATAAAAATATAGGTAATATATTTCTCCCCATCTCTGATTTCAACGTGTCTCATGAATCTCCGGGTCCATCTGTGTTGCCTCCAAGGCATTTTTCGTTGCTGTTGATGGCTGAGTGTTTTCGGTGTATAGATGGACTGGTTACTCTTGATTTCTCTACTGATACACATTTCGAATGACACTCAGTCTTGGATATTGTGGTGGCTCAGTGGTAAAGCATCCACCCGCAATGCGGGAGACTCGGGTTCAGTTCCTGGGTCGGGAAGATCCAGGAGGAGGAGGGCATGGCACCCCGCTCCAGTATTCTCGCCTGGAGAATCCCATGGACAGAGGAGCCTGGCGGGCTACAGTCCTTCCACCCACAAAGGGCCGGAAATACTCAGACACACAAACACACACACCTGTTCTTAGTCAGCATCTGAGGAGGAGGAGGATCCTTCAGAGGAAAGCATTCCCTCCTCCTTGGAGACGCCCCAGACGCTCCACGCAGACGTAGCCGGCGTCTCTGATGCTGCCGCTGGCGTGGGGAGGGCGGCTCTGTGGGGAGCGCGGGTCTCGGGCCCCTGTGCCTGTCCCTGTGGACTCAGGAGCCCCTGGCCCGTCCTGAGTGACCCTTCCCTGCACAGAGCTCTGCAGCCAAGAGCAGTCAGGTGAGTGCTTCCTGATGGTCTATCTCTGAGCAAAACCAGAAGGTCTCCAACAGGAGAGGACCTTGGAGCTGTGTTTGTGCACTGACCTGGGGCAGGACACGAGCTGACCACCCCTCCACCACCACAGGGTCCACCCCCCAGGCTCTGGCTGAATGGAAGGGTAATGTGGGGAGCCGAGAGTGAGGTTTCCAGTGGGGATTTACTGGGCAAAAAGTCAAGTCAGATTTTTTTCTTTTGCCAATAAAATAGGTTTTGTGGGACTTACTGAAGGTACCATATAAAGCCTCGCTTTCTCTCCAGGTAATTATAATTCAGAGGAGAGTTCAGAAGGAGTGAATTTCTGTATTTCCTCCGTTGGTTGGGGGACATGCTGGGGGAGAGCAGGAGGGGAGGCCCCTGTGTGCAGACGCTGAGGGTGGAGCATCCGTTCGTGGGTAAGGAGAGCAGGGCTCGTCCTCCCTCAGCTCTCAGTGTGTGAGGAAGACAGGAGAAAAAGGAGTGAAAAAAAAAAAACCCTACAGAGTGTGAATGTTTGGAGACTAAGAGAGCAGCTTGGTGGTGGCGATTGGGGATGGCTGGCAGGTGTGTAGGAGCAGGGGCGCCGCTGGGCTGGCGTCTGAGGAGGAAAGTGGAGGACAGAGGGTTCCAGAAGGGGGAGAAGGGGACTCGCTGTGATGAAACCAGAATATATTTCTTGCTTTTTCCAGGGAAATTAGTTCAGCCATATCTAGTGAGAAACGGGATCGAGGACGGTGGTGAGCTGGGGAAAGCCTTAGGTGCCTGACTGAAAGTTAGCTTCCTTCGTGTTCCCGCCAGTGGTGAGTAATCCAACGTTGTCTTTTCTGATAATAAGTTCTTGGTTTCACTGATGCGTTTTATAGTTTTTCTGGTCTTTTATTTCACTGACTTCTCTGATTTTTAGTATTGCTTTTCTTCTGCAAATTTTAGGCTCAGTTTCTTCTTTTTTCCGTATAGATCCTAGAAGTAAAAAGTTAGCTTGGTTACTGAGATCTTTTTCTTTCTTTAGAGAAAATGTTATTTATTTTAAATTTTAGGGAGAAAACCTCCAAACGTCTCATGATCAGTAAATAGAAACAAGGCACATCACTTAGGGCAAAAAATATTACCCACAAAACCTTTATTTGTCTAGAAATAAGTAACAGTATTATGCTGGCTTTTTTTCCTTTATTCCCCCCCCCCAAACCTAATTAGTTCTCCTTGAACAATGCTTCATATTATTCTAATTTGTATTTATGTTGGAACTCTAGGTAAGAAAGATCTTGCTGTTGTTGAAAAAGAAAACCCAGCTGCATACATAGCCTGTTTTTGCTGTAGTGGCCAGTACTGTCCGGCATCTGCTTGTTATGCTACAGAGCAGCAGTCCTGACCTTTTGACACCAGGAACTGGTTTTATGGAGACAGATTTTCCATGGACTGAGGATGGGGATGGTTCCTGGATGATTCATAGCAAGTGCTTTCATATCAACAACTGTAAAACTGTGCTGGTGAACACTTAATATTCACCAATTAACACTCATTTAATTTTTACTATTCTTAGGATTATCTTTTTTCTTTGTTTATGGTTCCTCTTGCTGTACAAATGCTTTTAAGCTCTATGAGGTCCCTTTTGTTTAGTTTTGTTTTTCATTACTCTAATTGGTAGATCCAAAGAGTTGCAATTTATGTCAAAGCATGTTCTGCCTGTATTTTCCTCGGGAGGTTTAGATTACTGGCTCTCTATTTAGCTCTGTAATGAATTTGGACTTCTCCTTTTTTCCCTCTGGGGTTAGGGAGTGTCCAGTTTCATTCTCTCTGCATTTGTTTGGGGAGCCTTCGCACTGTCCTGTGCACTGGCTGTTGACAGTCGACGTTGCCAGCGTCAGTGTAGGAGGCTTCCCTTCTCTCCAGAACCTCGCCAGCGTTTATTGGTTTTTGACTTTTGCAGATGCCAGTCTATCCTGTGTGAGGTGATACCTCATGCAGTTTTGATTTGCTTTTCTTCTGCAAATTTTAGGCTCAGTTTCTTCTTTTTTCCGTATAGATCCTAGAAGTAAAAAGTTAGCTTGGTTACTGAGATCTTTTTCTTTCTTTAGAGAAAATGTTATTTATTTTAAATTTTAGGGAGAAAACCTCCAAACGTCTCATGATCAGTAAATAGAAACAAGGCACATCACTTAGGGCAAAAAATATTACCCACAAAACCTTTATTTGTCTAGAAATAAGTAACAGTATTATGCTGGCTTTTTTTCCTTTATTCCCCCCCCCCAAACCTAATTAGTTCTCCTTGAACAATGCTTCATATTATTCTAATTTGTATTTATGTTGGAACTCTAGGTAAGAAAGATCTTGCTGTTGTTGAAAAAGAAAACCCAGCTGCATACATAGCCTGTTTTTGCTGTAGTGGCCAGTACTGTCCGGCATCTGCTTGTTATGCTACAGAGCAGCAGTCCTGACCTTTTGACACCAGGAACTGGTTTTATGGAGACAGATTTTCCATGGACTGAGGATGGGGATGGTTCCTGGATGATTCATAGCAAGTGCTTTCATATCAACAACTGTAAAACTGTGCTGGTGAACACTTAATATTCACCAATTAACACTCATTTAATTTTTACTATTCTTAGGATTATCTTTTTTCTTTGTTTATGGTTCCTCTTGCTGTACAAATGCTTTTAAGCTCTATGAGGTCCCTTTTGTTTAGTTTTGTTTTTCATTACTCTAATTGGTAGATCCAAAGAGTTGCAATTTATGTCAAAGCATGTTCTGCCTGTATTTTCCTCGGGAGGTTTAGATTACTGGCTCTCTATTTAGCTCTGTAATGAATTTGGACTTCTCCTTTTTTCCCTCTGGGGTTAGGGAGTGTCCAGTTTCATTCTCTCTGCATTTGTTTGGGGAGCCTTCGCACTGTCCTGTGCACTGGCTGTTGACAGTCGACGTTGCCAGCGTCAGTGTAGGAGGCTTCCCTTCTCTCCAGAACCTCGCCAGCGTTTATTGGTTTTTGACTTTTGCAGATGCCCAGTCTATCCTGTGTGAGGTGATACCTCACTGCAGTTTTGATTTGCATTTCTGTAAGATTTCTTGATGTTGAAATGTGTTCATGAGATTAAAAAAAAAAAAAAAAAAAACAGTGTGAGTAACACTGACCTTCCGAGATTGTCCTCTTGACCGTCTGATCTGTTTTGAATTCTTTTTCCAGGACCTACCCGAGGACATCTGTTGAGGGCAGGTGTTTTCCTTACATCCCCACACACCTGGTTTAGGTCAAGGGCGCGGGAGCACAGGTTTTTCAGTTGTTGTTACAAAAGCGGCCACAAGGCGGCAGCATTTCTCCGTGCTCCGCTGTTTTTTCTTTTTGTTGTTGTCATTGAGCGTTTATGTTCTATTGGAGAAGAGTTGATTTCCGATGTTGTATTTGCTTTAGGTATACAGGAACTTGGTTTAGTTATACATGAACGTTTGTCTATTTTTATTCAGGTTCTTTTCCCATATCGGTTCCTTCCGTGTGTTTAGTAGGCTTCATGTGCTATTCACTAGGTCCTTGTGGATTATCTATTTCATAACAAACACTGTTTATACATTAGTGCCAACTTCTTAATGTCTCCCTTCCCCTGCCTTTTAAACAAATGATCATATGTTGTTTTTTTAAGTCTAGTGCGTGCTCAGTCGCTTCTGTCGTGTTGAGTCTTTAGGACCCTATGGACTGTGGCCTGCCTGGCTCCTCTGTCCATGGGATTCTCCGGGCAAGGATACAGGAGTGGTCTGCCATTTCCTTCTCCAGGTCGCTACAGGTGGTGACTCTGTATTTAGTGTTTTAGGGTGTTTCCACACTGTTTTTCTTCCTGGCTGCACTCACCCATTTGCATCCCTGGCCACAGTGTGGGAGGACTCCTTTCCCCTTCTCCTCGGCAGCCCTTTATCTTTGTAGATCTTTTGGAAGTTGGTCATTCTGAGGGGCGTGAGCAGATACCTCCCAGCAGTTTTTTTTTTTTTTTAATGTCTTTTTTTTCGTCTTTTTCCCCATCATGTTTATATTGTTTATATTTCTGTTTATGTTTATTTTCATAGATCTTTTTATTCTTTGTCATGTGTGGGCCTACCATTGCAGTGACCTCTCTCATTACAGATCACAGGCTCTAGGCACATATGCTCCAGAGCGCTGGCTCGCGATTGGATACACTGGTCCAGCCGCTCTCGGGTGTGTGGGATCTTCCTGGACCAGGGATCAAACCGGTGCCCCTTGCACTTCCAGGCAGACCGTATCCACTGGACCACCACGGAAGTCCCTCCCCGCAGTTTTGACTGGCATTTCTCTGCCATCATAAGCATCTTTTCATGTGCTTTATGGCCATCTGGATGCCTTTGGTGAAGTGTCCATCTGGATCTTTGGGCCATTTTTCTATTGGGCTGTTTCTTTTTCTGATATTGAACCACATGAGCTGTTTGCATGTATTGGAGATGAATTCTTTGTGGGTGTCCTCATTGGGAAACCTTTTTCTCCCAATCTGAGGGTGGACTTTTTCTTTCATTTAGAGTTTCCTTTGCTGTGCAAATGCTTTAAGGTCAGTGAGGTCCCTTTTATGACTTCCATTTTATTTTTCATTACTCTAAAAGGTGGATCCAAAAATAACTGGCTGTGATTTCTGTCAAAGCGTGTTCTGCATGTATCTTTCTCAAGTAGTAGAGAGCCATCGCACCTCGGTTTAGATCTTTAATCAGTCTGGAATTCCTTTTTCTCTGTGGCGTTAAAGAGTGTGGTAATTTCATTTTCTTTTCACTTGTTTCAAGAACCTGCACACTCTCTTCCCTACTGGCTGTTAACAATTTATATGACCAGTATCAGAGCAGGAGGGTTCCCCCTTTTCCACAGCCTCTTCAGCATTTGTTTTTTCTGAACTTGCTGACAGAGGCCATTCTGGCAGGTTTGAGCTGATACATCCTTGTAGTTTTGATTTTCATTTCTGCATGTTTTCACAATGTTGAAATCTTTTCATGTGATTTTTCTACTGTGTGTGAATAAAACTGAACTCCTGACTTTGGCCTCTTGACAGTCTGCTCTATTTAAAATGTTTCTCTCAGGACATTTGTTGAGGGCAGGTGTTTTTTCCTTACATTCCCACAGGGTCTTGAATATTTTTATTTATAACTTCATTAATTTATTCTTTATTATTTATTTTGGCTGTCTTCATTGCTGTGCAGGCTTTTCTCTAGTTGCGGTGAGCGGGGGCTACTCTCTAGTTGCAGGAAACAGGCTTCTCACTGTGGTTGCAGCTTCTCTTGTTGCAGAGCGCAGCGTCTCCAGGTCGCACCAACCTCAGTAGTTGTTGCTCCTGCGGTGTAGAGCACAGGCTCAATAGTTGTGGCACCCGTGCCTAGTGTCTCTGCGACATGGTGATCTTCCTGGTCCAGGGACTGGACCTGTGTCTCCTGCATTGGCAGGCGGATTCTTTACCACTGAGCCACCAGGAAGCCCTAGGTGTCTTGGATATTAAATGCTCCTTGGCAAAGGTTTTTCCGTTGTTGTTACCCAAAGTGGCCACAAGGCGGCAGAATTTCTTCAGCGCCACACGTTTTGCAGGGACCTTCCTAACAATTTCTGTTTTCTATTGTTGTAGACTCCTGTTTTACTTACTTTAGGTTTTCAGGAACTTGATTCAGCTATACCTAGACATATATAGATTCTGTTCTGCTAAGGGGGCCGTTGGCTAATAGGTTCTTTGAGTGTGTTTCGTAGACTTCCCTGTTCTATGCAGTAGGCTCTCTGGATATATGTTAACACATACAGCATCTGTTATATATTAACATATATAGATCCCTCTTAATGTCCACCTTCCCTATATATTTTTTAATAATATGTTTGTTTTCTAAGTCTGTGAGTTTCTCTTTATAAATTAGTTCATTTTTATGAATTTAGAGATTCCACCTGGAGGTGATACAATATTTCTCTCCCTCTTGACTTCACTGTGTATGATGAATCTCTCCGTCCATCTATGCCGCTTCCACGGCATTTTTTGTTTCCTTTTGATGGTTGATTGAACTCCTGACTTTGGCCTCTTGACAGTCTGCTCTATTTAAAATGTTTCTCTCAGGACATTTGTTGAGGGCAGGTGTTTTTTCCTTACATTCCCACAGGGTCTTGAATATTTTTATTTATAACTTCATTAATTTATTCTTTATTATTTATTTTGGCTGTCTTCATTGCTGTGCAGGCTTTTCTCTAGTTGCGGTGAGCGGGGGCTACTCTCTAGTTGCAGGAAACAGGCTTCTCACTGTGGTTGCAGCTTCTCTTGTTGCAGAGCGCAGCGTCTCCAGGTCGCACCAACCTCAGTAGTTGTTGCTCCTGCGGTGTAGAGCACAGGCTCAATAGTTGTGGCACCCGTGCCTAGTGTCTCTGCGACATGGTGATCTTCCTGGTCCAGGGACTGGACCTGTGTCTCCTGCATTGGCAGGCGGATTCTTTACCACTGAGCCACCAGGGAAGCCCTAGGTGTCTTGGATATTAAATGCTCCTTGGCAAAGGTTTTTCCGTTGTTGTTACCCAAAGTGGCCACAAGGCGGCAGAATTTCTTCAGCGCCACACGTTTTGCAGGGACCTTCCTAACAATTTCTGTTTTCTATTGTTGTAGACTCCTGTTTTACTTACTTTAGGTTTTCAGGAACTTGATTCAGCTATACCTAGACATATATAGATTCTGTTCTTTTAAGGGGGCTTTTTGCAAATAGGTTCTTTGAGTGTGTTTCGTAGACTTCCCTGTTCTATGCAGTAGGCTCTCTGGATATATGTTAACACATACAGCATCTGTTATATATTAACATATATAGATCCCTCTTAATGTCCACCTTCCCTATATATTTTTTAATAATATGTTTGTTTTCTAAGTCTGTGAGTTTCTCTTTATAAATTAGTTCATTTTTATGAATTTAGAGATTCCACCTGGAGGTGATACAATATTTCTCTCCCTCTTGACTTCACTGTGTATGATGAATCTCTCCGTCCATCTATGCCGCTTCCACGGCATTTTTTGTTTCCTTTTGATGGTTGATTGTATTCCAGACTCTAAATGGACTAGTTACTCTAATTTCTCTACTGATGGACATTTTAACTGATGTTCTCTCTTGACTGTTGTGGTAGCTCAGTGGTAAGGCATCTGCCTGCAATGCAGGAGACTCAGGTTTGATCCTTGGGTCAAGAAGATCCCTCGGAAGAGGGCATGGCAGCCCACTCATCCAGTGGATAGAGGAGCCTGGTGGGCTACAGTCCATGGGGTTGAAAAGAGATGAGACTGAGTGACTAACACTTCCACTTTTGCTGTCTTGGATAGTGTCAGTAGTGCTGCCCTGAATATAAGGAGCAAGTAACATTGTATACTTTTCCTTGATCTAAGGCAAGCAGTGGGCTTAAGAGAGTGGGTAGTAACTCTATATTTAGTGGTGTCCTTTCTTTATATATTTAGTGTTTTAAGGAATCTCTGTTCTGTTTTACTTCCTGGTTGCACCCACCATTTACCCCCCCCCCCCCACCCGCCGCCCCCGCCTCCTGTAGAAGGATTCCCTGTTCCCCTCGCCCTCTGCAGCACTTCTCTGTAGATCTTTTGGAGCGTGGCCTTTCTGCCCTGTGTGAGGTGATACCTTGTTGCAGTTTTGATTGGCACTTATCTAACAGGGATGCTGAGCATCTTTTATGTCCTTTTGGAAGACTTCTTTGGAGAAGTATTCATTTAGGTCTTTGGCATCTTTTGCGTTTTTGATTTTTTGGCCTTGAGCTTCATGAGCTGTTTGCATGTTTTGTAGATGAATTCCTTGTTTTTTATTTTTGGTTGCAAACATTTTTTCTTATTGTGAGTGTTGCCTTTTCATTTTTTATGGTTTCCCTTGCTAGGTCATAGCTTTTCAGGTTACTGAGGTCCCACTGTTGAGATATGTCTTATTTTCATTATTCTGAGAGTGGAGCCAAAACAGCTAGCTGCCATTTATGTCAAAGCAAGTTCGGCCTGTATCTTCCTCAAGAGCTTTAGAGTAATCCTCCCACTCCTGACAAGCCAGCCTTTTGGGCGTCCCTTGTAGGTCAGCTGGTAAAGAATCTGCCTGCAATGCAGGAGACCCCAGTTCAATTTCTGGGTCAGGAAGATCCCCTGAAGGAGGGATAGATTAACCACTCCAGTGTTCCTGGGCTTTCCTGGTGGCTCAGACAGTAAAGAATATGCCTGGGCTTCCCTGGTGGTCCAGTGGGTAAGGACACCGCCTTGCAGTGCAAGGGGCGCCGGTTCGATCGCTGGCCTGAGAAGATCCCACGTGCCGTGGAGTGGCTGGACCGATGTGCCTAATTAGCAAGCCAGAGCTCTGGGGTGCATGCGCCCAGAGCCAGTGCTCTGCAGCAACAGAAGCCACTGAGATTGGAGGCCCACACAGACCAAAAGAACAAAGATGGAAATAAATGAAAGACCAATAGAAGTGGCTCCTGCCCCCCCCCCCCAAAAAAAGAATATGCCTGAAATGCAGGAGGCCTGGGTTTGATCCCTGAATTGGGAAGAGCCCCTCTAGAAGGGAAAGGATAATTCCATGGCTCGTCCATGAGTTGCAAAGAGTCAGAAGACAAGCCTGAGTGACTGACTTTCCCTCCACTTATTTCTTTAATCACTTTGGAGTTTCTTTTTCGGTATGGGGTTAGGGAGTGTTGTAATTTCATTCACGCTTCACTTGTTTTAGGACCCTCCACTCTGTCACCTGAACTGACTGTTAACAGTTTGTATTCCCAGCATCAGGGAAGGATGGCCCCTAGTTTTTTTTTTAATGGGCAACCATTGCATTTATTTATTTATTTATGGCTATTCTGGGGTTTCACTGCTGCTGCAGACTCTTCTCTAGTTGCAGGGAGTGGCAGCTACTCTACTTGAGGTGAGCAGACTTCTTGTTGCAGTGACTTACTTCTCTTGTTGTGGAACTCTAGGGCACATGGGCTCTTAGTTGCGGCTCTGAGGCTCTAGAGCACAGGCTCCATGGTTGTGGCTCACGGGCTTAGTTGCTCAACAGCATATGGGATCTTCCTGGATTGGGGATCGAACGCATGTCTCCTGCATTGGCAGATGAACTTTTTACCACTGAGCTACCAGGGAAGCCCCCTAGTTCTAGTTTTGATTGGCGTTAGTGATGTTAGCCTCTTTTCAAGTGCTTTAAGGCCATCTGGGTGACTTCTTGGGAGAAATGTTTATTTAAATCTTTTGCCCACTTTCTTTTTTTTGTACAGCATGAGTTGTTTGCATGTTTGGAGAATGAATTCCTTGTTTTGATCTTGGTTGCAAGCATTTTTTTTTCCCCCCCTGAGGATTATCTTTGTTTTTCCTTTAGGGTTTCCCTGCTTTTCAAGAGCTTTTGAAGTTAATGAGGTTCCTTTTGTTCAGTTTTGTTTTATTTTTCATTATTTTAATAGCGGATGCAAAGGAACTTGCTGTGATTTAGGCATGTTCTCCATATATTTTCCTCAAGAGGTTTGGAGTATCCATCCTTCCATTTAGCTCTTTCATCCCTTTTCTGTCTGTGGTTAGGGAGCGTGCTGATTTCATTCCTTTTTTTACTTGTTTAAGGAACCGCCTCCCTTTCCTCAATCTTGGCTATTAACAACTTATATTGCCAGCATCAGTTTAGGATGGTTCCCATTTCTCCACAGCCTCTCAAGGGTTTATGGTCTTTAAACTTTTTGACAAGCCATCCTGACTGGTATGAGCTGATACTTCATTGTAGTTTTGATTTGTATTTCTATAACAGTTCACGATGTTAAAAGCTTTTCATGTGGTCTTTTAAGAAACAGTGTGGGGCTTCCCTGGTGGTTCAGTGGGTAAAGAGTCCGCCTCACACTGCAAGGGGCGCCGGTTCAATCCCTGGCATGGGAAGATCACACATGCTAAGGAACAGCTGGACTAATGTGTCCAATTGCAAGCCAGCGTTCTGGAGCACATGTACCTAGAGCAGGTGCTCTGCTGCAGGAGAGGCCACCACAATGGGAGGCCCATACAGGCCAAAGAACAAAGATTTAAACAAATGAAGACCAATAATGGTCTTTGGAACTCTAGGGCACATGGGCTCTTAGTCGAGGCTCTAGAGCACAGGCTCCATGGTTGTGGCTCACGGGCTTAGTTGCTCAACAGCATATGGGATCTTCCTGGATTGGGGATCGAACATGTCTCCTGCATTGGCAGATGAACTTTTTACCACTGAGCTACCAGGGAAGCCCCCTAGTTCTAGTTTTGATTGGCGTTAGTGATGTTAGCCTCTTTTCAAGTGCTTTAAGGCCATCTGGGTGACTTCTTGGGAGAAATGTTTATTTAAATCTTTTGCCCACTTTCTTTTTTTTGTACAGCATGAGTTGTTTGCATGTTTGGAGAATGAATTCCTTGTTTTGATCTTGGTTGCAAGCATTTTTTTTTCCCCCCCTGAGGATTATCTTTGTTTTTCCTTTAGGGTTTCCCTGCTTTTCAAGAGCTTTTGAAGTTAATGAGGTTCCTTTTGTTCAGTTTTGTTTTATTTTTCATTATTTTAATAGCGGATGCAAAGGAACTTGCTGTGATTTAGGCATGTTCTCCATATATTTTCCTCAAGAGGTTTGGAGTATCCATCCTTCCATTTAGCTCTTTCATCCCTTTTCTGTCTGTGGTTAGGGAGCGTGCTGATTTCATTCCTTTTTTTACTTGTTTAAGGAACCGCCTCCCTTTCCTCAATCTTGGCTATTAACAACTTATATTGCCAGCATCAGTTTAGGATGGTTCCCATTTCTCCACAGCCTCTCAAGGGTTTATGGTCTTTAAACTTTTTGACAAGCCATCCTGACTGGTATGAGCTGATACTTCATTGTAGTTTTGATTTGTATTTCTATAACAGTTCACGATGTTAAAAGCTTTTCATGTGGTCTTTTAAGAAACAGTGTGGGGCTTCCCTGGTGGTTCAGTGGGTAAAGAGTCCGCCTCACACTGCAAGGGGCGCCGGTTCAATCCCTGGCATGGGAAGATCACACATGCTAAGGAACAGCTGGACTAATGTGTCCAATTGCAAGCCAGCGTTCTGGAGCACATGTACCTAGAGCAGGTGCTCTGCTGCAGGAGAGGCCACCACAATGGGAGGCCCATACAGGCCAAAGAACAAAGATGGATGAAAATAAACAAATGAAAGACCAATAAAAGTGGCCAAAAAAAAAAAAAAATGTGAGTGGGCTTCCCTGATGGTCCAGTGGGTAAAGAGTTCACATTGCCGTGCAGGAGGCACTGGTTCGATTCCTGGCCTGGGAAGATCCCACATGCTGCGGAGCAGCTGGACCTGTGTGTCCAGCTACAATTGGTGCTCTGGAGCTGGTGCTCTGTGATGAGAGAGGCCACTGCAAAGGGAGGCCCACACAGGCCAAAGAATATAAAGATGGATGAAAATATGAAAATAAGTATGAATAAAAGAAGCATGATGGGAAAAAGAAAAAAATAAAAATAAGTTACTAAACCATTATTAAAAAAAAAAAAAAAACAGTATGAATGAAACTGAACTTTCAAGATTGGCCTGTTGATCGTTTGCCCTGTATTGAATTCTTTTTCTTGGATGTACTGAGGACAGTTGTTGAGAACAGTCGTTGAGGACAGGTGTTTCTCCTTGTAGCCCCTCAGTCCTGGTGGCATATTAAGTGCCCATCAGTATGGGTTTTTCAGTTGCTGTTACCAAAAGAGGCCACAAGGCGGCAGCATTTCTTCATCCGCCCCTGTTCGTTTGGCTAATTTTTCTTTTCTATTGGAGTAGAGTTGATTTCCGTTGTTGTGTTTGATTATTATTTTTTTTTTTTAATGGGCACTTCACCCAGTTATACCTAGACGTACATCTGTCCTTTTGGAGCTTTTCCCATGTAGGTTCTTTCTGCTCAGTAACTTTCCCTGTGCTATTCAGCAGATCTTTTTGGATTACCTGTCTGATAACCTGTAAGTATATGTTACCCCAACATCTTAATGTCTCCCTCCCCTAGCTTGTCTTTAACAATTGTGAATTGGTTTTCTAAATCTGTGAGTCGATTTGTTTATAGATTCGTTCATGTGTGTGAATTTATAGACTCCACCTGTAACTGACATGACATTTCTCTTTCCCTTGCTGACTGACTCACTGTGTCTGATGAATCTCTTGGTCCACACCCATGCTCCTGACAGCAGCGTTTTGTGATGGCTGAGTGTGTTCCAGTGTGTAGATGAATCAGTTACTTTTTATGTCTCTATTGATGGACATTTTACTTGATACTTTCTAGTAAATATTGTCAGTAATGGTGCCTTAAAAATAGGGTTGTGTAGGGAAAGAGCAAATTAGCCAAGATGGTGGTGGTCAGGCTCTCTCACCCCACGTTTTGTAAATGCATAGTTTTGTAACAGTTGAGATCACTTTTAGCACTGTGCATGTGCCGCCATGATGTATCTGCTTGGCCTCAGGGCCCCTTTTGTTTCGTTTTTTCTTTTCCCTTTTGTTTTTTAAAATATACACTCCACCTGAACAAGCCCTTGCCTGTGGCTTAGGGCTGTGTCCCCTGGGTCCACTTGGACAAATGTCCATATAGATTTGACCGATTTTCATATTAGAAATCAATTGATGGACTTTTTTATATATTGAGCTGCATGAACTGTTTGCATGCTTCGGAGATGAAATTCTTTGGTGTGTGTTTGTTTATGGCGGCATTATTCTTCGTTGCTGCAGGAGGGATTTCTCTTGGTTGTGGCAAGCAGGGGCTGCTCCTCGTTGCAATTTGCGGGCTTCTCATTGCAGTGGCCTCTCTTGTAGTGCAGCACGGGCTCAAGGCGCACAGACTTTAGTAACTGCAGCGCTGAGGCTCAGTAGTTGTGGCACACATGCCTTGTTGTTCATTGGCATGTGGAATCTTCCCCGAGTGGGGATAGAATCCACGTCCTCTGCACTGGCAGGCAGATTCTTAACCACTGGACCACCAGGGAAGTCCGAAATGCCTTGTTTCTAAAATTTGTTTGCAAACATGTTCCCCCGCTTGGAGGATTATCTTTTTCTTTCATTTAGGGTTTGCATTACCTTGGGAAAGATTTGGATGTTAATGAGGTCCCTCTTGTTCAAGTTTGGTTTATTTTTCATTATTCTGACAGTGGATCCAAAAAGAGCTTGCTCTGACTTATGTCAAAGGCTGTTCCGTTATTAATACGGGGGTTAGAGTAATCCTCAAGAGGGTTAGAGTAATCGTCTCTCCATATAGCTGTTTAAAGGATTTGGAGTTTCTTTTTCTGTAATTGGGAGGGAGTCATGTAGTTTCATTCACTTTTCACTTGTTTAAAAACCCTCTACCCTGTCTTCCTTACTGGCTGTTAATGCATTGCCAGCATCCATGTAGGATTCCCTTTCCTCCACAACCTCTCCTGTATATACTGTTTGTACACTTTGTGCCAATGGCCATTCTGATCCGATGTGAGGTGATACCTCCTTGTAGTTTACTTTTTTCCTATCAGATTTCCATTTTATTTAATATAATGATTGGGCATTTAAAGACTTTTCATGCTGGAGTGTGGAAAAAATTCTCCAATAACTTTTATTCTTTTCCATGCTATCTAGCTTTATTTTAACCTTCACGAATTACTCTTACTAAAAAAAAAAAAAAAAAACTGTAAGCCTAAGTTATGGACCATTGGCTTTCTTAAGGGGTTTAAGGATGATTTTCAGGTTTAATTACAATACTGTTAATAAGGGCAAAGTTTCACAATTGAAATTAACCTAAGGATTAGTACTAAAGATTTATTTTTCACAACAGGGATCAGTGTACAAATAATTAAGAACCCAATAGTAATATGCCAGTTCTTTCTCATTTTTATTAATTATTTTTCTTTTTCTTTTACAAAGTTTTGTTGTTTACAACTGTACATAAGCCCAAATCAGTCATAGGTATATCTTTGACCCCTCCCACTCCTTGTAGTTTTGATTTGCATTTCTATAGGATTTCAAGATTTTGAAAGCATTTCATTGATTTCCTTTTTCCAAAACAGTGTGGGTAAAACTGACCTCTCAAGAGTAGCCACCTGTTTTTTTAATTTAGGTCATATCTATTGATCCCTCAGCGCACGTCCTCTGCACTGGCAGGCAGATTCTTAACCACTGGACCACCAGGGAAGTCCGAAATGCCTTGTTTTTAAAATTTGTTTGCAAACATGTTCCCCGCTTGAGGATTATCTTTTTCTTTCATTTAGGGTTTGCATTACCTTGGGAAAGATTTGGATGTTAATGAGGTCCCTCTTGTTCAAGTTTGGTTTATTTTTCATTATTCTGACAGTGGATCCAAAAAGAGCTTGCTCTGACTTATGTCAAAGGCTGTTCCGTTATTAATACGGGGGTTAGAGTAATCCTCAAGAGGGTTAGAGTAATCGTCTCTCCATATAGCTGTTTAAAGGATTTGGAGTTTCTTTTTCTGTAATTGGGAGGGAGTCATGTAGTTTCATTCACTTTTCACTTGTTTAAAAACCCTCTACCCTGTCTTCCTTACTGGCTGTTAATGCATTGCCAGCATCCATGTAGGATTCCCTTTCCTCCACAACCTCTCCTGTATATACTGTTTGTACACTTTGTGCCAATGGCCATTCTGATCCGATGTGAGGTGATACCTCCTTGTAGTTTACTTTTTTTCCCTATCAGATTTCCATTTTATTTAATATAATGATTGGGCATTTAAAGACTTTTCATGCTGGAGTGTGGAAAAAATTCTCCAATAACTTTTATTCTTTTCCATGCTATCTAGCTTTATTTTAACCTTCACGAATTACTCTTACTAAAAAAAAAAAAAAAAAACTGTAAGCCTAAGTTATGGACCATTGGCTTTCTTAAGGGGTTTAAGGATGATTTTCAGGTTTAATTACAATACTGTTAATAAGGGCAAAGTTTCACAATTGAAATTAACCTAAGGATTAGTACTAAAGATTTATTTTTCACAACAGGGATCAGTGTACAAATAATTAAGAACCCAATAGTAATATGCCAGTTCTTTCTCATTTTTATTAATTATTTTTCTTTTTCTTTTACAAAGTTTTGTTGTTTACAACTGTACATAAGCCCAAATCAGTCATAGGTATATCTTTGACCCCTCCCACTCCTTGTAGTTTTGATTTGCATTTCTATAGGATTTCAAGATTTTGAAAGCATTTCATTGATTTCCTTTTTTTTTCCAAAACAGTGTGGGTAAAACTGACCTCTCAAGAGTAGCCACCTGATCATCTCTCTATTTTGAACTCTTTTTCCAGAGCCTACCCTATGACATTTGTTGAGAACAGTGGTTTTTCCCTTGCTTCCCCGCAGGCCTGGTGAATATTAAGTGCCCATCAGCGCAGGTTTTCCTGTTGTTGTTACCAAATGTGGCCACAAGGCGGCAGCATTTCTTCATGCACCACACTTTGTTGTTGGTAATTTTAGTTTCTATTTTCCTTTGGAGTAGAGTTGATTTCTGTTGTCGTGTTTAAGTTTACAGGAACTTGATTCAATTATTCACAGAGGTGTAACTATTCTGTTCTTTTTAGGGGTCTTTCCCATATAGGCTCTTTCATTTTGTTTCTTAAAAATTTCAGTAGGCTTTTAATCCCAGCCTCTAATGACCCCTTTCCCCTACTATTTTGAAATAATCATAAGTGAGTTTTATTAGCCTGCGAGTAGGTTTCTGTTTATAAATTTGTTCATATGAAAGAATATATAGAGTCCACCTGTAATGATATAATATTTGTCTTTGCCTCTCTGACCGTCTTCACTCACTGTGATGAACCTCTGGGTCCATCCACACTGCTGACGATGGCTGGATGTATTGCAGAGTCTAGATGAACCAGTTACTCTTCATTTCTGTATTGATGGACATTTTGGTTGATGCCCTGTCTTGGAATTTGTGAATAGTGCTGCCATGAAAATAAGGGAGCAAGTATAGCTTTAAATGATTTTATCTGGATCTAAGGCAAGGGGCTAGCTTGGCTCATCAGGTGGTAACTCTGTATTTAGTGTTTTCAGGAATCTTCATGCTGTTTTCCCTTGTGACTCCACCCATCCATTTACATCCCTGCCCACAGTGGAGGAGGACTCCCTGGTTCCCTCGCGCTCGGCAGCATTTAATCTTTGCAGATCTTTTGGAGGGTGGACATTCTGAGGGGCGTCAGCTGATAACCACGTTGTAGTTTTGATTTGCATTTCTCTAACTTTTCTGGAAGTTGAAAGTTTTTCATGTGATTCTTTTGAAAAACAGTGTGCGTTAAAGCTGACCTCTCGAGATTGGCCTCTTGACCGTCTGCTTTGTTTTGAATTATTCTCCAGGACCTACCCAAGGATACTCCTTGAGAATAGGGGTTTTGTTTTGTTTTGTTTATCCCCTTATATCCGCAAAGGCCTGGTGAATGAATATTAAGTGCCCATCGGCACAGGTTTTTCGGTTGCTGTTAGCCAAAGAAGCCGCAAGGCGGCAGCATTTCTTCCTGCCTGACTGGTTACCTGGGCAACCATAGCCTTAGGGCAAGTCCTGTTCTGGGTTGTTAGAATGGATACACCTAAGGCTTGTGTCTCCTTACTTCTTTTTCCTTACCTTTTATCTCCTGAACACATCCCAGTTCCTACCACATCATTCTGCCGAGGGTGCTGTCCTCCATAGGAGGAGCGACCCTGAGGAAGGAGGCTGGAGGTGGGAGCCCCCCCACCAGGAGACGTGGAGCCCAGGACACTTTCCACTTTACTACCCTTTGGGGGCACTAGGCTTAGATTTGGTGCCAAGAGACCCCCTGGGTCTGGAGACTGTGGCCTCCCGCAGAGAGGGAATAGACGGCCCATGTCTATCGGGTGCAGGGCTCATTGGCTGGCACACCCTCCCGGGCTCCCTCAGCCCCACCATAGCCCAGCCTCGGGATCCAAGCCTGCTCAGGCTCCAGGGATGTGACTGCAGCGCAGGTACCCAAGGCCTGCGGAGAATAGAGGCAGCACATCCTTGTGATTTACTCCTTGTGTTCTTTATCCACCACGTTTCAAAGGACAGTTTTTGAGAACTGGGATTTTTTTCTTTACTGGCCCCAAAGCTTGGTGAATGTTAAGTGCCCAGCAACTGTTTTTCAGTTGTTTTTTTACCACAAGCTGCCACAAGGCGGCAGCATTTCTTATTCTCCCTAGCTTTTTCAGGGGGTGGTTTAATTTTTATTTTCTATTCCAGTAGAGTTGATCTTGTGTTTGTCTTAGGTTTACAGGAACTTTATTCAGTTATATGTACATGCATGTCATTTTTAGAAGGTTTCTCAGATATATATTCTTTCATTGAGTTTTTGTAATCTTTTGGACGGTGGCCATTCTGAGGGGTGTGAGCTATAAACCTCGGAGTTTTGCTTTACATTTGTCTTGTAATTAGTGAGGAGTCAGGCCTTTTCATTCTTTGGATGGCTGTGTATATTCCAGTGTGTGATGGACCAGCTTCTCCTCTCTGTATTGAAGGACATTGTGCTTGGTGCTCTGTCTTAAATATTGTCCAGTGGATGCCCTGAACAATGCTTTTCTCTGGATCTAAGGCAAGGGGTCAGCCTTTGGTACAGGTGGTAACTTTGGCTGTTTTAAGGAATCTCCATGCTGTTCTCCTTCGTGGCTGCTCCACCATTTATATCCCCACCCACAGGGCTGCAGGACCTCTTCCCCTGGCCCTCGGCAGCAGTTCATCCTTGTAGAGCTTTTGGTGGACAGACATTCTGAGGGGTCTAATCTGATATCTCATTGCAGTTTTGACGGATTTCTCTCTAGCAATGATGCTAAGCACTTTTTCAAGTGTTTAATGGCTTTCTTGATGCCGCCTTTGGCATTTCTTCCAGGCTTGGAGGTGGGAGCCCCCACCAGGAGACGTGGAGCCCAGGACACTTTCCACTTTACTACCCTTTGGGGGCACTAGGCTTAGATTTGGTGCCAAGAGACCCCCTGGGTCTGGAGACTGTGGCCTCCCGCAGAGAGGGAATAGACGGCCCATGTCTATCGGGTGCAGGGCTCATTGGCTGGCACACCCTCCCGGGCTCCCTCAGCCCCACCATAGCCCAGCCTCGGGATCCAAGCCTGCTCAGGCTCCAGGGATGTGACTGCAGCGCAGGTACCCGAGGCCTCGGAGAATAGAGGCAGCACATCCTTGTGATTTACTCCTTGTGTTCTTTATCCACCACGTTTCAAAGGACAGTTTTTGAGAACTGGGATTTTTTTCTTTACTGGCCCCAAAGCTTGGTGAATGTTAAGTGCCCAGCAACTGTTTTTCAGTTGTTTTTTTACCACAAGCTGCCACAAGGCGGCAGCATTTCTTATTCTCCCTAGCTTTTTCAGGGGGTGGTTTAATTTTTATTTTCTATTCCAGTAGAGTTGATCTTGTGTTTGTCTTAGGTTTACAGGAACTTTATTCAGTTATATGTACATGCATGTCATTTTTAGAAGGTTTCTCAGATATATATTCTTTCATTGAGTTTTTGTAATCTTTTGTACGGTGGCCCTTCTGAGGGTGTGAGCTATAAACCTCGGAGTTTTGCTTTACATTTGTCTTGTAATTAGTGAGGAGTCAGGCCTTTTCATTCTTTGGATGGCTGTGTATATTCCAGTGTGTGATGGACCAGCTTCTCCTCTCTGTATTGAAGGACATTGTGCTTGGTGCTCTGTCTTAAATATTGTCCAGTGGATGCCCTGAACAATGCTTTTCTCTGGATCTAAGGCAAGGGGTCAGCCTTTGGTACAGGTGGTAACTTTGGCTGTTTTAAGGAATCTCCATGCTGTTCTCCTTCGTGGCTGCTCCACCATTTATATCCCCACCCACAGGGCTGCAGGACCTCTTCCCCTGGCCCTCGGCAGCAGTTCATCCTTGTAGAGCTTTTGGTGGACAGACATTCTGAGGGGTCTAATCTGATATCTCATTGCAGTTTTGACGGATTTCTCTCTAGCAATGATGCTAAGCACTTTTTCAAGTGTTTAATGGCTTTCTTGATGCCGCCTTTGGACAAATGTCCATTTATTCTTTGACCCATTTTTCTATTAGTTTTTTTTTTTTTTCAATATGAGCAGCACGAGCTGTTTGCATGTTTTGGAGATAATATCTTTGTGGATATCTTTGTTTTTTCCCCCATTCTAAGGGTGGACTTCTTCTTTCATTTAGGGTTTCTCTTGCTACGCAAATGCTTTAAAGTCAATGAGTTCTCTTTTTTGGCTTTTGTTTTCGTTTTCATTACTCTAAGAAGTGGATCCAAAAAGAACTTGCTAGGAATTATGTCAAAATGTGTTCTGCCTGTATTTTACTCAAAAGGTTTATCTGTCTCTCCATTTAGTTCTTTTATCCATGTGCAGTTGCTTTTTCTGTATGGGGTTAGGGAGTGTCATAATTTCATTTTCTTTTCACTTGTTTAAGGACCCTCCACACTACCCTCATATGTTAATTTACATCCCCAGTCTCAGCATAGGAGGGTTCCCAATTCTCCACAACCTCTCCAGGATTTATTGTTTGTAGACTTTTTTTTTTTTGGGCGGGGGTCGGGTTGGGGAGGGAGGGGAGCGGGCGGGTCACTTCTGTTGGTCTTTCATTTCTCTGTTTTCATCCATCTTTGTTCTTTGGCTCCTGTAGGCCTCCCATCGCGGTGGCGTCTGTCGTTGCAGAGCACCGGCTTCGGGCGCATGCGCTCCAGAGCTCCGGCTCGGTAATTGGACACATGAGTCCAGCTGCTCCGCAGCACGTGGGATCTTCCCAGGCCAGGGATCGAACCGGCGCCCCTTGCACTGCAAGGCGGTGTCCTTACCCACTGGACCACCAGGGGAAGCCCTGTTTGTAGACTTTTTAAAAAACTATTTATTTGGCTGCACCGGGTCTTAGTTGAGGCATGCAAGCTTAGTCACCTTGTGGTATATGGGATCTTAGTTCCCTGACCAGGGATCGAACCTGCATCCCCTGCATTGGAAAGTGGATTCTTAACCACTGGCCCACCAGGACCAGGGGAAGGACCTTGTTTGTAGACTTAACAAGGACCAGGAGAAGTCCTTGTTTGTAGACTTTTTGACAAAGGCCACTCTCACTGATATGAACTGACAACCTCATTGTAGTTTTGATTTACATTTCTATAAAGTGTTCATGTGATTTTTTTAAAAGTATGAGTAAAACTGACCTCTGAGATTGGTCCCTCTCGTTTAAATTTTGGCTTCATTTTATTTATTTTTCATCCATTTTTTTTCTTCAACCTGTGTGGGCCTCCCATTGCAGTGGCCTCTCTCGTTGTAGAGCAGTGGCTCTGGGCGCATGCGCTCCAGAGTGCCGGCTCGCAACTGGACACACCGGTCCAGCTGCTCCGCGGCATATGGGATCTTCCCAGGCCAGAGGTCAAACTGGTGCTCCTTGCACTGCAAGGCAGGCCCTTCACCCACTGGACCACCAGGCAAGCCCCTGAGATTGGGCTCTTAACATTGTTCTGAGTTCTTTCTCCAGAACCTACCTAGGAGATTTCAGGGTTTTCTTTTATGTTTTTGATTTTCTTTTTTTACTTACACCCCCTCAGGCCTGGTGAATATTAAGTGTCCACCAGCATAGGTTTTTCAGTTGTTGCTACCAAAAGTGGCCACAAGGCGACAGCAGTTCTTTCACTTTTTTCTTTTTTGGTGGGGAGTGTTTGGTAATTTTAAATTTTCTATTGGAGTAGAGCTCATTTCCAATGTTGTGTTTATGTGAACAGGAACTTGATTTCAATTCTACATAGATGTATATCTTTTTTTTTTCTCATATACCTTATCACAGTGTTGTTCAATCACTTCCTGTGCTTTCAGTAGGTCTTTTTATTTATTTATTTTTAAGTTAATGGTCTTTTCATTTGAAAAAAGACTAGCATTTACAACTTGGAATGGACATAAATTGTAATTTCTTGAACAGCAGTGTTGCTGGTTGTGCTGAGGTCCACAGTCACAGCCTACCTGCCGACTCCAAAGTCATGGTTCAGAAGGTTTTAGAAACAGAGTCCAGTGATCCTCCCTTAATAAAAGTGTCTTTTAAAAAAACTGTAGGAATGGTGCTAGCCTGACACTATTCTGCTCTAACGCAGTGCAGACGCTGAACTGGCACACAAGGGCACGCCACCAGGGCGTCACGGCCACCACAGCTCAGGGCGTGGCGGCGTTGCACCAGGGCTATCCTGTTGGAGGGGCTACGCCTGGGCTGGTTACCCGCCACAGCATCTTGGGGTGAACCAATTTTATTTTATTTTATTTTTAAAGATTTATTTATTTATTTACTTTGGGCAGGGGTCCGGTTGGGGAGGGAGGGGAGCGGGCGGGCCACTTCTATTGGTCTTTAATTTCTCTATTTTCATTCGTCTTTGTTCTTTGGCTCCTGCGGGCCTCCCATCGCGGTGGCATCTGTCGTTGCAGAGCGCCGGCTCTGGGCGCATGCGCTCCAGAGCTCCGGCTCGGTAATTGGACACATCGGTCCAGCCACTCTGCGGCACGTGGGATCTTCCCAGGCCAGGGCTTGAACTGGCACCCCTTGCACTGCAAGGCGGTGTCCTTACCCACTGGACCACCAGGGGAAGCCCTGCGAACCAATTTTATATGCCTCTTTTCAGTAAGCCAGCTACAGCAAGTTTATACTAACAATTTGAACTAGAACCCCTTTGAGTAGGTTTTGAATTTTTTTTTCACTTTTTTGTTTTTAATAATGACTCTGCTCAGTTGTCAAGCTGCATGTATAAAAAACTGACCAGCCCAAACACTGGGCAGGTGGACCTGCCAGGAGTCCACTAAGTGTTTCCGTATCATAAAGGTGGGGCAAGTTATTTATATCAGAAAACTGGTGTGTAGTTCTGAAAGGGTTTTAACTTGATTTCAATTCTACATAGATGTATATCTTTTTTTTTTCTCATATACCTTATCACAGTGTTGTTCAATCACTTCCTGTGCTTTCAGTAGGTCTTTTTATTTATTTATTTTTAAGTTAATGGTCTTTTCATTTGAAAAAAGACTAGCATTTACAACTTGGAATGGACATAAATTGTAATTTCTTGAACAGCAGTGTTGCTGGTTGTGCTGAGGTCCACAGTCACAGCCTACCTGCCGACTCCAAAGTCATGGTTCAGAAGGTTTTAGAAACAGAGTCCAGTGATCCTCCCTTAATAAAAGTGTCTTTTAAAAAAACTGTAGGAATGGTGCTAGCCTGACACTATTCTGCTCTAACGCAGTGCAGACGCTGAACTGGCACACAAGGGCACGCCACCAGGGCGTCACGGCCACCACAGCTCAGGGCGTGGCGGCGTTGCACCAGGGCTATCCTGTTGGAGGGGCTACGCCTGGGCTGGTTACCCGCCACAGCATCTTGGGGTGAACCAATTTTATTTTATTTTATTTTTAAAGATTTATTTATTTATTTACTTTGGGCAGGGGTCCGGTTGGGGAGGGAGGGGAGCGGGCGGGCCACTTCTATTGGTCTTTAATTTCTCTATTTTCATTCGTCTTTGTTCTTTGGCTCCTGCGGGCCTCCCATCGCGGTGGCATCTGTCGTTGCAGAGCGCCGGCTCTGGGCGCATGCGCTCCAGAGCTCCGGCTCGGTAATTGGACACATCGGTCCAGCCACTCTGCGGCACGTGGGATCTTCCCAGGCCAGGGCTTGAACTGGCACCCCTTGCACTGCAAGGCGGTGTCCTTACCCACTGGACCACCAGGGGAAGCCCTGCGAACCAATTTTATATGCCTCTTTTCAGTAAGCCAGCTACAGCAAGTTTATACTAACAATTTGAACTAGAACCCCTTTGAGTAGGTTTTGAATTTTTTTTTCACTTTTTTGTTTTTAATAATGACTCTGCTCAGTTGTCAAGCTGCATGTATAAAAAACTGACCAGCCCAAACACTGGGCAGGTGGACCTGCCAGGAGTCCACTAAGTGTTTCCGTATCATAAAGGTGGGGCAAGTTATTTATATCAGAAAACTGGTGTGTAGTTCTGAAAGGGTTTTACCTTGATTTGAGACTTAAACCCAGGGCCCAGACCTGATTGAACCCTGCTTGGGACTTGAACCCACGTGACTGCGGCTTGAATTCCAGCAAAAACCCTGTTTGGGACTCGAACCCATGTAGTCAGGACTCAGTCCTGGCCAAAACTCTGTCTGGGACTCAAACCCACGCTGCCAGGACTTAATCCAGCACTCACCCAACGTCTGGACCCACTGAAGCTCAGGTTCTTTGTGCCTCAACACAGAAAGAATTCAGCGAGAAGCAGAGTGATAGACAAGAAAAGGATTCATTAGGATAGGGTACTTGTAAGAGGTGCAAGCAGGCAGGCAGGAAAGCTCTGCTCTGCTCTCTCTTTGATTGAGTGGGCAGCAATATATATAGGATGGTAGAAGACCTCCTCCCTCAAGCAGACATAGATGCAAGGCATACATCATTAGTTCCTTCTTCGCCAGCTCCTCCTTCATCAGCTGTTTATACCCAGTCGAGCCTGCTTCACTGAACAAGGAGCAGCTCTCCTGAGTTATGGTCAACTCACTGGCCTCCCAACCTTTCTCAGGTTCCCTTCTACCTACCATCCCCTACTAGGACTCTACAACCACCTGCCTAGTCTACTTTGTCCCTATCAGTTTGATCTTTAGGGGATAGGACCACCCACCAACGCAGATTTTGTGTGTGTGTGTGTGTGTGTATGGACAGAAGGTACTTTTGACATTCAGTTTTGCTATATCATAACAATGAGTAAAAGAACTTTTTATTTTTTATTTTGGCCTCCTTTATTTTTTATTTATTGTTTTCATCCATCTTTATTCTTTGGCCTGCGTGGGCCTCCCATCACAGTGGTGCCTCTCGTCACAGAGCACTGGCTCTGGGCATATGTGCTTCAGAGCACTGGCTTGTAACTGGACACACCAGTCCAGCCGCTCTGTGGCATGTGTGATCTTCCCAGGCCAGGATCGAACTGGTGCCCCTTGCACTGCAAGATGGACTCTTTACCCACTGGACCACTACGGAAGCCCATATTTTTTTGAAAGAGGTAAGTAAAGGATTCAGTCTGGGACTTCTCTGGTGGTCCAGTGGGTAAGGACACCACCTTATAGTGCTAGGGGTGCCAGTTCTATCCCTGGCCTGGGAAGATCCCACGTGGAGCGGCTGGACTGATGTGTCCAACTACCGAGCCAGAGCTCTGGGGCGCATGCACCTGGAGCCGGTGCTCTGTGATGAGAGAGGCCATTGCGATGGGAGGCCCGCACAGGCCGAAGAACAAAGATGGATGAAAATAAATAGATGAAAGACCAATAGAAGTGGCCAAAAAAATAAATAAATAAATAAAAGATTCAGTCTTACTCTTCTAGAGAGGGAGGTAAAGGAGTTGAAAGTAGGGCTTCATTTTGCAGTCGTCATCTGTACGAATTCTTTATAGTTGACTTGTCCATCTCCATCAATATCTTCTTCTCTGATCATTTATTTCATCAGTGGGTTTTTCTCCTGAGTTTGTCATGACCAGACGTAGTTCTGTGGCACTGATGTAACCGCTGCCATCCTTGTCAAAGACTCGGGAGTGCCTCACGAATTTCTTCTTCAATATCTGTGTCTTTCCTTTTACTAGCACATGGAATTCTTATACCCAGTCGAGCCTGCTTCACTGAACAAGGAGCAGCTCTCCTGAGTTATGGTCAACTCACTGGCCTCCCAACCTTTCTCAGGTTCCCTTCTACCTACCATCCCCTACTAGGACTCTACAACCACCTGCCTAGTCTACTTTGTCCCTATCCGTTTCATCTGTTGGGGTTAGGACCACCCAACAACGCAGATTTTGTGTGTGTGTGTGTGTGTGTATGGACAGAAGGTACTTTTGACATTCAGTTTTGCTATATCATAACAATGAGTAAAAGAACTTTTTATTTTTTATTTTGGCCTCCTTTATTTTTTATTTATTGTTTTCATCCATCTTTATTCTTTGGCCTGCGTGGGCCTCCCATCACAGTGGTGCCTCTCGTCACAGAGCACTGGCTCTGGGCATATGTGCTTCAGAGCACTGGCTTGTAACTGGACACACCAGTCCAGCCGCTCTGTGGCATGTGTGATCTTCCCAGGCCAGGATCGAACTGGTGCCCCTTGCACTGCAAGATGGACTCTTTACCCACTGGACCACTACGGAAGCCCATATTTTTTTGAAAGAGGTAAGTAAAGGATTCAGTCTGGGACTTCTCTGGTGGTCCAGTGGGTAAGGACACCACCTTATAGTGCTAGGGGTGCCAGTTCTATCCCTGGCCTGGGAAGATCCCACGTGGAGCGGCTGGACTGATGTGTCCAACTACCGAGCCAGAGCTCTGGGGCGCATGCACCTGGAGCCGGTGCTCTGTGATGAGAGAGGCCATTGCGATGGGAGGCCCGCACAGGCCGAAGAACAAAGATGGATGAAAATAAATAGATGAAAGACCAATAGAAGTGGCCAAAAAAATAAATAAATAAATAAAAGATTCAGTCTTACTCTTCTAGAGAGGGAGGTAAAGGAGTTGAAAGTAGGGCTTCATTTTGCAGTCGTCATCTGTACGAATTCTTTATAGTTGACTTGTCCATCTCCATCAATATCTTCTTCTCTGATCATTTATTTCATCAGTGGGTTTTTCTCCTGAGTTTGTCATGACCAGACGTAGTTCTGTGGCACTGATGTAACCGCTGCCATCCTTGTCAAAGACTCGGGAGTGCCTCACGAATTTCTTCTTCAATATCTGTGTCTTTCCTTTTACTAGCCATCATAGTTAAGAATTCTTGGAAGCTACTTGTGCCGCTACCAGCAGCGTCCACTTCGTTGGTCATATCCTGCAACTCCACTTCTCTTGGGTTCTGACCCACGGACCTCATGACGGTTCCAAGTTCTTTGGTGTGATGGTGCCATCACCGTCTTTGTCAAATAGAGAGAAAGCTTCCTTGAACTCAGCAGTCTGCTCTGCGGTCAGCTGATCGGCCATGGTGCTAGCGAACGAAGAGCGGAGACAAGGAGGCGGCCGCACCAGCGCAGGGGCTGTGACCCTGGGGCGCCCCCGCTACAGTGGCTGCCAAGGCGCGGTGTGTGCACTGGGAGACCTGCCGCCGCCGCCACGGCCTGGGTCGCCGCCCAGCTGTGAGTCAGTAGGTCTTTTTAGGTGATCTGTTTGGTATATAGTCGTGTGTATAGGTTTATCTTAACCTCTTCATATGTCCCGCCCCCCCCTTTTTTTAATAATCACATGCCGGTTTCTAAGTCTGCAAGTCTGTTTCTGTTTATAAATAAGTTTATTTGTATAAATTTATAGATTCCACCTGTAAGTGATATCTTAGGATATTTTTTTTCTCTGACTTAACTTCACTTAGTGTGATCATCTCTTGTTCCAGTCATGCTGCTGCCAGTGGTGTTTTTTTCGTTTCTTCTTTTGATGGCTAAATATATTCCAGTGTATAGATGGACCAATTGCTCTTTATTTTCCTATCGATGGCCTTTTTTTGGGGGGTGGGGGCAGCTATTCTGGGTTTTCACAGCTGCCACAGGCTCTTCCCTAGTTGCAGGGAGTGGGGGCTCCTCTCTAGTGGAGGTGAGCAGGCTTCTTGTTACAGTGACTTTTCTTGTTGTGGAACTCGGGCTCTAGGGCACACGGGCTCCACAGTTGCGGCTCCAAGGCTCTAGAGCACAGGTTCCATAGTTGTGGCTCACAGGCTTAGCTGCTTTGCAGCATGTGGGATCTTTCTGGATCAGGGATCAAGTCTGTATCTCCTGCATTGGCAGGTGAACTCTTCACCACTGAGCTACCAGGGAAGCCCCATCGATGGACTTTTTTTTTTTTTTAAGATTTATTTTGGGCGGGGGTCAGGTTGGGGAGGGAGGGGAGCAGGCGGGCCACTTCTATTGGTCTTTTGTTTCTCTATGTTCATCCGTCTTTGTTCTTTGGCTCCTGTGGGCCTCCCATCGTGGTGGCGTCTGTCGTTGCAGAGCGCCGGCTCTGGGCGCATGCGCTCCAGAGCTCGGGCTCGGTAATTGGACACATCAGTCCAGCCGCTCCGCGGCACGTGGGATCTTCCCAGGCCAGGGCTCGAACTGGCGCCCCTTGCACTGCAAGGCGGTGTCCTTACCCACTGGACCACCAGGGAAGCCCTGGACTTTTAACTGAAGCTATGTCTTGGCTATTGTGACTAGTGGGGCCCTGAGAATAGGGATGCATGTGTACTTTCAAATTAGGATTTTCTTTAGATCTAAACCTGGGAGAGAAATTGCCAGATAATCTGGCTTCTCTATATTTAGCGTTTTAAGGAACCTACAAATGTTTTCCATTGTGGCTCCACCCACCCATTTACATCCCTGCCCACAGTGCAGGAGGATTCCCTGTTCCCCACACCCTCAGCAGCATTTAATCTCTGAAGATCTTCTGGATCATGGCCATTCTGAGTGGTGTAAGATGACACCTCATTGTAGTTTTGATCTGCAGTTCCTTAATAAAGGCTTCTCAGATGGTTCAGTGGTAAAGAACCCACTTGCCAGTGCAGGAGACTAAAAAGATGGGGGTTTGATCCCTGGGTTGGGAACATCCCTTGAGGAGGAGATGGCAACCCACTCCAGTGTTCTTGCTGAAAATTCCATGGACAGAGGAACCTGGTGGGCTACATACAGTCCGGGGTTGCAAAGATGTGTATATGACTGAGCACATGCACACAGTAATTAGTGAAGTTGAGTTCTTTTCGTGGACTTCAGCTTCTGGAAAGCTGGCCCTATTTTGGATTTGTTTTGGGTGATGTACCGCAGGACGTTGGTGAAGGGCAGGTGTTTTTTCCTTAAGACCCAGAAGAAGACCTGATGAATATTAAGTTCCCATCAGCACAGGTTTTAAGGCGTTGCTCCAAAAGCGACCACAAGGGGGCAGCAGCATTTCTTCACGCTCCACCTTTTTTGTTCGGTTTCTATTTTCTGTTGGAGTAGATTTGATTTCTGATGTGTTTTGTTTTAGGTTTACAGGAACTTTATTCAGTTTTACCTAGGTGTATCTCACTCTTTCAAGGAAATGTGTTTCTGTTTAGTCGTTGCAGAGCGCCGGCTCTGGGCGCATGCGCTCCAGAGCTCGGGCTCGGTAATTGGACACATCAGTCCAGCCGCTCCGCGGCACGTGGGATCTTCCCAGGCCAGGGCTCGAACTGGCGCCCCTTGCACTGCAAGGCGGTGTCCTTACCCACTGGACCACCAGGGAAGCCCTGGACTTTTAACTGAAGCTATGTCTTGGCTATTGTGACTAGTGGGGCCCTGAGAATAGGGATGCATGTGTACTTTCAAATTAGGATTTTCTTTAGATCTAAACCTGGGAGAGAAATTGCCAGATAATCTGGCTTCTCTATATTTAGCGTTTTAAGGAACCTACAAATGTTTTCCATTGTGGCTCCACCCACCCATTTACATCCCTGCCCACAGTGCAGGAGGATTCCCTGTTCCCCACACCCTCAGCAGCATTTAATCTCTGAAGATCTTCTGGATCATGGCCATTCTGAGTGGTGTAAGATGACACCTCATTGTAGTTTTGATCTGCAGTTCCTTAATAAAGGCTTCTCAGATGGTTCAGTGGTAAAGAACCCACTTGCCAGTGCAGGAGACTAAAAAGATGGGGGTTTGATCCCTGGGTTGGGAACATCCCTTGGAGGAGGAGATGGCAACCCACTCCAGTGTTCTTGCTGAAAATTCCATGGACAGAGGAACCTGGTGGGCTACATACAGTCCGGGGTTGCAAAGATGTGTATATGACTGAGCACATGCACACAGTAATTAGTGAAGTTGAGTTCTTTTCGTGGACTTCAGCTTCTGGAAAGCTGGCCCTATTTTGGATTTGTTTTGGGTGATGTACCGCAGGACGTTGGTGAAGGGCAGGTGTTTTTTCCTTAAGACCCAGAAGAAGACCTGATGAATATTAAGTTCCCATCAGCACAGGTTTTAAGGCGTTGCTCCAAAAGCGACCACAAGGGGGCAGCAGCATTTCTTCACGCTCCACCTTTTTTGTTCGGTTTCTATTTTCTGTTGGAGTAGATTTGATTTCTGATGTGTTTTGTTTTAGGTTTACAGGAACTTTATTCAGTTTTACCTAGGTGTATCTCACTCTTTCAAGGTCTTTACCCATATTACACTGTGTGTGGCAGACTTCCCTGGTATTCAGTAGGTCCTTTTGGATTATCTGATAATTAGTGTGTACCTGTTCAGTCCCAAATTCTTAATGTTTCCCTTCCCCTAGGAGATAGCGGGGCCTCTGGGCTGGACAGCTGATGCTCATCCAGTGGAGTAAACCTGGAGCTTGGCTCTCATCCAGACACTCCAAGGACAGAGCTAGTGGCAGAAGCTGAGCTCTGCTGGAGAGACGCGGTGCCTGCGCCTGAGGTCAGGGAGGACTCCGTCTGCACGAGGGCAGGAGGGCTCCTTGGGGCCGAAAAGGTAGGGGCCCCCACCCCCTAATGAGTGTGGACGTGTACCCACAGGCCTCTCCGGTGGGATCCATATTATTAGTAGATAAAAGCTGAGCATGCTTCTTGGGGAGGGTCCAGGGCCCAGTCATGTGTGAAGAAAAAAGCTAATTGGCCAGAAGTAAACAAAGCCCCGGAGGGTCGGTCCTGCAGGAGGGGCTTAAGCCGCCTCGGCTGGGCTGACGCAGGGCCGTCCCCTCCTCTCGGCTCTGCGTCCTCCCTTCTGTCCTCGCCGGCTTCCCTGGGGGCTCTCACGTGGTCTGCGCTGTCTCCATAATAACTGTAGTACCTGCTTTAACAGGCTTTTGCCTCCTTAAAATTCTTCAACACAGGAAACAGCCGGGGATCCTTCTCTGGCCCCTGGTGGGCTCGCAGCGACACCTCCTGGTCTTCATCCGGCCACACAGGTTCAGGTCCTGGACAGGGAGCCGAGATGCCTCTACGGGACGACTCAAGACTGTCCCTCTGACCCAGATCATCTTGTTTCATCGCCGAGGCTGAAAACAACATCTCTGATCATAGGTTATGTGGGAATACTACAGAGTGACGGGTACGTGTGCTCCCCCTTCCTTATCCGTCGTCGCTCCTGGACACTCAGGCTGCTTCCCCGTCTTGCCTGTTGGTCCTGGTGCTGCTCTAAGCCTAGGGGTCAGGGGTCTTCTAATAAAATGTTACTTTTGCTAGACTGCTAATCAAATGTGGGACAGATGATGTCATAATACGTTCTATATTTTTTAATTTAAAAAATTTATATTTGGTTGCAACTGCCTGGTAATAGTCTTATCAGTTTCTGACTTACCTTGAACAGTTAATTTTAATTTATAGTCGAGTAGAGATGGTTTCTGATGTATCAGGCCATAGTGAGGACCAGAGTCAGGACTTAGCCACAGCCAGGAAAGGCTAAGTGAGGGCCAGAGGCGACCGTGGAGAGTCAGGCCTTAGTAAAGACCAGAGTGAGGCAACAGTCTGGAGGAGACTCGGGCATTAGTTCAGACCAGAGACAGGCGTTCGTTTGGCACACAAGTGGCCTAATTTTGGACCAGAGTCAGGCCTTAGTGAGGACAGAGTTGTGCCTTAGTAAAGATGAGAGGCAGACCATGGAGGACAAGGTCAGGTGGTAGCGAGCACCAGAGTCCTAACATAGTAAAGATAAGAGTCAGAGCTCCATGGGGACCAGAGCAGCCCTCAGTGAGGGCCAGAGGCCGGCCTTACCAGAATCAAGCCTACCAAGAGACTGGAGGAAGACCATTTTGGACTACAGTGAGGCAGGCATTGGTTTGGACAGAGGCTGGCAGTAGTGCAGATAAGAGGCAGGTCTTTCTGACGACCAGATTTACTGTAGTGAGGACCTTAGATAAAACTGAGGACCAGAGGCAGGTTTTATTGTGCCTGAGTGACGACCAAGGCAATTTTAGCAACCAGAGGCAGGCTTTCATAAGGACCAGAGGTAGGGTGAGTTTTCTTTCTTTTAAATGACATAAGCTTTACATATTTAGCTTATTTATTTATTTTTGGCTCTTCTGGGTTTTCACTGCTGCCACAGGCTCTTCTCTAGTTGCAGGGAGTGGGGGCTCATCTGTAGTTGAGGTGAGCAGGCTTCTCGCTGCAGTGACTTCTCTTGTTGTGGAACTCGGGCTCTAGGGCACATGGGCTTAGTAGTTGCAGCACATGGGCTCCATAGTTGTGGATCTGAGGCGCTAGAGCCCAGGCTCCATCGTTGTGGCTCGAGGGCTTAGTTGCTTCGCAGCATGTGGGATCTTCCCAATCAGGTATCACACCCGTGTTTCTGGCATTGGCAGGCGAACTCTTTACCACTGAGCTAAAAGGTAAGCCCCTGAAGGTAGGTTTGTTTTTTATTTTTTCTGTTGGGGTATAGTTATTTTACAATGTTGTATTACCTTCAGGTGTCACAGGAGGTTTTAATGCGGGCTAGAGGCAGGCCTTGGTGAAGGACCAGAGGCAGATTTTAGTGCGAACTTTGCAGGCCACAGTAAGGCCCAGAAGCAGGGCACAGTGAGAACCATAGGCAAATAATATTGAGGCAACATTTGGGGCAGCACCAGAGACAGGCGTTCGTTTGGCACACAAGTGGCTAATTTTGGACCAGAGTCAGGCCTTAGTGAGGACAGAGTTGTGCCTTAGTAAAGATGAGAGGCAGACCATGGAGGACAAGGTCAGGTGGTAGCGAGCACCAGAGTCCTAACATAGTAAAGATAAGAGTCAGAGCTCCATGGGGACCAGAGCAGCCCTCAGTGAGGGCCAGAGGCCGGCCTTACCAGAATCAAGCCTACCAAGAGACTGGAGGAAGACCATTTTGGACTACAGTGAGGCAGGCATTGGTTTGGACAGAGGCTGGCAGTAGTGCAGATAAGAGGCAGGTCTTTCTGACGACCAGATTTACTGTAGTGAGGACCTTAGATAAAACTGAGGACCAGAGGCAGGTTTTATTGTGCCTGAGTGACGACCAAGGCAATTTTAGCAACCAGAGGCAGGCTTTCATAAGGACCAGAGGTAGGGTGAGTTTTCTTTCTTTTAAATGACATAAGCTTTACATATTTAGCTTATTTATTTATTTTTGGCTCTTCTGGGTTTTCACTGCTGCCACAGGCTCTTCTCTAGTTGCAGGGAGTGGGGGCTCATCTGTAGTTGAGGTGAGCAGGCTTCTCGCTGCAGTGACTTCTCTTGTTGTGGAACTCGGGCTCTAGGGCACATGGGCTTAGTAGTTGCAGCACATGGGCTCCATAGTTGTGGATCTGAGGCGCTAGAGCCCAGGCTCCATCGTTGTGGCTCGAGGGCTTAGTTGCTTCGCAGCATGTGGGATCTTCCCAATCAGGTATCACACCCGTGTTTCTGGCATTGGCAGGCGAACTCTTTACCACTGAGCTAAAAGGTAAGCCCCTGAAGGTAGGTTTGTTTTTTATTTTTTCTGTTGGGGTATAGTTATTTTACAATGTTGTATTACCTTCAGGTGTCACAGGAGGTTTTAATGCGGGCTAGAGGCAGGCCTTGGTGAAGGACCAGAGGCAGATTTTAGTGCGAACTTTGCAGGCCACAGTAAGGCCCAGAAGCAGGGCACAGTGAGAACCATAGGCAAATAATATTGAGGAACAGAGGCCGGCCTTAGTGAAGAAGAGAGGCAGAGTTTAGTTAGAACCTGAGGCAAACTTTAGTGAGGACCAGACGCAGGCCTTGATAAGGACCAGACGCAGGCCTTGATAAGGATCAGAGCAGAACTTAGGGAGGACCAAGGCAGGCTGTAATGAAGACCAGAGGGACACCTTAGTGAGGACCAGAGTCTGGTCTTAGTGAGGACCAGAGGCAGTGCTTAGTGAATACCAAAGTCAGACCTTAGTGAGTGTCAGAGGCAAACATTAGTGACGACCAGAGGCAGGCCTTAATGAGGACCAGAAACAGACCTTAGTGAGGAAGAGAGGTAGGCCTTAGTGAGGACCAGAGGCCAACCTTAGTGATGGCCAGAGTTAGCTTTTTGAGGACAAGAGGTAGGAGTTAGTATGAGAGGCAGGACTTAGCGTGCACCATAGGAAAGGATTAGTGTGGACCAGAGGCAGGCCTTAGTTAGGACCTGGGACAAACCTTTGTGAGGAACAGAGGCATTCCATAGTTAGTACTGTAGGCAGAACTTAGTGGGGACCATCAGAGACAAACCGTAGTGCGTACTACAGGCAGGCATTAGTGAGGACCTGAGGCAAGCCTTAATGAGGACCAGAGACAGACCTTAGTCACAACCTTCGGCAGGGCTTAGTGAGCATGTGAGGCAAACCCTTGTGAGAATGACAGGCAGGTCTTAGTGAGGACCATAGGTATGCCATAGTTATAACCAGAGATACACTATTGTTTGGCCCAGAGGAAGGGTCTCGTGAGGACAGGAGGCCGAACTTAGGACCAGAGAGAGACTTTAGAGAGGATCAGAAACAGGGCTTAGGACCAGAGGCAGGCCTTAGTGAGGATGAGAGACAGAACTTAGTGTGGACCAGAGGCAGGCCTTAGTTAGGACCTGGGACAAACCTTTGTGAGGAACAGAGGCATTCCATAGTTAGTACTGTAGGCAGAACTTAGTGGGGACCATCAGAGACAAACCGTAGTGCGTACTACAGGCAGGCATTAGTGAGGACCTGAGGCAAGCCTTAATGAGGACCAGAGACAGACCTTAGTCACAACCTTCGGCAGGGCTTAGTGAGCATGTGAGGCAAACCCTTGTGAGAATGACAGGCAGGTCTTAGTGAGGACCATAGGTATGCCATAGTTATAACCAGAGATACACTATTGTTTGGCCCAGAGGAAGGGTCTCGTGAGGACAGGAGGCCGAACTTAGGACCAGAGAGAGACTTTAGAGAGGATCAGAAACAGGGCTTAGGACCAGAGGCAGGCCTTAGTGAGGATGAGAGACAGAACTTAGTGAGGACCAGAGGCAGACCTTAGTCAGCACCTTCGGCAGGGCTGAGTGAGCATGTGAGGCAAACCCTCAAAAGGACGACAGGCAGATCTTAGGACCATAGGTATGCAATACTGATACGGAGAGACAGACTATTGTGAGGACCAGAGACAGACCTTACTGAGGACCAGGAACAGAACCTTAGAGTGGACCAGAGGCAGATTTTACTGTGAAGTACAGTCAGGTCTTAGTGAGGTCCATAGGAAAGGCTCAGTGAGGACCAGAGGCTGACTTAGTGAGGAACTGTGGCAAACCTTAGTGCAGACCAGAGGCCAACTTTAGTGAGGATGATAGACAGATGATAGTAAGGAATAGAGGCAGGCCTTAGAGAGGACCAGAAACTATTGAAAGGACCAGACAGACCTTAGTGAGGACCAGAGGCAGGCCATACTGAGGACGAGAGATAGACCTTATAAAGGACCAGAGACAGAACTAAGAACCGTGACGACCGGAGGCAGGCCTTGTGAGCACCAGAGATGACCAGAGACAGACTTTACTGAGAACTAGAGGCAGGACTCATGCCTTTGGGCCTATATTATTGAGGAGCAGAAGCAGGCCTTAGAGAAGAACAGAGGCTGCCCTGAGTGATGGCCAGAATCAAGCCTTTGTAAGGACCAGAGGCAGGCCACAGTCACAATCAGAGGCAGCCCTTAGTCACAAAGCCAGGCCTCTAGTCATCGTCACTAATGGAGACAGGCCATAGTGAGGACAATCAGCAGGGCCTAGTGAGCATCTGAGGCAAACCTTAGGACCAGAGACAGACCTTAGCACCAGAGTAAGACCTCCCTCAGCAAAGACCAGAGACAGGCCTCACTAAGCCCTGCCTCTGGTCCTAAGGTTTGCCTCTGGTACACATAAATTCCTGTCTCTGATCCTCACTCTGGATTTCCTCTGGTCCTCACTAAGGCCTGTGTCTTGTACTAAGTCCTGCCTTTGGTCTTCACAAAGACTTGATTCTGGTCTTCACTAAAATCAGCCTTTGGTCCTCAGTAATATTTGCCTCAGATTCTTAGTAAGGTTTACCTCACGTGTTAAGGCCTGCCTCTGGTATACACAAATGCCTACCTCTAATCCTCTATAAGGCCTGCTTCTAGTCCAAATTAAGCCCTGCCTATGATCTTCACTAGGTCTCCCCCTGGTGCTCACTTTGGTTTGCCTCTGGTCCTCACAAAATTTTGCCTCTGGCCCTATGTAAGGCCTGCCTCTGATCCTCACTAAAACTGGCCTCTGTCCCTCACTAAGGTCTGCCTTGATTCTCACAAAGTCCTTTCTATATTTTACAGAAAATTTGCCTCTGGTCCTAACTAACCCCTGCCTCTGCTCTTCACTATGGTCCTAAGGCCTGCCTCTCATTCTCAACAGAAACTGCCGATGGTCCTCACTAAAGCTTTTGTCTGTTCCTAAGACCTGCATCTGGTCCTCCCTATGTCCTTCCTCTGCTCCTCAGTAAGTCCGGCATCTACTTCTCACGAGGGTCTGCCTCTTTTCTTCACTGAGACCTGTCTCTGCTCCTCACTAAGACATGACTCTGGGGCCTCACTAACGCCTGGCTCTGCTCCTCAGTAAGGCCTGCCCCCGGGCCTGGCTCTCGTTCTCAGTAAGGCTGCCTCGAGTACTCACTAGTGTCTTGCTCTGGTCCACAGTACCACCTCCCTCTGGGCCTCACTGAAGTCTCGTCTGCCTCTTGCTAGGACCTGAATTAAGCCCTGTCCAGGCCTCACTATGTTTCTCACAATGGCTTCTCTCTGGTCCTCACATATCTGGCTCTGTTCCTCAACAGCTGACGGTTCTCCTCTCTATGACTTGAAACAGGTCCTTAATATGACCTCACTTTTCTCCTTATTAATGGCTACTCTGATCCACTATCATGTCTGTTTCTGCTTCTCAGTCAGTTCTGACTCTGAATCTTTATTAGCCTGACCCCTTTCTTACTTACCTCTGACGTGTTCCTGAGGAAGAGCTCACTCTGGTCATTCACAGGGTCTGAGCTTCACTAAGTCCTGAGATTTTCCAAATCAACTGTAATATGACATTAATTAAAATTGGGCTGAAAAGAAAAATTTTGGCTGAGCCAGGTCTAAGTCAGAAAGGGACACAAGGGCTTCCCTGGTGGTCCAGTGGGTAAGGACACCGCCTTGCAGGGCAGGGGGCGCCAGTTCGATCCCTGGCCTGGGAAGATCCCACGTGCCGCGGAGCGGCTGGACCAGTGTGTCCAACTACCCAGCCAAAGCTCTGCAGCGCATGAGCCCAGAGCTGGCGCTCTGCGACAACAGAGGCCACCGTGGTGGGAGGCCCACACGAGCCAAAGAACAAAGATGGATGGAAATAGATAAATGAAAGATCAGTAGAAGTGGCCTGCCCGCCCCCCCCACCACCAAAAAAAAGGAAAAAAAGAAAGGGACATAAGATTGCAAAGCGAGTCTGCCAATTATTAATAAAATTTAAAATATATCAGCAGAGCACCATGAGTTCAGCTGGTTGCGTGCCTGGGCATAGTCCTGGAGAAAACGCGTATTTTAGAAGGCTCCTGCTACCAACGATCCCGGCAGCACTAAGCAAGACACAGAAGCAACTGAAGTGTAGAGGGAGATGATGAACAGTGAGGAAGGGATAAGACCAGAGGCCCGGGATTCTGCCATAAAGCATAATTGACACCAGTTCCCGTCACAGGGAAGAAAAAGATATGATCATGAACTCGAGAGAGAGCTTGGTTGCTCCTCGAGAGAGATCTTAGCTCTCTGCCCAGGAACTGAACCTGGGTTCCTGCGATGAAAACCAGGAGTCCCAGCTCCCAGACCACCAGGGGCCAGAGGCGAGAAGCCAAGCAACACTGGCTCTTTCCCTCAGATGAGGCCAAGAATTTTTCTTTTTTTTTTAAATTTTGGCCTCTTTTATTGTTTTTTTTTATTTATTTATTTTCATCCATCTTCACTCTTTGGCTTGTGTGGGCCTCCCATTGCAGTGACCTCTCTTGTTGCAGAGCACCAGTTCTGGGCACATGCGCTCCAGAGCATGGGCTTATAACTGGACACACCGGTCCAGCTGCTCTGCAGCATGTGGGATCTTCCCGGGCCAGGGATCAAACTGGTGCCCCTTGCAGTGCAAGGTGGACTGTTTACCCACTGGACCATCAGGGAAGCCCTAAAAAAGTCTTTTGATCTATTGTTAATAACCAACTGGAAAAGTACTAAAAACCTCGTTCCCAGGTCTGGCAAAGATCTGGCTGGCAGGGCACTCAGTGCGATGTTACTGTGCCATAAAACAGTAGCCGAGAAGATGCTGGACTACCTGTATCACCAGCTTTGGTGGTCCAGGAAAATATTCCCTTGTGCGGCTTCTTCCCACATCTAGAGTTACTCACCATCGCCATCATTGATCTCGTATGATCATTTTATCAGAGGCCTTTCAGGTCTTACCGTATACGAGAAAAAAAGATGGATGGAAATAGATAAATGAAAGATCAGTAGAAGTGGCCTGCCCGCCCCCCCCACCACCAAAAAAAAGGAAAAAAAGAAAGGGACATAAGATTGCAAAGCGAGTCTGCCAATTATTAATAAAATTTAAAATATATCAGCAGAGCACCATGAGTTCAGCTGGTTGCGTGCCTGGGCATAGTCCTGGAGAAAACGCGTATTTTAGAAGGCTCCTGCTACCAACGATCCCGGCAGCACTAAGCAAGACACAGAAGCAACTGAAGTGTAGAGGGAGATGATGAACAGTGAGGAAGGGATAAGACCAGAGGCCCGGGATTCTGCCATAAAGCATAATTGACACCAGTTCCCGTCACAGGGAAGAAAAAGATATGATCATGAACTCGAGAGAGAGCTTGGTTGCTCCTCGAGAGATCTTAGCTCTCTGCCCAGGAACTGAACCTGGGTTCCTGCGATGAAAACCAGGAGTCCCAGCTCCCAGACCACCAGGGGCCAGAGGCGAGAAGCCAAGCAACACTGGCTCTTTCCCTCAGATGAGGCCAAGAATTTTTCTTTTTTTTTTAAATTTTGGCCTCTTTTATTGTTTTTTTTTATTTATTTATTTTCATCCATCTTCACTCTTTGGCTTGTGTGGGCCTCCCATTGCAGTGACCTCTCTTGTTGCAGAGCACCAGTTCTGGGCACATGCGCTCCAGAGCATGGGCTTATAACTGGACACACCGGTCCAGCTGCTCTGCAGCATGTGGGATCTTCCCGGGCCAGGGATCAAACTGGTGCCCCTTGCAGTGCAAGGTGGACTGTTTACCCACTGGACCATCAGGGAAGCCCTAAAAAAGTCTTTTGATCTATTGTTAATAACCAACTGGAAAAGTACTAAAAACCTCGTTCCCAGGTCTGGCAAAGATCTGGCTGGCAGGGCACTCAGTGCGATGTTACTGTGCCATAAAACAGTAGCCGAGAAGATGCTGGACTACCTGTATCACCAGCTTTGGTGGTCCAGGAAAATATTCCCTTGTGCGGCTTCTTCCCACATCTAGAGTTACTCACCATCGCCATCATTGATCTCGTATGATCATTTTATCAGAGGCTCAGTCTTACCTTTGGTAATACAAAAAACAACTGGGTTAAGCAGGGAGAAGAAGAAATAATATGGCCAGCAGTATTAGTAAGATCATTCATAAGAATCTGAGAACATGTACTAGGTGTAGCCTGTACGTCCCAGGTCCTCTGACATAAGTTTGTTAAATGACTGTAGGCTGGTGTTCATCTTCTGGCTTAGATCATGGAGCATCTGACCTTTATGCAAAGAGAGTCCCTTTAATAACTCAATTAACTCTTAACATTACAACATAACAACAAGGAACTATATCTGAAGAGGGTCTTAATAAAACACAGAACTTCATGAACAAACTAGAATTTGCTATTTGTGTGCGTGCAGGCTTAGTCACGTCTGACTCTTTGAGACCCCATGGACTGTAGTGCACCATCAGTACGTCAGTCAAAATGTCATCAACATTATAATCATGTTTAGCAGCTTATTTAACCCCATGTAATTCATCTTTGTTCTGTTGTCCTTGCCTGATGACTGAGGATGATAGTGACGGTGATAGTTTTAAGAGGTTTGTAGAGTGTTTGTTAAGGCTTGTACGATTTGTCCAGTGAGGTGGGGGCCTTGATCACTGGAGAGTGTACAAATGTACCCTATGTGGAAAACACATTTTTAATTTTTTTTTCCATTATGAGGGCATCAAACATGTACCCAGGAAAGGCTGTAAACCTTCAAGTAAAAATCTTTTCCTTGTCACTTTTAGTAGCTTTGATTCCATATTACAGTTCATTAAATTTTTATTTATTTATTTGTTCAGCTTTGGCTATGCTGGGTCCTCGTTGCTGCACGGGCTTTTCTCTAGTTGTGGTGGGTGGGGCTACTCTCTAGTTATGGTGCATAGGCTTCTCATTGCAGTGGCTTCTCTTTTTGTGGCTCACGGGCTCAAGTTGCTCTGAGGCATCTGGGATCTTCCCAGAGCAGGCATCAAACCTGTGTCTCCTGGATTAGCAGGCAGATTCTCAAACAGTGAGCTACCAGGGAAGCCCCATGATTCCATATTACTATTTTTAACCTTAAAAAACCCTTAACTCGGGACTTCCCTTGGTGGTCCAGTGGTTGGGACTCTGTGTTCCCAATTCAGTGGGGCCTGGGTTCGATCCCTGGTCAGGGAACTGGATCCCACATGCCGCAACTATGACCCAGCGCACCCAAATCAAAACAAAACAAAACAAAAAACCCTTAACTCCTAGTGAAAATCAAGAAGAAAGCAATTGTGAACTGTGTGGTGCATTGGCATTCTCTGACTAGCAATCTCAAGAATGTATTTTAGAACCTCTAAAAACATGTATTTTTCGCAATGTTATACAAAACACGTGTCTATCAGATATGTCTATATTTAATTGAATTAAGTTCCTGTAAAACAAACACAACATCGGAAAGTCTACTCCATTAGAAAATAAAAAACTACCTAAATAGTAAAGTGGGGCATGAAGAAATGTTGCCGCCTTGTGGCCGCTTTTGGTAACAACAGGTTAAAACCTGTGCTGATGGGCTTGTAATACTCACCAGGCCTTCAGAGATGTTGGGGAAAAAATCACATGCCCATCACAAATATCCTTAGGTAGGTCCTGGAAAAAAAAATTCAAAACCTGTCAGATGGTTCAGAAACCCACTTTGGGAGGTAAGCTGCACTCACACTCATTTAAAATCATATGATAAGATTTCCAGTATCATGACACCTTTTAGATATGGAAATCAAAGCTATAAGGAGGTATTCACCTCACTCCAATCAGGGTGGCCACTGGCAAAAAGTCTACAAACAATAAATGCTAGAGACGGTGAGGAGAAAAGGGAACCCTCCTACACTGATGCTGGGAATGTAAATTGTTAACCCCCAGGACAGAAGACAGGGTATAAGTTCCTTAAACAAGTGAAAGGAGAATGAAAATATTATGCAGAAAAATATACACCAAATCAATTAAAAATCTAAATGGAGGGATGGATACCATAAAAGTCTTGAGGAAAATACAGGCAGAACACGCTTTGATATAAATCACAGCCACTTTTGGGATTCACTCTTAAATAAAACAAACTAAACAGGGCTTCCCTGTTAGCTCAGTGGTGAAGAGTTCACCTGCCAATTTAGGAGACACAGGTTCGATCCCTGGTCAGGGAACTGGATCCCACATGCCGCAACTATGACCCAGCGCACCCAAATCAAAACAAAACAAAACAAAAAACCCTTAACTCCTAGTGAAAATCAAGAAGAAAGCAATTGTGAACTGTGTGGTGCATTGGCATTCTCTGACTAGCAATCTCAAGAATGTATTTTAGAACCTCTAAAAACATGTATTTTTCGCAATGTTATACAAAACACGTGTCTATCAGATATGTCTATATTTAATTGAATTAAGTTCCTGTAAAACAAACACAACATCGGAAAGTCTACTCCATTAGAAAATAAAAAACTACCTAAATAGTAAAGTGGGGCATGAAGAAATGTTGCCGCCTTGTGGCCGCTTTTGGTAACAACAGGTTAAAACCTGTGCTGATGGGCTTGTAATACTCACCAGGCCTTCAGAGATGTTGGGGAAAAAATCACATGCCCATCACAAATATCCTTAGGTAGGTCCTGGAAAAAAAAATTCAAAACCTGTCAGATGGTTCAGAAACCCACTTTGGGAGGTAAGCTGCACTCACACTCATTTAAAATCATATGATAAGATTTCCAGTATCATGACACCTTTTAGATATGGAAATCAAAGCTATAAGGAGGTATTCACCTCACTCCAATCAGGGTGGCCACTGGCAAAAAGTCTACAAACAATAAATGCTAGAGACGGTGAGGAGAAAAGGGAACCCTCCTACACTGATGCTGGGAATGTAAATTGTTAACCCCCAGGACAGAAGACAGGGTATAAGTTCCTTAAACAAGTGAAAGGAGAATGAAAATATTATGCAGAAAAATATACACCAAATCAATTAAAAATCTAAATGGAGGGATGGATACCATAAAAGTCTTGAGGAAAATACAGGCAGAACACGCTTTGATATAAATCACAGCCATTTCTTTTGGGATTCACTCTTAAATAAAAAACAAACTAAACAGGGCTTCCCTGTTAGCTCAGTGGTGAAGAGTTCACCTGCCAATTTAGGAGACACAGGTTCAATCCCTGATCCGGGAAGATCCCACATACTGCAGAGCAACTAAGCCGGTGAGCCACAACTGTTGAGCCTGTGTGCCCTAGAGCCCGAGTTCCACAGCAAGAGAAGTCACCGCAACAAGAAGCCTGCTCACCTCCACTAGAGAGAAGCTCCCACTCCCTGCAACTAGAGAAGAGGCTGTGGCAGCAGTGAAAACCCAGAATAGCCAAAAATAAATAATTTTTTAAAAAAGCAAACTAAACAAATGGGACCTCATTAACCTTAAAAGCATCTGAGTAGCAGGGTAAACCATAAATGAGAGAAAAAGACAACCTTCAGAATGGGGAAAATAAGTGTTTGCAAACAGATATCCACAAGGAATTCATCTCCAAAACATGCCAATAGCTCTTGCAACTCAGTATCAAAAAGCAAAAAGAAGAAGAAAAAAAAAAAAAGGGCCAAAGATCTAAATGGACATTTTTTCCAAGGAGGCATGCAGGTGGCCATAAAGCACATGATGCTCGGCATCCGTAATCATTAGAGAAATGCCAATTAGAAGTTCAATGAGGTATCACTTCACAGCAGTCAGCACGGCCATCTCAAAAGTTCAACCACGACCATGGCTGGAGGAGTGTGGAGAGAAAGGAGCCTCCTGCACTGTGGGTGGGGTGTAAACCCAAACAGACACTCTGGGGAACAGTATGGAGGTTCTTTCAAACACTCAATAAGTACCATGTGACCCAGCCATCTCATGCCTGGGCATGGATCCTCAGAAATCCCCAGATTTTCAAAAGGTACCGCAAGCCGACCATCCTGGCAGCACTAGGTACAACAGCCGAGACACAAAAGAAACCAAGTGTAGAAGGACGGGTGAATGGATAGACGACGGGGCCCATACACGAGGCAAGACTGCCCAGCCATAAAAAGAGGAGGGAAGAATGCTGCTTTCAGCCAAGAACTAGACATGATCACACCAAGAGAAGTAATTCAGACAAAGAAAAGTATGTGTTATCACTTCTAGGTGAAATCTAAACATGGATAAAATGAACTTCCTTACAAAACAGGCACAGCTTTCTGGCATAGTAACAGAATTTATGGTTGCCAAAAATGAAAGGTGGGGTGCAACGAAAATTAGCAGGTTGAGAATACTACATGCACACTATTGTTTATATAATAATCCACAAGAATCCACTGTAGAGCACAAGGAACCTGACTCAACAATCTGTAATAACCTATATGGGAAAAGAACCCCAAAAGAACATATATATATCTGTATAGAAATGAATTAAGTTGCTGTACGCAGTAAAAATAAACACAACAATGCAAATCATCTATACAATTGAATTCAAAATAAATGATCAAAAAAAGGAAAGAAAGATGAAAGAACCAACTTTATTCCCCTCAGGCTTTGGGTCCCTGGGCTGGTGTCACATCCCTGGAGCCTGAGCAGGCTGGGGTCCCCAGGCTGGAGTGTGGTGGGGCTGAGGGAGCTGGGCAGGGTGTGCCAGGTAATAAGCCCCCCTCCATGATGGACATGGACTTCCTGTTCCCCTCTGCATAAGGCCACAATCTCCAGATCCAGGGGCCCTCCTGCAGAAAAGGCAACCCTAGTGCCCCCAAAGGATGGTGGAGCCTCTGGGCTGGAAGTGGTTTAGAGTCTTCCTGGGCTCCTGAGGAGGGGGTTCCCATTTCCAGCGTCCTTCCTCAGGGTCGCTCCACTTACCGATGACACCACCCTTTGCAGAGTACTGTTGCAATCGTTGGGATCTGTCTGGGGAATGAAGGGTAAGGGGGTAGATGTAAGGAGACACACGGCCTTAAGTGTATCCACTGTTACGGTCAACCCAGAAAAAGAACTTGCCCTAAGACTGGTTGCCCAGGTAACCAGAGTTGGGCATGAAGAAATGCTGCCACCTTGTGGCCATTACCTATAACAACCACTTGAAAAGCGGTGGTGATGGGCTCTTAACAATGAAGAAATGCTGCCTCCTTGTGGCCATTACCTGTAACAACCACTTGAAAAGCGGTGGTGATGGCTCTGAACATTATGAACAAGCGCTGCGGGGCTCTAAATGACACCTGCCCTACAGAAATCTTCTAGGGTAAATCCCATGAACAGAATTCAGAACAGGGCAGACTTTCAGGAAGCCAATTTCAAGTGGTTAATTGTACTCACATGGTAGAAGGTAAAGAGACCATGGAAAGATAATTTCAATCAGAAATTATGAAAGGCATGCAAGTTAAAACTATGATGGGGCTTCCCCTGGTGGTCCAGTGGGTAAGGACACCGCCTTGTAGTGCAAGGGGCGCCGGTTGGATCCCTGCCCTGGGAAGATCCCACGTGCCGCGGAGCGGCTGGACCAGTGTGTCCAATTGCTGAGCCAGCGCTCTGGAGCGCATGCGCCCAGAGCCGGTGCTCTGCAACGACAGACGCCACCGCGATGGGAGGCCCACACGGGCCAAAGAACAAAGACGGATGAACATAGAGAAACGGAAGACTAATAGAAGTGGCCCGCCTGCTCCCCTCCCTCCCCAACCCGACCCCCGCCCAAAATAAATAAATAAATAAATCTTTAAAAAAAAAAAAAAACTATGATGAAGTATCACCTTACAGGGCTCAGAATGGCCATCCTCAAAAGATTGTCAAAGGGGCTTCTCTGGCAGTCCAGTGGGTAAAGAGTCTGCCCTGCAGTACAAGGGGCGCTGGTTCGATCCCTGGCCAGAGAAGATACCAGATGCAGCTGGACCAGTGTGTCCAATCACGAGCCAGTGCTCTGGAGCACATGCGCCCAGAGCTGGCGCTCTGCAACAAGAGGCCACTGTCATGGGAGGCCCACACAGGCCAAAGAATAAAGATGGATGAAAACAAATAAAATAAAATACCAATAAAAGAGGCCAAATATTTTTTAAAAAAAGACATAATAAGGTAAAAACAATTATATATATATACATATACACACACACACACATATATATATATATGTGTGTATATAAAGACTGTCAAAGATTAAATGCTGCTGAGGGTGAGGGGAACAGGAAATCCTCCTGCACTGTAAGCAGAAATGTAAATGCCTGGGTGCTGATACAAAGGAAAATATTTAGAGCCTCTTTAAATATGAAATAGAGTTACCACATTTTCTGGCTCATTGATTTCATCTGGAAAAAATCCTAATTCCAAAGGACACATGCAGTCCTATTTTCAAGGCAGCACTGTTCAGAATAGCCAAGACAGAGCAGAGTGTCAACTAAAAATCCATCAATAGAATCTGTACACTGGAATATATTCAGGAATGAAAAAAGGAAAAGTGCCATGGCCAGCAGCTTGGATGGACGGAAAGATTAGCATACCTAAGTGAGGTAAGAGACAGAAAGACAATATCCTAAAATATTACAGATGGAACAGAAAATCATGCAAATGAAATAATTTGTAAACAGACTCAGAATTTAAAAACCAGCTAATGATTATTTTTTTACAAGGGTTGAGTGGAAGGATACACTAAGAGGGATTAAAGTATACATATTACTATGTATCAAATAGGCCATCTAAAAAGACCAAGTGAATAGAAGTGGATGGAACATACTGTAATAACCGTCATGGGAAAAGAACCCCCAAAAGAATAGATGTACATCTATGTATAACAAAATCAAGTTCCTGTTCACCTAAAACAAACATAACATCAGAAATCAACTCTACTCCCCTAGAAAATAAAAATTAAAATTACTAGGGGTTTAAAAAAAAAAAAAAAAGAGTGGAGAATAACGAAAAGTGCTGTCTCCTTGTGGCCACATTTGGTAACAACAACTTAAAATCTGAGTTGATGGGCACTTAATATTCACAGGGTTGCTGGGATGTGGGAAAAAACACCAGTCATCAGCCAATGTCCTCGTGTAGGTCCTGGAAAAAGAATTCAAACCAGGGCAGATGGTCAAGAGGCCAGTCTCGAGAGGTGAGTAAATAATTTTACTCACACTGTTTTAAAAAAAAAAATCACATGAAAAGATTTAAGCATTGTGAAATCTTAGAGAAATGCAAATTAAAATACAGCGAGGTATCACCTACACTGATCAGAATGGCCTTTGTCAAAAAGTCTACAAACAGAAAATGCCAGAGAGGCTGTAGAAAAGGGAGCCCTCCTACATTGATGCTGGCAAGGTAACTTGTTAACAGCCAGGATGGAGGACAGGGAGGTGGTTCCTTAAAGAGTGAAATTACATCACTCCATAACCGCTTAAAGAAAAAAACCTTCAAATTGATTAAAGAGCTAAATGGGGGAACTATTACTCCCCACCTCTAGAGGAAAACATTGAAAAACAAGCTGTGACATAAATCACAGCAAGTTCTCTTGGACCCATCTCTTAGAATAAAAAAAAAAAAAGGGAAAACCACACACTGGAATATATTCAGGAATGAAAAAAGGAAAAGTGCCATGGCCAGCAGCTTGGATGGACGGAAAGATTAGCATACCTAAGTGAGGTAAGAGACAGAAAGACAATATCCTAAAATATTACAGATGGAACAGAAAATCATGCAAATGAAATAATTTGTAAACAGACTCAGAATTTAAAAACCAGCTAATGATTATTTTTTTACAAGGGTTGAGTGGAAGGATACACTAAGAGGGATTAAAGTATACATATTACTATGTATCAAATAGGCCATCTAAAAAGACCAAGTGAATAGAAGTGGATGGAACATACTGTAATAACCGTCATGGGAAAAGAACCCCCAAAAGAATAGATGTACATCTATGTATAACAAAATCAAGTTCCTGTTCACCTAAAACAAACATAACATCAGAAATCAACTCTACTCCCCTAGAAAATAAAAATTAAAATTACTAGGGGTTTAAAAAAAAAAAAAAAAGAGTGGAGAATAACGAAAAGTGCTGTCTCCTTGTGGCCACATTTGGTAACAACAACTTAAAATCTGAGTTGATGGGCACTTAATATTCACAGGGTTGCTGGGATGTGGGAAAAAACACCAGTCATCAGCCAATGTCCTCGTGTAGGTCCTGGAAAAAGAATTCAAACCAGGGCAGATGGTCAAGAGGCCAGTCTCGAGAGGTGAGTAAATAATTTTACTCACACTGTTTTAAAAAAAAAAATCACATGAAAAGATTTAAGCATTGTGAAATCTTAGAGAAATGCAAATTAAAATACAGCGAGGTATCACCTACACTGATCAGAATGGCCTTTGTCAAAAAGTCTACAAACAGAAAATGCCAGAGAGGCTGTAGAGAAAAGGGAGCCCTCCTACATTGATGCTGGCAAGGTAACTTGTTAACAGCCAGGATGGAGGACAGGGAGGTGGTTCCTTAAAGAGTGAAATTACATCACTCCATAACCGCTTAAAGAAAAAAACCTTCAAATTGATTAAAGAGCTAAATGGGGGAACTATTACTCCCCACCTCTAGAGGAAAACATTGGAAAAACAAGCTGTGACATAAATCACAGCAAGTTCTCTTTGGACCCATCTCTTAGAATAAAAAAAAAAAAAAAGGAAAAAACCACACACTCAACAAAGGGACCTCATTAACCTTAAAATCACTTACACAGCAAGGAAAACCATAAACAAAAGAAAATGACAGGGCTTCCCTGGCGGTCCAGTGGGTAAGGATACTGCCTTGCAGTGCAAGGGACACCGGTTCGATCCCTGGCCTGGGAAGATCCCACATGCCACAGAGCGGCTGGACCAATGTGTCCAACTACCGAGCCGGAGCTCTGGAGCGCATGCGCCCAGAGCCGGTGCTCTGCAGCAAGAGGGGCCACTGCGATGGGAGGCCCACACGGGCCAGAGAACAAAGATGGATGAAAATGAATAAATAGAAAATGATAACCCTAAGAATGGGGGGGGGGAAAGTTTGCATGCAAATATGAAATGAAATGATTATTGCTCAATCCTGTCCAACACTTTGTAATCTCATGACCTGTAGCCCACCAGACTCTTCTATCCATGGAATTCTCCGGGCAAGAATTCTGGAGTAGGTTGCCATTCCCTTCTCCAGGGGATCTTCCTGACTCAGAGACTGAACTTGGGTCTCCTGCATTGCAGGCATATTCTTTCGTGTCTGAGCCACAAAAAGTAATTCATGTGCAAAAACAAGCAAACAGAAGAATGGGCCAAAGAACTAAATGGACATTTTTTCGAAGAATGCATCCAGATGGCAATAAAGCACATGAAAAGATGCCCAGCATCACTAATAACTAGAGAAATGCAAATCAAAATGACAATGAGGTATCAGGTCACATAACTGAAAATGACCAGCCTCTGAAAGACTTACAAAGATTAAACTCTGCAGGAAGGATGAAAGACAGAAATCCTCCTTCACTGTGGGCGGGGATGTCAACGGGTGGGTGGAGTCAGGAAGGAAGATGGAATGGAGCTTCCTTAAAACACTAAATACAGACTTACCACCCACTCTGGCAAGTCCACCCCTTGCCTTAGATCCGGAGAAAATTATAATTTAAAATGATATATGCGTGCATCCTTATTTTCAGGGCAGCACCACTGACAATATTCAAGGCAGCATTAACCAAAATGTCCATCAATAGAGAAAGGAAGAGTAACTGCTCCATCTAGACACTGAAAACATTCAGCCAGCAACAAGAAGGAAAAAGCGCCATTAGCAGCAGCATGGATGGACCGAGAGATTCAAAATACAACTAAAGTCAGTCCGAGAGGGAAAGAGAAATATATCACTTACTGGTGGAATATATAAAGTCATACAAATGAACTAATTTATAAATGGAATTAGACTGTCACAGACTGAGAAAACTTGATTGTTAAAATCAAAAGGCAGGAGAAGGGAGACATTAAAAGGCTGGGGTTAACATATACACACTACTTGTTGTTAGATATATAGTCCAAAAGAACCCACTGTTGGCACAGGGAAGTCTACTGAACACACTGAAAGAACATACGTGGGAAAAGACCATAAAGAAGAATATATTTGCACCTGTGTATAATGGAATCAAGTTCCTGTAAACCTAAAACACTTTGTAATCTCATGACCTGTAGCCCACCAGACTCTTCTATCCATGGAATTCTCCGGGCAAGAATTCTGGAGTAGGTTGCCATTCCCTTCTCCAGGGGATCTTCCTGACTCAGAGACTGAACTTGGGTCTCCTGCATTGCAGGCATATTCTTTCGTGTCTGAGCCACAAAAAGTAATTCATGTGCAAAAACAAGCAAACAGAAGAATGGGCCAAAGAACTAAATGGACATTTTTTCGAAGAATGCATCCAGATGGCAATAAAGCACATGAAAAGATGCCCAGCATCACTAATAACTAGAGAAATGCAAATCAAAATGACAATGAGGTATCAGGTCACATAACTGAAAATGACCAGCCTCTGAAAGACTTACAAAGATTAAACTCTGCAGGAAGGATGAAAGACAGAAATCCTCCTTCACTGTGGGCGGGGATGTCAACGGGTGGGTGGAGTCAGGAAGGAAGATGGAATGGAGCTTCCTTAAAACACTAAATACAGACTTACCACCCACTCTGGCAAGTCCACCCCTTGCCTTAGATCCGGAGAAAATTATAATTTAAAATGATATATGCGTGCATCCTTATTTTCAGGGCAGCACCACTGACAATATTCAAGGCAGCATTAACCAAAATGTCCATCAATAGAGAAAGGAAGAGTAACTGCTCCATCTAGACACTGAAAACATTCAGCCAGCAACAAGAAGGAAAAAGCGCCATTAGCAGCAGCATGGATGGACCGAGAGATTCAAAATACAACTAAAGTCAGTCCGAGAGGGAAAGAGAAATATATCACTTACTGGTGGAATATATAAAGTCATACAAATGAACTAATTTATAAATGGAATTAGACTGTCACAGACTGAGAAAACTTGATTGTTAAAATCAAAAGGCAGGAGAAGGGAGACATTAAAAGGCTGGGGTTAACATATACACACTACTTGTTGTTAGATATATAGTCCAAAAGAACCCACTGTTGGCACAGGGAAGTCTACTGAACACACTGAAAGAACATACGTGGGAAAAGACCATAAAGAAGAATATATTTGCACCTGTGTATAATGGAATCAAGTTCCTGTAAACCTAAAACAAACACAACATCAGAAATCAAGTCTATGTCAACAGAAAAACGTTACCCGCCCAAAACAAGAACAAAACCCGGAGCATGGGAGATGCTGCCGCCTTGTGGCCGATTTTGGTAACGACAACTGAAAAGCCTATGCTGAAGGAGTTCTCCAGGCCTGCAGGGATCTAAGGAAAAAACACCTATCCTCAGCCGGGTCACCAGGTAGGTCTGGGGAAAAAGAATTCAAAACTGGAAGACGGTCAAGAGGCCACACTAGGGGCTTCCCTGGTAGCTCAATGGTAAAGAGTTGGCCTGCCAATGCATGAGACATGGGTTTGATCCCTGATCTGGGAAGATCCCACATGCTGTGGAGCAACTAAGTCCGTGAGCCACAACTATGGAGCCTGTGCTCGAGAGCCTCAGAGCTGCAACTATGGAGCCCATGGGCCGCAACTACTGAAGCCCGTGTGCCCTAGAGCCCGAGTTCCACAAGAGAAGTCACTGCAACAAGAAGCCTGTTCACCTCCGCTCGAGAGTAGCCTCCACTCCCTGCAACTAGAGAAGAGCCTGTGGCAGCAGTGAAAACTCAGAACAGACAAAAATAAAAATTAAAAAAAAAAAGAATTGACAGTTGTTGTTTTTTTTTTAAAGGTCACACTGAAGAAGTCAATTTTCTACTTTTTTTAAAAAAAGTCACATAGAAACCTTTCAACATGTAGTAATTCTAGAGAAATGCAAATCAAAACTAGAACTAGCTCATGCTGGTCAGAGAGACTTTTCTCAAAAACTCTATAAACCGTAAATGGTGGAGAGGTTTGGAGAAAAAGAAATTCTCCCACACTGATGCTGTCTATGTACATTGTTAACAGCCAGAACAGAGCACAGCGTGAAAGACCCTCAGAGAAGTGAAAAGTGAATGAAATTACATCTCTCTGTAACCTACAAAAAACCTCCAAATCAATTAAAGAGCTATATGGAGGGATAGATACTTTAAAAGGCTGGGGTTAACATATACACACTACTTGTTGTTAGATATATAGTCCAAAAGAACCCACTGTTGGCACAGGGAAGTCTACTGAACACACTGAAAGAACATACGTGGGAAAAGACCATAAAGAAGAATATATTTGCACCTGTGTATAATGGAATCAAGTTCCTGTAAACCTAAAACAAACACAACATCAGAAATCAAGTCTATGTCAACAGAAAAACGTTACCCGCCCAAAACAAGAACAAAACCCGGAGCATGGGAGATGCTGCCGCCTTGTGGCCGATTTTGGTAACGACAACTGAAAAGCCTATGCTGAAGGAGTTCTCCAGGCCTGCAGGGATCTAAGGAAAAAACACCTATCCTCAGCCGGGTCACCAGGTAGGTCTGGGGAAAAAGAATTCAAAACTGGAAGACGGTCAAGAGGCCACACTAGGGGCTTCCCTGGTAGCTCAATGGTAAAGAGTTGGCCTGCCAATGCATGAGACATGGGTTTGATCCCTGATCTGGGAAGATCCCACATGTTGCAGAGCAACGAAGCCCGTGAGACACAACTATGGAACCTGTGCTCTAGAGCCCCAGAGCTGCAACTATGGAGCCCATGGCCGCAACTACTGAAGTCTGTATGCCCTAGAGGCTGAGTTCCACAAAAGAAATCACCTCAACAAGAAGCCTGCTCACCTTAACTAGAGAGTAGCCTCCACTCCCTGCAACTACAGAAGAGCCTGTGGCAGCAGTGAAAACTCAGAACAGACAAAAATAAAAATTAAAAAAAAAAAGAATTGACAGTTGTTGTTTTTTTTTTAAAGGTCACACTGAAGAAGTCAATTTTCTACTTTTTTTAAAAAAAGTCACATAGAAACCTTTCAACATGTAGTAATTCTAGAGAAATGCAAATCAAAACTAGAACTAGCTCATGCTGGTCAGAGAGACTTTTCTCAAAAACTCTATAAACCGTAAATGGTGGAGAGGTTTGGAGAAAAAGAAATTCTCCCACACTGATGCTGTCTATGTACATTGTTAACAGCCAGAACAGAGCACAGCGTGAAGGACCCTCAGAGAAGTGAAAAGTGAATGAAATTACATCTCTCTGTAACCTCATGCAGGGAAAAAAACCCTCCAAATCAATTAAAGAGCTATATGGAGGGATAGATACTTTAAACATCTTGAGGAAAATACGGGTAGAACAGGTTTTGAAATAAATCAGAGCACATTCTTTTTGGTTTCTCTCTTTACAATTGAAACCAAAGTAACTCATTAACCTCAAAAACTTTTTGCAGAGCAAGGTAAACTCTATAAAGAAAAACGAACCCATCAAAAATGGTGAAAAATGAACTTAAAAACAACGTATTCATCCCCCAAACATGCAAACAGTTCATTCAGCTTAATAGCAAAATGCAATCAACTCAATAGAAAAACAGGCCAAAGATCTGAATAGATAATTGTTTTAAGAAGGCATCCAGATGGCCACAAAGCACATGAAAAGATGCTCGGCGTCACTGTTAGAAAAATGCCAACCAAAACAGCAAAAAGATATCAACTTACACCTGCAGAATGTTCGTCTTCCCAAAGATCGACAAAGATTAAATGCCACCGAGGGTGGGGGCCCCTACACTGTGCGCTGGGATGTAAATGGGAGGGAGCAGACAGGAAGAAAAACAATACGCAGATTCCTTAAAGCACTAAATATAGTTATCACATGATCCGGAAAGCCCACCCTTTGGTTTAGATCGTGAGAATATATTTTAAAATGATACTTGCAACCTGTCTCGCTGTATCTCACTGTTTCCGCTGCTCACTGAACCATGGTAGACGAGGCCCCAGCTCAGAAGAAACTGGAAGATGTGAGGAGCCTCGGGAACTGCAGACAGGCTTGTTCTCTCCCGACTGGTGGACTCCGTGGACTCAGCCCTAAGGCAGCCACAGGGGCTTGTTCTGGTGAAGTCTACACATTCACAGAACAAAAGGGGCCCCCACCCAAGCCAAGCAGGTACATCGTGGCGCGCGTGCGCAGTGCTATAAGTGAGCTCAGCTGTGACAAAACGACCCATTTACAAAACCTGGGGTGAGACAGCCTGACCACTGCCACCTGGGATAATTCGCTCTTTCCCTATACAACCCAATTTTCTTTTTTTAAAAAAAAACCTTTATTTTACTTTTAACTTTTACAGAGTTTTGTTCTTTACAGATATCCATGTTCCCAGATCAGTCACATGTATATCCCCCCCTTCCCACCCCTCCCGACCATCACACAGCACCCCTGAAGGGTCCCCTTTTCTCACAGAGCAATGACTAGAGCTATTTTCTTCACTTATGATAGTACAGGCCTTCATGCTACTTCCTTTACGCCTCTCACCCTCTTTTCCTTCCCCACAATGTCCATATGTCCACTGTCCATGTCTGTCTTTCCGTCCCTTCACTGCATGTGCCATCATTACCATCCTACTAGATTCCATATATGTGTGTTAGTATACTGTATTTGTCCTTCTCTTTCTGACTGACTTCACTTTTTATGATACGTTCTAGATCCAGCCACCTCATTAGGGCTGATTCTTCTGCATTTCTCTTTACAGCTGTGTAGTATTCCATTGCATATATGTACCAGAGCTTCTGTATCCATTCATTCGTCAATGGACATTGACCCTATTTTCAAGGCAGCATTGTTGATAATATTTTAGAGAACATCAAGAAAAATGACCATCGATAAAAAATGAAAAGTAACTGGTCCATCTACACACTGGAATACACTCAGCCATCCAACAGATCACAGAAAGCCATGGTCAGGAGCATGGTGGACCGATTCATCAGGCACAGTGAGTCAGTCAGCGAGGGAAAGAGAAATGCCATGTCAGTTACAGGTGGACTCTCTAAATTCACACAAATGAATGAACTTATAAACAGAATCACACACTTAGAAAACCAACTTATGATTATTAAAAATAAGGTGGGGGAGACATTAAGAGCTTGGGATTAACATATACTTCTGGTTTCTTATCAGACAGAGAATCCAAAAAGACCTACTGAATAGCACAGGGAAGTCTACTGAGCACAGTAAAGAACCAATGGGAAAAGCCCCAAGAGTAGCTGTAGGTCAGGCATAACTGGATCAAGTTCCCATAAAACAAAATCAAACACAACTCTACTCAGAAAAGAAAAATTAGCCAAACAAGTGAAGCATGAAGAAATGCTGCCTCCTTGTGGCCGCTTTTGGTAACAGCAACTGAAAAACCTGTGCTGATGAGCACTTAATATTTCACCAGGACTGAGGGGCCCTAAGGAGGAACACCTGTCCTTACCAAGTGTCTTTGGTGCGTCTGAGAAAATCCAAAACAGGACAATCAACAGGCCAATCTCGAAGGCTCAGTATTACATTGTTTTAAAAAATATCTCATGGAAAGCTTCCAACATTGTGAAATGTTACAGAAATGCACATCAAAACTACAGAGTGAATTTCAGCACATAGCGCTCAGGATGGTCTTTGTCAAAAAGTCTACACACAATAGATCCTGGGGAGATGGTGGGGAAACGAGAACCCTCCTACACCAATGCTGGCCATGTTAAGTTGTTAACAGCCAGGAGGGAGAAGAAGGAGAAGGTTCCTTAAACCAGTGAAAAAGGAGTGAAATCAGCAAGCTCCCTAACCCTGGACAGAAAAGGGAACTCTAAGTCCATGAAAGAGCTACATGAAAGGACTAAAACTCCAAACCTCTTGAGGAAAATATACGCAGAACATGCCTAAATTGCAGCCAGTTCCTTTTGATTCTGCTATTAAAACAATAAAAAATAAACCAAAACTGAACAAAAGGAGGGCTTCCCTGGTGGTCCAGTGGGTAAGGACACCGCCTTGCAGTGCAAGGGGCGCCGGTTTGATCCCTGGCCTGAGAAGATCCTACGTGTCGCAGAGCGGCTGGACCGATGTGTCCAGTTACCGAGCCAGAGCTCTGGAGCACATGCGCCCAGAGCCGGTGCTCTGTGATGAGAGAGGCCACTGCGATGGGAGGCCCACACAGGCCAAAGAACAAAGATGGATAAATGAAAGACAAATAGAAGTGGCCAAAAAAAAAAAAAAAATCTGAACAAAAGGAACCTTATTAACCTCAAAAGCTCTTTCAAAGCAGGAAAACCCAATCTCAGGAGGAAAAATGCACCAAGATCAAATTAAGAAATTCATTTGCAAAACATGCAAACAACTCACGCTGTGAAAAAAAAAAAAGTGGGTCAAACATCTAATTGGACATTTATTCCAAGAAGTCATCTGGGTGGCCATAAGCACATGAAAAGATGTTCACATCACCAATGTCGATTAAAACTAGCACTAGGTATCTTCTCAAACTGGTCCAAATGGCCTTGTAAAAAATCTATCTCGGGCTTCCCCTGGTGGTCCAGTGGGTAAGGACGCCGCCTTGCAATGCAAGGGGCGCCAGTTCGATCCCTGGCCTGGGAAGATCCCACGTGCCCCGGAGCGGCTGGACCGATGTGTCCAATTACTGAGCCGGAGCTCTGCAACGACAGATGCCACCGCGATGGGAGGCCCACAGGAGCCAAGGAACAAAGACAGATGAAAATAGACAAATGAAAGACCAATAGAAGTGGCCCGCCCGCTCCTCTCCCTCCCCAACCCGACCCCCACCCAAAAATAAAATTTAAAAAAAAAAAAAAAAAACAATAAAAGAGGTCAAAATCAACAACAACAACAACAACAACAACAAAAAAAACTTAAAAAAGATCTTATAAAAAAAAAAAAAAATCTATCTCAGGAAACTGAAAAGCTAATGCCCACCAAGGGAAACTCCCCAAAAAGAAAACGCAACACTCAGGATAGGAAAAGAAAAATTTCGACCAAATATAAAAAACAAGGATTTTGCGTACAAAACATGCAAATAGCTCATGAAATTCAAAACGAAAAAAAGAAAAACCCAACAGAAGAAGATGCCAAAGATCTAAATGAATATTTCTCCAAAGAAGGCCTCCACATACTCAGCACCCCTGTTAGATCATTGCCAATCAAAACTGTAAGAAGGTATCACCTCACACAGGGCAGAATGGCCATGCCCCCAAAGATCTCCTTAGAATAAGTGCAGCTGAGGGCGAAGGGAACAGGGAATCCTTCTACACGGCAGGGGGCGGGGGGGGGTGCAAACAGGTGGGTGCAGCCACAAGGGACAACGGTACTGAGATTCTTTCTTTTTTTTTTAAACATTTATTTATTTATTTATTTGGGTGGGGTGGGGAGGGAGGGGGGCGGGCAGGCCACTTCTATTGGTCTTTCATTTATCCATTTTCATCCATCTTTGTTCTTTGGCCCGTGTGGGCCTCCAATCGCAGTGGCCTCTGCTGTCGCAGAGCACCGCCTCTGGGCGCATGCGCTCCAGAGCTCTGGCTCGGTAATTGGACACATGGGTCCAGCCGCTCTGCGGCACGTGGGATCTTCCCAGGCCAGGGATCGAACTGGCGCCCCTTGCACTGCAAGGCAGGGTCCTTACCCACTGGACCACCAGGGAGGCCCCTGAGATTCTTTAAAACACTTAATATAGGGCTTCCTGGATGGTCCAGTGGGTAAAGAGTCAGCCTTGCAGTGCAAGGGGCACTGGTTCAGTCCCCAGCCGGGAGGATCCCATGTGCTGTGGAGCAGCTGGACCAGTGTGTCCAATTGCAAGTCAGTGCTCTGGAGCGTATGTGCCCAGAGCCAGTGCTCTGCAACGGGAGGCCACTGCAATCAGAGGGCCATACAGGCCAAAGAATAAAGATGGATGAAAATAAATAAAAAACCAATAAAAAAAGACCAAAATTAAAAAAAAAAAACTCACTAAATATAGAGTCACTACCCCCTCTGGAAGTCCACTGCTTGCCTTGGATCTAGAGAAAAATCATAATATACAATGTTACTTGCTCCCCTATATCCCGGGCAGCACTACTGACAATATTCAAGACAAGGAAAGTGGAAGTAAGTGTTAGTCACTCAGTCGTGTCTGATTCTCGGCAACCCTATGGAAATAGCTCATGAAATTCAAAACGAAAAAAAGAAAAACCCAACAGAAGAAGATGCCAAAGATCTAAATGAATATTTCTCCAAAGAAGGCCTCCACATACTCAGCACCCCTGTTAGATCATTGCCAATCAAAACTGTAAGAAGGTATCACCTCACACAGGGCAGAATGGCCATGCCCCCAAAGATCTCCTTAGAATAAGTGCAGCTGAGGGCGAAGGGAACAGGGAATCCTTCTACACGGCAGGGGGCGGGGGGGGGTGCAAACAGGTGGGTGCAGCCACAAGGGACAACGGTACTGAGATTCTTTCTTTTTTTTTTAAACATTTATTTATTTATTTATTTGGGTGGGGTGGGGAGGGAGGGGGGCGGGCAGGCCACTTCTATTGGTCTTTCATTTATCCATTTTCATCCATCTTTGTTCTTTGGCCCGTGTGGGCCTCCAATCGCAGTGGCCTCTGCTGTCGCAGAGCACCGCCTCTGGGCGCATGCGCTCCAGAGCTCTGGCTCGGTAATTGGACACATGGGTCCAGCCGCTCTGCGGCACGTGGGATCTTCCCAGGCCAGGGATCGAACTGGCGCCCCTTGCACTGCAAGGCAGGGTCCTTACCCACTGGACCACCAGGGAGGCCCCTGAGATTCTTTAAAACACTTAATATAGGGCTTCCTGGATGGTCCAGTGGGTAAAGAGTCAGCCTTGCAGTGCAAGGGGCACTGGTTCAGTCCCTAGCCCGGGAGGATCCCATGTGCTGTGGAGCAGCTGGACCAGTGTGTCCAATTGCAAGTCAGTGCTCTGGAGCGTATGTGCCCAGAGCCAGTGCTCTGCAACGGGAGGCCACTGCAATCAGAGGGCCATACAGGCCAAAGAATAAAGATGGATGAAAATAAATAAAAAACCAATAAAAAAAGACCAAAATTAAAAAAAAAAAACTCACTAAATATAGAGTCACTACCCCCTCTGGAAGTCCACTGCTTGCCTTGGATCTAGAGAAAAATCATAATATACAATGTTACTTGCTCCCCTATATCCCGGGCAGCACTACTGACAATATTCAAGACAAGGAAAGTGGAAGTAAGTGTTAGTCACTCAGTCGTGTCTGATTCTCGGCAACCCTATGGGCTGGAGCCCAGACTCCTCTGTCCATGGGATTCTCCAGGCAAGAATACTGGAGTAGGCTGCCACGCCCTCCTCCAGGGGATCTTCCCAATCCAGGAATTGAACCTGGGTCTCCTGCATTGCAGGCAGATGATTTACCACTGAGCCACCACAACAGTCAAGAGAGAACACCAGTTAAAATGTTCATCAGTAGAGAAATTAGAGTAACTAGTCCATCTAGAGAGTCTGGAATACACTCAGCCATCAAAAGGAAAGAAAAAATGCCGTATAAGCAGCATAGATGGACCAAGAGATTCATCATACACAGTGAAGTCAAGAGGGAGAGAAATATTGTATCACATCCAGGTGGAGTCTCTAAATTCATAAAAATGAACTAATTTATAAAGACAAACTCACAGACTTAGAAAACAAACATATTATTTAAAAAAATAGGGCTTCCCTGGTGGTCCAGTGGGTAAGGACACCGCCTTGCAGTGCAAGGGGCGCCTGTTTGATCCCTGGCCTGGGAAGATCCCACGTGCCGCGGAGCGGCTGGACCCATGTGTCCAATTACTGAGCTGGAGCTCTGGAACACATGCGCCCAGAGCCAGTGCTCTGCGACAACCGAGGCCACCGTGATGGGAGGCCCACACGGGCCAAAGAACAAAGATGGATGAAAATGGATAAATGAAAGAACAATAGAAGTGGCCTGCCCACCCCCCTCCCTCCCCAACAGGCCCCTCCACCCCACCCCCCCCAAAAAAAGTTAAAAAAAAATATATATATAGGGAAGGTGGGCATTAAGAGAGTTCTATATATGTTAATATATAACATATACTATACGTGTTAACATATATCCAGAGAGCCTACTGCATAGCACAGGGAAGTCTACGAAACACATTCAAAGAACCTATTTGCAAAAAGCCCCCTTAAAAGAACATAATCTATATATGTCAAGGTATAGCTGAATCAAGTTCCTGTAAACCTAAAGTAAGTAAAACAGCAGAAGTCAACTCTACACCAATAGAAAACAAAAATTGTTAGGAAGGTCCCTGCAAAACGTGTGGCGCATGAAGTGTTAGTCACTCAGTCGTGTCTGATTCTCGGCAACCCTATGGGCTGGAGCCCAGACTCCTCTGTCCATGGGATTCTCCAGGCAAGAATACTGGAGTAGGCTGCCACGCCCTCCTCCAGGGGATCTTCCCAATCCAGGAATTGAACCTGGGTCTCCTGCATTGCAGGCAGATGATTTACCACTGAGCCACCACAACAGTCAAGAGAGAACACCAGTTAAAATGTTCATCAGTAGAGAAATTAGAGTAACTAGTCCATCTAGAGAGTCTGGAATACACTCAGCCATCAAAAGGAAAGAAAAAATGCCGTATAAGCAGCATAGATGGACCAAGAGATTCATCATACACAGTGAAGTCAAGAGGGAGAGAAATATTGTATCACATCCAGGTGGAGTCTCTAAATTCATAAAAATGAACTAATTTATAAAGACAAACTCACAGACTTAGAAAACAAACATATTATTTAAAAAAATAGGGCTTCCCTGGTGGTCCAGTGGGTAAGGACACCGCCTTGCAGTGCAAGGGGCGCCTGTTTGATCCCTGGCCTGGGAAGATCCCACGTGCCGCGGAGCGGCTGGACCCATGTGTCCAATTACTGAGCTGGAGCTCTGGAACACATGCGCCCAGAGCCAGTGCTCTGCGACAACCGAGGCCACCGTGATGGGAGGCCCACACGGGCCAAAGAACAAAGATGGATGAAAATGGATAAATGAAAGAACAATAGAAGTGGCCTGCCCACCCCCCTCCCCAACAGGCCCCTCCACCCCACCCCCCCCAAAAAAAGTTAAAAAAAAATATATATATAGGGAAGGTGGGCATTAAGAGAGTTCTATATATGTTAATATATAACATATACTATACGTGTTAACATATATCCAGAGAGCCTACTGCATAGCACAGGGAAGTCTACGAAACACATTCAAAGAACCTATTTGCAAAAAGCCCCCTTAAAAGAACATAATCTATATATGTCAAGGTATAGCTGAATCAAGTTCCTGTAAACCTAAAGTAAGTAAAACAGCAGAAGTCAACTCTACACCAATAGAAAACAAAAATTGTTAGGAAGGTCCCTGCAAAACGTGTGGCGCATGAAGAAATGCTGCCGCCTTGTGGCCACTTTGGGTAACAACAACGGAAAAACTTCTGCCAAGGAGCATTTAATATCCAAGACACCTAGGGCTTCCCTGGTGGCTCAGTGGTAAAGAATCCGCCTGCCAATGCAGGAGACACAGGTCCAGTCCCTGGACCAGGAAGATCACCATGTCGCAGAGACACTAGGCACGGGTGCCACAGCTATTGAGCCTGTGCTCTACACCCCAGGAGCCGCAACTACTGAGGCCAGTGCAACCTAGAGACCCTGCACTCTACAAGAAGAGAAGCCGCCACCAGAGTGAGAAGCCTGTTTCCTGCAACTAGAGAGTAGCCCCCGCTCACCGCAACTAGAGAAAAGCCTGCACAGCAATGAAGACTGCCAAAATAAATAATAAAAAATAAATAAATGAAGTTATAAATAAAAATATTCAAGACCCCGTGGGAATGTAAGGAAAAAACACCTGCCCTCAACAAATGTCCTGAGAGAAACATTTTAAATAGAGCAGACTGTCAAGAGGCCAAAGTCAGGAGTTCAGTTTTATTCACACACAGTAGAAAAATCACATGAAAAGATTTCAACATTGTGAAAACATGCAGAAATGAAAATCAAAACTACAAGGATGTATCAGCTCAAACCTGCCAGAATGGCCTCTGTCGGCAAGTTCAGAAAAAACAAATGCTGAAGAGGCTGTGGAAAAGGGGGAACCCTCCTGCTCTGATACTGGTCATATAAATTGTTAACAGCCAGTAGGGAAGAGAGTGTGCAGGTTCTTGAAACAAGTGAAAAGAAAATGAAATTACCACACTCTTTAACGCCACAGAGAAAAAGGAATTCCAGACTGATTAAAGATCTAAACCGAGGTGCGATGGCTCTCTACTACTTGAGAAAGATACATGCAGAACACGCTTTGACAGAAATCACAGCCAGTTATTTTTGGATCCACCTTTTAGAGTAATGAAAAATAAAATGGAAGTCATGAAAGGGACCTCACTGACCTTAAAGCATTTGCACAGCAAAGGAAACTCTAAATGAAAGAAAAAGTCCACCCTCAGATTGGGAGAAAAAGGTTTCCCAATGAGGACACTCACAAAGAATTCATCTCCAATACATGCAAACAGCTCATGTGGCTCAATATCAGAAAAAGAAACAACCCAATAGAAAAATGGGCCAAAGATCCAGATGGACACTTCACCAAAGGCATCCAGATGGCCATAAAGCATATGAAAAGATGCTTATGATGGCAGAGAAATGCCAGTCAAAACTGCGGGGAGGGACTTCCGTGGTGGTCCAGTGGACACTGTCTGCCTGGAAGTGCAAGGGGCACCGGTTTGATCCCTGGTCCAGGAAGATCCCACACGCCCGAGAGCGGCTGGACCAGTGTGTCCAATCGCGAGCCAGCGCTCTGGAGCCTGCGGTCTGTAATGAGAGAGGTCACTGCAATGGTAGGCCCACACATGACAAAGAATAAAAAGATCTATGAAAATAAACATAAACAGAAATATAAACAATATAAACATGATGGGGAAAAAGACAAAAAAAAAGACATTTAAAAAAAAAAACTGCTGGGAGGTATCTGCTCACGCCCCTCAGAATGACCAACTTCCAAAGATCTACAAAGATAAAGGGCTGTGGCGGAGAAGGGGAAAGGAGTCCTCCCACACTGTGGCCAGGGATGCAAATGGGTGAGTGCAGCCAGGAAGAAAAACAGTGTGGAAACACCCTGAAACACTAAACATAGAGTCACCACCTGTAGCGACCTGGAGAAGGAAACGGCAGACCACTCCTGTATCCTTGCCCGGAGAATCCCATGGACAGAGGAGCCAGGCAGGCCACAGTCCATAGGGTCCTAAAGACTCAACACGACAGAAGCGACTGAGCATGCACTACAGACTTAAAAAAACAACATATAATCATTTGTTTAAAAGGTAGGGGAAGGGAGACATTAGAAGTTGGCACTAATATATAAACAGTGTTTGTTATGAAATAGATAATCCACAAGGACCTAGTGAATAGCACATGAAGCCTACTAAACACACGGAAGGCACTGATATGGGAAAAGAACCTGAATAAAAATAGACATACGTTCATGTATAACTAAACCAAGTTCCTGTATACCTAAAGCAGATACAGCATCGGAAATCAACTCTTCTCCAATAGAACATAAACGCTCAATGACAACAACAAAAAGAAAAAACAGCGGAGCACGGAGAAATGCTGCCGCCTTGTGGCCGCTTTTGGTAACAACAACTGAAAAACCTGCGCTCCTGCGCCCTTGACCTAAACCAGGTGTGTGGGGATGTAAGGAAAACACCTGCCCTCAACAGATGTCCTCGGGTAGGTCCTGGAAAAAGAATTCAAAACAGATCAGACGGTCAAGAGGACAATCTCGGAAGGTCAGTGTTACTCACACTGTTTGTTTTTTTTTTAAAAATCTCATGAACACATTTCAACATCATGAAATCTTACAGAAATGCAAATCAAAACTGCAATGAGGTATCACCTCACACAGGATAGACTAGACATCTGCAAAATGTCAAAAAAACAATAAACGCTGGCGAGGTTCTGGAGAGAAGGGAAGCCTCCTACACTGACGCTGGCAACGTCGACTGTCAACAGCCAGTGCACAGGACAGTGTGAAGGCTCCCCAAACAAATGAAGAGAGAATGAAACTGGACACTCCCTAACCCCAGAGGGAAAAAAGGAGAAGTCCAAATTCATTACAGAGCTAAATAGAGAGCCAGTAATCTAAACCTCCCGAGGAAAATATAGGCAGAACCTGCTTTGACATAAATTGCAACTCTTTGGATCTACCTCTTAGAGTAATGAAAAACAAAACTAAACAAAAGGGACTTCATAGAGCTTAAGAGTATTTGTACAGCAAGAGGAACCATAAACAAAGAAAAAATACAACCCTACAAATAGTAAAAATTAAATGAGTGTTAATTGGTGAATATTAAGTGTTCACCAGCACAGTTTTACAGTTGTTGATATGAAAGCACTTGTTACGAATCATCCAGAAACCATCCCCGTCCCCAGTCCATGGAAAATCTGTCTCCATAAAACCAGTTCCTGGTGTCAAAAGGTCAGGACTGCTGCTCTGTAGCATAACAAGAAGATGCCGGACAGTACTGGCCACTACAGCGAAAACAGGCTACGTATGAAGCTGGGTTTTCTTTTTCAACAACAGCAAGATCTTTCTTACCTAGAGTTCCAACATAAATACAAATTAGAATAATATGAAGCATTGTTCAAGGAGAACTAATTAGGTTTTGGGGGGGAAATAAAGGAAAAAAAGCCAGCATAATACTGTTACTTATTTCTAGACAAATAAATGTTTTGTGGGCAAAATGTTTAGCCCTAAATGATGTGCCTTCTTTCTATTTACTGATCATGAGACGTTTGGAGGTTTTCTCCCTAAAATTTGAAATAAATAACATTTTCTCTAAAGAAAGAAAAAGATCTCAGTAATCAAGCTAACTTTTTACTTCAAGAATCTATAAGGAAAAAGGAAGAAACTGAGCCTAAAATTAGCAGAAGTAAAGCAATACTAAAAATCAGAGAAGTCAGTGAAATAAAGACCAGAAAAACTATAAAACGCATCAGTGAAACCAAGAACTTGTTATCTGAAAAGACAACGTTGGATTACTCACCACTGGCCAGAACACGAGGGAAGCTCACTTTCAGTCAGGCACCTAAGGCTTTCCCCAGCTCACCACCGTCCTTGATCCCGTTTCTCACTAGATACGGCTGAACTAATTTCCAAGAATTTTGTTTCATCACAACCCCCTTGGTTTCTCAACAGCCAGTGCACAGGACAGTGTGAAGGCTCCCCAAACAAATGAAGAGAGAATGAAACTGGACACTCCCTAACCCCAGAGGGAAAAAAGGAGAAGTCCAAATTCATTACAGAGCTAAATAGAGAGCCAGTAATCTAAACCTCCCGAGGAAAATATAGGCAGAACCTGCTTTGACATAAATTGCAACTCTTTGGATCTACCTCTTAGAGTAATGAAAAACAAAACTAAACAAAAGGGACTTCATAGAGCTTAAGAGTATTTGTACAGCAAGAGGAACCATAAACAAAGAAAAAATACAACCCTACAAATAGTAAAAATTAAATGAGTGTTAATTGGTGAATATTAAGTGTTCACCAGCACAGTTTTACAGTTGTTGATATGAAAGCACTTGTTACGAATCATCCAGAAACCATCCCGTCCCCAGTCCATGGAAAATCTGTCTCCATAAAACCAGTTCCTGGTGTCAAAAGGTCAGGACTGCTGCTCTGTAGCATAACAAGAAGATGCCGGACAGTACTGGCCACTACAGCGAAAACAGGCTACGTATGAAGCTGGGTTTTCTTTTTCAACAACAGCAAGATCTTTCTTACCTAGAGTTCCAACATAAATACAAATTAGAATAATATGAAGCATTGTTCAAGGAGAACTAATTAGGTTTTGGGGGGGAAATAAAGGAAAAAAAGCCAGCATAATACTGTTACTTATTTCTAGACAAATAAATGTTTTGTGGGCAAAATGTTTAGCCCTAAATGATGTGCCTTCTTTCTATTTACTGATCATGAGACGTTTGGAGGTTTTCTCCCTAAAATTTGAAATAAATAACATTTTCTCTAAAGAAAGAAAAAGATCTCAGTAATCAAGCTAACTTTTTACTTCAAGAATCTATAAGGAAAAAGGAAGAAACTGAGCCTAAAATTAGCAGAAGTAAAGCAATACTAAAAATCAGAGAAGTCAGTGAAATAAAGACCAGAAAAACTATAAAACGCATCAGTGAAACCAAGAACTTGTTATCTGAAAAGACAACGTTGGATTACTCACCACTGGCCAGAACACGAGGGAAGCTCACTTTCAGTCAGGCACCTAAGGCTTTCCCCAGCTCACCACCGTCCTTGATCCCGTTTCTCACTAGATACGGCTGAACTAATTTCGCTGGAAAAAGCAAGAAATATATTCTGGTTTCATCACAGCGAGTCCCCTTCTCCCCCTTCTGGAACCCTCTCTCCTCCACTTTCCTCCTCAGACGCCAGCCCAGCCGCGCCCCTGCTCCTACACACCTGCTAGCCATCCTCAATCACCACCACCAAGCTGCTCTCTTAGTCTCCAAACATTCACACTCTGTAGGGTTCTTTTTTTACTCCTTTTTCTCCTGTCTCCCTCACACACTGAGAGCTGAGGGAGGACGAGCCCTGCTCTCCTTACCCACGAGCGGATGCTCCACCCTCAGTGTCTGCACACAGGGGCCTCCCCTCCTGCTCTCCCCCAGCATGTCCCCCAACCAACGGAGGAAATACAGAAATTCACTCTTTCTGAGCTCTCCTCTGAATTATAATTACCTGGAGAGAAAGCGAGGCTTTATATGGTACCTTCAATCAGTCCCACAAAACCTTTTTTATTGGCAGAAGAAAAAAAATCTGACTTGACTTTTTGCCCAGTAAATCCCCACTGGAAACCTCACTCTCGACTCCCCACATTACCCTTCCATCCAGCCAGAGCCTGGGGGTGGACCCTGTGGTGGTGGAGGGGTGGTCAGCTCGTGTCCTGCCCCGGGTCAGTGCACAAACAGGACTCCAAGGTCCTCTCCTGTTGGAGACCCTTCTGGTGTTGCTCAGAGATAGACCATGAGGAAGCACTCACCTGCCTGCTCTTGGCTGCAGAGCTCTGTGCAGGGAAGGGTCACTCAGGACGGGCCAGGGGCTCCTGAGTCCACAGGGACAGGCACAGGGTCCCGAGACCCGCGCTCCCCACAGAGCCGCCCTCCCCACGCCAGCGGCAGCATCAGAGACGCCGGCTACGTCTGCGTGGAGCGTCTGGGGCGTCTCCAAGGAGGAGGGGATGTCTTTCTCGGCAAGATACTCCTCCTCAGATGTTGACTAAGAACAGGTGTGTGTTTGTGTGTCTGTGTGTGTCTGGACCTTTGTGCCTCGAAGGTCTGTAGCCCGCCAGGCTCCTCTGTCCATGGGATTCTCCAGGCGAGAATACTGGAGTGGGGTGCCATGGCCTCCACCTCCTCCTGGATCTTCCCGACCCAGGAACTGAACCCGAGTCTCCCACATTGCGTGTGGATGCTTTAACACTCAGACACACAATATCCAAGACAGGCGTCGCTCAATGTGTAAGTCAGTAGAGAAATCGAGAGTAACCAGTCCACTATACACCGAAAACACTCAGCCATCAACAGCAACGAAAAATGCCTTGAAGGCAACACAGATGGACCCAGAGATTCATGAGACACGCTGAAATCAGAGATGGGGAGAAATACATTACCTACATTTTTATGAATTTATAGAGTCTACCTGAACTTATAAGGAGAAACTCGCAGACTTAGGAAACCAGTTTAGGATTACTAAGAAAAACACAGAGGCGAAGGGGGACATTAAAACGGTGGGATTAACATATGTACACTACCTATTATCAGATGCATAATTCAAACACACTGAAAGAAACTATTCGGAAGAAGCCCCCTTAAAAGAATATAATCGATATATGTCTATGTAAGGCTGAATCAAGTGCTTGTAAACCTAAAACAAATCAAACAACAGGAATGAACTCTACACCAATAAAAAAGAAAAACTGACACCAAGATCCCCCTGCAAAACGTGTGGCGTCTGAAGAAATGCTGCCGCCTTGTGGCCACGGTGGGTAACAACAACAGAAAAACCCGTTCTGATGAGCACTGAATACTCACAAGGGCTGCCAGGAAGTCAGGAAAAAGCACCTGTCCTCGACAAATGCCCCGGGCAAACATTCAAAACAGAGCAGACTGTCCAGAGGCCAAACTCGGGAGCTCAGTTTTACTCACTGTGTTTTAAAATAAAGATCACACGAAAAGATTTCAACATTGTGAACTCGTGTAAAAATAAAAATCACAACTACAATGACGTATCAGTTCAGACAGCCAGTAGGGAGGAGGGTGTGGAGGTTCTTAAAACAAGTGAATGAAAAATGAAATGACCACACTCCTTAACCACACAGAGAAATAGGAATTCCTAATTCATTAAAGCTCTAAATCTGTGTTGACTAAGAACAGGTGTGTGTTTGTGTGTCTGTGTGTGTCTGGACCTTTGTGCCTCGAAGGTCTGTAGCCCGCCAGGCTCCTCTGTCCATGGGATTCTCCAGGCGAGAATACTGGAGTGGGGTGCCATGGCCTCCACCTCCTCCTGGATCTTCCCGACCCAGGAACTGAACCCGAGTCTCCCACATTGCGTGTGGATGCTTTAACACTCAGCCCCACAATATCCAAGACAGGCGTCGCTCAATGTGTAAGTCAGTAGAGAAATCGAGAGTAACCAGTCCACTATACACCGAAAACACTCAGCCATCAACAGCAACGAAAAATGCCTTGAAGGCAACACAGATGGACCCAGAGATTCATGAGACACGCTGAAATCAGAGATGGGGAGAAATACATTACCTACATTTTTATGAATTTATAGAGTCTACCTGAACTTATAAGGAGAAACTCGCAGACTTAGGAAACCAGTTTAGGATTACTAAGAAAAACACAGAGGCGAAGGGGGACATTAAAACGGTGGGATTAACATATGTACACTACCTATTATCAGATGCATAATTCAAACACACTGAAAGAAACTATTCGGAAGAAGCCCCCTTAAAAGAATATAATCGATATATGTCTATGTAAGGCTGAATCAAGTGCTTGTAAACCTAAAACAAATCAAACAACAGGAATGAACTCTACACCAATAAAAAAGAAAAACTGACACCAAGATCCCCCTGCAAAACGTGTGGCGTCTGAAGAAATGCTGCCGCCTTGTGGCCACGGTGGGTAACAACAACAGAAAAACCCGTTCTGATGAGCACTGAATACTCACAAGGGCTGCCAGGAAGTCAGGAAAAAGCACCTGTCCTCGACAAATGCCCCGGGCAAACATTCAAAACAGAGCAGACTGTCCAGAGGCCAAACTCGGGAGCTCAGTTTTACTCACTGTGTTTTAAAATAAAGATCACACGAAACGATTTCAACATTGTGAACTCGTGTAGAAATAAAAATCACAACTACAATGACGTATCAGTTCAGACAGCCAGTAGGGAGGAGGGTGTGGAGGTTCTTAAAACAAGTGAATGAAAAATGAAATGACCACACTCCTTAACCACACAGAGAAATAGGAATTCCTAATTCATTAAAGCTCTAAATGGAGGGGCAGTTACTACCACTTGAGAAAAATACAGGCAGAACATGCTTTGACACAAGTCACAGCCAATTATTCTTCTAGCCACCTTCTAAGAGTAATGAAAAATAATATGAAAGACCTCATTGACCTTAAAGTGTCTGCACAGCAAAGGAGATTCTAAATGAAAGAGAAAGGCCACCCTCAGATTGGGAAAAAGAAGTTTCCCAGCGAGGACACCCACAAGGAATCCAGCTCCAATACATGCACACAACTCATGAAGCTCAACTGCAGATCAACAAACAACCCATTAGAACAATGGGCCAAAAGTCTAGGTGGACACATCACCAAGAAGGCAGCCAGGTGGTCATGAAGCACGTGAAACGATGCTTGGGTTCACTCTTAGAGAAATGCCAATCAAAACCGTTGCAAGGGATCTTCTCAAAACTGTCAGAAGGGCCTTTGTCCAAAAGCCTACAAATGGGCTTCCCTGGAGCTCAGTGGTAGAGTTCGCCTGCCAATGCAGGAGACCCGAGTTCGATTTCTGGTCCAGGAAGATCCCACATGCTGCAGAGCAACTAACCCCATGAGCCACAACTATGGAGCCTGTGCTCTAGAGCCTCAGAGCCGCAACAATGGAGCGCATGGGCCGCAACTACTGAAGCCCGTGTGTCCTAGATCCCAAGTTCCACAACAAGAAAAATCACTACAACAGGAAGCCTGCTCACTAGAGAGGAGCCCCCACTCCCTGCAACTAGAGAAGAGCCTGCAGCAGCAGTGAAAACCCAGAATAGCCAGAAAAAAAAAAAAAAAAAAAACCCTACAAATGATAAACGGTGTTGAGGTTTTGAAGAAGCGAAAACTCGTCTACACTGATGCTGGGAGTGTAAATTGTTCACAGCCAGGATACAGAACAGGGAGAAGGTTCCCTGAAGTGAAAAGTGAAAATCCCAAACCCCATGCAGAGAAAGAAACTGCAAATGTACTGAAGAGCTAAATGGAGGGATGGTTACCATAAACCTGTTGAGGACAATACAGGCAGATCATGCCTTGACATGAATCCCAGCAAGTTCTTTTGGGATCAGCTCTTAGAATAATGAAAAATCAAAGCTCAAAAAGAGACCTCCTTAACCTCAAAACCTTTCGCAGAGCAAGGAAAACACTAAACAAAGGGGGCAAAAAAACTTCAATATGGGAAAAAAATGTTTGCCTCTTTAATTTAAAAATAGAATTCACCACCAAAACACGCAGACCGCTCAGGCAACTCAGTATCAACCAATCAATCAACTCAATAGAAGAACAGGCCAAAGATCTGAGCAGACTTTTGTCCAGAGAAGGCATCCAGGTGGCCATAAAGCCCATGACAAGCTTCTCAGGATCCCTGCTAGAGAAATGCCACTCAAAACTGCAACAAGGTATCAATTCACACCTGCAGAAGGTCCATCTTCCCAAAGACCTACAAAGATTAAATGCCGCCGAGGGCGGGGCCACTAGGAAATCCTACAGTGTGCGCTGGGATGTAAATGGGAGGGAGCAGACAGGAAGAAAAATAATACGGAGATTCCTTAAAGCACTAAATATAGAGTTACCACACGATCCGGCAAGCCCACCCTTCGGCTTAGATCGCGAGAATATCATATTTTAAAATGGTACTTGCAGCCTGTCTCGCTGTGTCTCGCTGTATCTCACTGTTCCCACTGCTCGCTGAGCCATGGTAGGCAAGGCCCCAGCTCAGAAGAAACTGGAGGAAGATGCGAGGAGCCTGGGGAACTGCAGACAGGCTTGTTCTCTCCAGACTGGTGGACCCCGTGGACTCAGCCCTAAGGCAGCCACAGGGCTTGTTCAGGTGAAGTCTACACATTTACAGAACAAAAGCCCCCCCACCCCCAAGCCAAGCAGGTACATCATAGTGCGAGTGCGCAGTGCTATAAGTGAGCTCATCTGTGACAAAACGACCCATTTACAAAACCTGGGGCAAGACAGCCTGACCACTGCCACCTGGGATAATTGGCTCTTTCCCTACACAACCCTATTTTCAAGGCAGCATTGTTGATAATATTTTAGAGAACATCAAGGGCTGGGATAC